>OX438807.1:3580144-4003499 GCA_949316475.1 Hypomecis punctinalis
AAACAAAAAACCTTCAAAGAAATGTATGAGACTTCTGTTTTTGGCATAGTTAACGACAAGCTTATACGTATCTATATTTATATGTACATATACCAGACATATACTCGTATAAATACATATAAACAAAAATATTGCTTCGTTTCCCTGCATTTTCTGAAACATTGTTTCTTCAGTGATTAACATTTTTAGGTTACATTAGCGAGGATACACACTTTTTAACCGACGAACCACTGGAGGAGGTATACAATTCGACGCGTATTTTTTTTTTTTTATGTATTACTTTCTTCATAGTCGTCTGATTTCAATAATTCTTTTTGTATTGGAAAGAGTATACTTCGAAATTGGTCCCATTTAAATTTTATTGAAATCGGCTTAGCCGTTTTTGATAAATCAACAATAATGTGAAAAATGCTACATTGATCCGTGCGAAATATTCGCGAATTCTGTACACGGGTGAAGTCGGTCATGCTAATTTTTGCAAAAAATAAGATAAGATAGATAAGATAAGGTATTTATTTCCAATAAAATTTAAAATTAGAGTACAGAGCAGAGTTTCAAATTTCAAAGTTTCAAAATTTATACATAACAAAAACTAGTTACATTATACTAATAATTGCCGCTACAAATCAATTATGTAATTCAATTGACATACTCGTGGTCTGTGAATTATCAGTGGGCCCCAAACTAGGCTAAGCCTTTATCTTGGTGGCCCTTGGTTTAGACGGGTACTGATTTAAAGTTTCGCGCGACTTCGTGAGAAAAGAAATTATTGGTGGTAACTAAAAAGAAACAAATATTGCCGGTCACATTAATTTGCGGCTTTGTCTGTTTGTCTGTCTGGAATGGATGGGTTTGAGCATATACCAGTGAACGTGAATGTGCGTGTATGTGTGTGTAAGTGTGTGTGAGTGTGTGTAACACTGCAATACACGAGATCTCATTAGAGTCAAGGTTTGCAGTGTAATAATCTTGTATTAATAGTTTTTGTACTAACCCAATCAACTTCGCACCACAAATTTCTTCTGTCCACTTTAAACACTAGTTTGTTGTCATTTCACTGTCCATTTGGTTCATCTGTCTTTCTTCTTCATTCTTCCTTCTTCCTCGTGCTTGTTGATCCAAAACGTTGCGATTGACTCATTGATGGTTAGTTACAGAGTGGTCCTGGAGGTGGCTGGTAACTCCGACGCAGTTATACTGAGTGGTCTGGAGGCGGACACGCAGTACCAAGTTACTGTTGCCGCTCTTTGGGGCGGACATAAGTACAGGAGCAGACCTATTGTCTTCCGCACGCTGGGTGAGTTTCAATTTAAGCTAGTTTTAAGTAGAATCACTCAACTTGGCGGCTGTCACGTTAGGTAAAAGCTGCGGATAACTTGTGACTATTGACTGCCTCGGTGGCTCAGTGGTTAGTGACCCTGATTTTTGGATCAAAGAGGCGTGGGTTTGACCCACCCAGGGCAAATATTTATGTGATGAACATAAGTGTTTGCTCTGTGTCTGGATGTTATTTAGTTACTATCTATGTAGTATGTATTTAAAAATAAGTATATGTAGTATTTCAGTCTCTGGCAGCCATATCACAAGCTTTGCTTAATTAAGGGTCAGAGGCAGGGTGTAAGATGTAAAAAAAAAACCCAATCCTGGCTGACTTTCACTTAACAGGTGCACGAGGATCGGGTAATCCGCAGTTTGCACCTAACGCCTGACTCGCAAGCCTTTGTTTACTTTTTTAGTGCGGCAAGCAATGAAGTTTAATAAATAAGTAATTAAATCATCATAGTCGCCAAGTTGTATGATTTGGCATATACCAGGCAACCACTGAATGGAAAAAGACCACAAAAAACACAAGACCATGACTAAAGACGGTATAAACCATTTAAACCATACCAAACCATGAACCATAAAAATTAAAAAAATTCAAATTTAATTTTAATTTAATACTTTACTAATCTTTGAAAAAACGCAATTTACGATCAATTGCACTGTGCGTCAATTAAAAAAAAACAGTTGTATAAAGAATGGGAAACTCAAAGCGCTATGATTTGAGTTTTCCATTACTTGTTGCTTTGTGTGATAAATGAAAGAAATTGTAACGAATCATGAAAAGTACCTTTCTTTTCCTTAATTTTTGTTTCTTCTAGCACATACATTTAAATTTGGCTTTAAAATCTAAATTTTAAACGGGTTACTCTAGATTTAATCCTATAAGTTTAGTTTGCTATTCAAGGGCGCATTCGGGGGATTCATTTTACAATCGAGTCAAATAGTTAGTCAAATTCGTACCTATTTTATAAAATAGGTGAATCTTCGTGTGTTTTTCTTAGCGAAACTATTGAAGAACAGTTTTTGCAATAGTTGAATGACTGAGATGATTTATTTAGTGAGTAACAAAGTATTTGTTCAAACAAACTCAGCAAAAAACCTAAGAAACTTTTACCTTTGTAATTATAGAGATTGATTGTCTGTACTTGCAACTCCGCGAATAAAGTTCCCCTTCTTCAAAGTCACGGCTAACATTCTTCAAATACCCTTTAACCACTTAATTTGTTTTCTAATTTTCAATCGCACGCTGTCGAAAATTTGAAGCACAAAGAAACGTAATTAATTACTCGCTAAATTACTCGGAACTTCCGTGCGTTCTTCAAACGTTTGTCGCCTGAAGGGAAGGGACCTGTTTACTTATTTTAACCCTTTGATGAATTTGAATTTGTAACATGCTGACATTTTGTTGAGTTGACGAGTTTTTATGCTATTAATGAGGGTTCAAGTGAAAATTATTCCTTTTTTGGTTCATTTCTGTCAATTATTTCTGCTACTTTATCGAATGACGAGAAATATTTTCTTCATTGCGTTTTTGCAAAGCTATAATTTAGGACACCAGTCAAGGTCATGTAAAATAATGTGCTTCTACTAAATTTTTCTCTTGAAATGTAGACAACGCACGGGTGTGTTGAAGTTGAGCATGCACTGGTGTGTTGAAGATGGTGACCTCTTTTCATCGGGAGGCCAATCGGACTGTTTGCCACCTTATTATCTACTAACTAGTAGCACAACTAAGAAGTGCCATAAGTTATTTCAAAAATTCACTTTCAGAGTAACATTCTTTAGTCCTTAGTTAATTGCTATATAAAAATCATAGGACAATTATAGAGCTTTATCTTTACAATACATACTCGTAAAGGAAATGACATTTTAATTCTCCTGGTGTAAACAGATTTTTAATAGTATTTACTTTTGCCATACATTTTATAGAACTTATACAGTACCTACTAGTGATTTTACTTTTCTAAGGTACGCTAGGCCACTAAAAAAGCTACGGCGGAATTGTATTTCCCAGCTGTCTTCAAGTCAAAGAACTTTTGGCCTCTTCTCATTTAGCATTTCGCGTGCCAAGTGTTAATATGGCGGCATGAACATGCAAAGAACACATTAGTATTAAGGATGAGGTCGGACAAAGCTCAGCCATGTGTGATTCATAGTTTACTACTGGTGAAATTTAAATGATCAGCAAAAAATATATTCAACACAATTTTGGTTTGCATAAAAATGTTTGGCTAAGTAATTTGAAGGCATTTAACATCACATATTAACTGTACAAAGTTTTGTGATTTTGAATCAGGAATGAGGAGATCCGTAGAAGAACCAAGGTTACCGACATAGCCCAGCAGATTAGCAGGTTGAAGTGGCAATGGGCAGGGCACATATCGCGGAGGACTGATGACCGAAGGGGTCGAAAAGTTCTTGAGTGGAGACCACGTACCGGCAAGCGCAGCGTAGGACGTCCACCCACAAGGTGAACGGATAACCTTATTAGGATCGCAGGATTGCGCTGGATGCAAGCCGCTACCAACCGGTCTTATTGGAAATCCGTCCTTGAGAGCCCGATGTCCAGAGCAGTGGACGTCCTATGGCTGAAATGATGATGATGATGATGAAATGTTTGTGGTTGAACAAATAAATCTCTCATCATCAGCTTGCTCTTATCACATTTGGTGAGGTCGGCACAGTAAGTTTTGTTTCGCCACTTTACTTTATCATACGTCATCTCACCATCAACTACTATATCGATCAGCTTTAACGTGATATTTTCGTTAAAAAATGCGTATTGTGATAGTTGATACTGACGTGGTTTTTAAGTTGTCTAATAAAAAAAATACAGTATTTTCCATATGTTATTCAATTTACAAAGATCTTTCATCACGACTGGTCGACGCAACACGTGACCAAAATGCTGGCCTCTATTTTGCCCAAAGGATCAGTATTGCTAACCAACGTGGCAATGGGCCCAGCATTTTGGGAACTGTGCTTGTAGTGGGCTTTTAGATTAGGGTTTTTATCGTCATCTATACATACTCATTTTTTTAGTTCAAGTAGTTTTTTTTTATTTTGTTTAGGTTTGTACATTTAGCGTTGTAATTGGATAGGAGAGGAGGACATAAAATAATAATTTTATTGGATTTAAATAGATCTAGACCGATTTGTTCTGCGACTCAATTCAAAGTATTGCTGACCAAGCGATAAAGTTAAATAGATTTACTGCGAACCATTTCAGAAGTTCCAGTTAACTAACTACGTATTTCATTGTAAGTAGACAAGACAATATGGTGGACGGTTAATGCATCAAGCCTCGGGTAAAATAGTGACTTGAATGGTTGATAAATGAAAGTCTGATGAAGGTTTGATCATATGGCTATTAAGTAAAACTCTCTGACATACTATGTAATAATGGGGTGAGAGGACATTATGTCAACAGCATTTTGTCAGAATAGGATTTTTTGAAAAATATTAAATATAAACTTAGTTATTAAAAGTCATGTTTCAAAATTTTAAATACCTAATAAGTACCATGAACTTAGAAATAGGTGAGCGCATTCCTTTTAAAAGTATAATATCAAAAATGGATGTTGGTCACAGATCTAGTTGTGGATTACATGGACTTATCATTTTAATTAAGAAAAGCTTGTAAAATAATGTAATATGTATGTGCGAAACTGTAACAAAACGGTTAACTTTAATAATTATTTTTTAATAGCGATTTAGCTTAATTGGATAAAGCATCTGGGCCGGTGTCCCAGAGGATGCAGGTTCAAATCCTGCGAACGCGTCAATTTTTGAGATGTTTATCACAAAAAGAAAGTTTTTATATTTTTTCCAATTAAAAAATAATTATTGAAATCGGACCACTACGAAAAAAGTTATGCCTGGTTATAAAAAAAAATATATATATATATGCGTCGAATTGTATACCTCCTCCGGTGGTTCGTCGGTCAAAAACATTTAATAATGTAGTTTTGAACTGCGCTAGACTTTGTGAATAGTTCAGTTTTAACCTAACCTAACCACAAAAGATTTAAACACGCTTTAAACACTGTTTAACCGTGCAAAAATTACCGTTAAACATTGTCTAAAGTGTGCGTAAAATGTGTGTGGTAAGGTAAATGGCTTTAACTCTTTTCTAAGCATGCGTGACGATTCATACGAGGAGCATAAGTTTTTAAAAACTTTTCCACATTTTTACAAATATTGCAACTCAAATAGTCATAATATTAAATTTTGTTTTAGTTTCAGTTTTGTTCGGCAAAATATAAACACAAATAACCTCCCACAATCGATTCAGCAAACGTCAAAAGGAATAATCAGAAAGTGTTAAAGGAAATAACACAATTCGCTTGGGTTCATTAATCAGGTGTGCTGACATACTTTTCCGGCGTTTTCGCCTACGGAAACGAAAACAATACGTCATGATTATTTAATTCTCTAGCTTGAAAATAATGTTGCCCCACTAGTAAATTGTACTTTAGTATGACAGTTAAAATATAAAATAGAGACAGTACTCTAGAATCGCTTCTAAGATCTTTTATTCTAGCGTTAAATGCGTTATTTTGTATAAGAAAAGTTAGTACAAAATCCAAATAAAAAATCATGTTTTATTTATCTTCACATCTGCTATAAGACGTGCACTGTTTTTTTTTTAAATGCCTAAGATCCCCCGATATACCTTTCGGAGTCTTTTAAAATTGTAAGTGTTATTAATCAAAGTTATTCATATACTTTATTGACTTGTCAATTCTCTATATTTACTGTACTTACCCACGAAGGGTGATAATATATATTTGTATGAACGTAATTATATTTATGTATGTATATTTACAACTATGTTTTTGCATATGTCGTGCACTGTTAAATTTAGGCCTCTCTTATAGATTTACAATAAGCTTGGATGGGTCGACTCTAGCGTGTTCCAGCAATCTAATGGGATATGTACACGGGTATCGACCATCTAAATGGCACTTCGACTAGATGACTAGGACTAGACCAGGGTGAGGCGTTTTGAAAAGCGCACGGCAAAAATCGACCCGTGTAAATCAGGCTGAAAATTAATTAATCGTTCGTCTACCGCAGTGGTCGTCACTCTTTTCTGGTCAAGGGCCACATAAGACAGTGCAATGTATCACAGCGGGCCGCACCCTAATGAACTTCATTATTACATAGGTACTAGCTGGCGTTGTTTTAGGTCACTGCGCAGACCAAGAAATATGCGAAGGTGAAAAATATATGCGCGAGCTCTGCGAGCGCAAAAACTAATTTCAAAACACACTGATGAACTTGATTATTACTAGCCCGCGTTATTTTAGGGCTACTGCGCCCGCAAAGGAATTCATATATGCGTGAGCAAAGCGAGCGCGAAATTTTTTAGGTTTTTTTCAGCACTTTCCTAACAGACATGAGCATTGAGCAAAGCAAACTTATTCTTTACTACTACGAGCGAGTGCCAAATTTTTTCGGTGATTTTCAGTAATTTCAAAACAGAAAATTAAAAATAATAATTTGAAAGACAGTATAAACAATTTTGTAATGACATTCACCCGTACCGTGGGCCGCACCAAACACGGCCGCGGGCCGCGGTTTGACGACCACTGGTCTACCGTGTCGGTGGACATTCTACTTTACACTTATATATCTGTACGTGGCCCTTATTTAAAAACTTTGCAGTCTTATACTTTATTGTCAGTAATTGTTTTATGGCAGTTAAAATATTAAACAGACACAGTATCTTCATTACATTTTCAAGCAAATCTACAATATGTAGAATTGCTTGAAAATGTTTCTGTTCAAGCGCTAAATGCGTTGTCTGCTTGAAGAAGAATTACGAGTACAAGTTGTACAATTGGAATTCGTTCTCAGTTCATTTTCTGTTCAAATTTCCTTTTTAGCACAATGTTGTTGTGAATGTATAGTTGTCTAACTTTCTATATTTATTTTATCCTATGTTAAAGTGGTAATTTTAGTTTTTGAGTGATCTTACTGAGCTAAATATTTCCCCCACTTTAGAATCGATTTTGACATTTTTGCACAAAAATATGCCCGTAACTTGGACAATTTTATTACAGCTTTAAGCATACTTTTGAAATAAAGATCTCTTTATTTGTTAGATCGCAATAAAATTAACACAGCTATATGTTAGTACGTTTAGATTTGCAAAGTAAATCTTTAAAATTGCGCCCAAAATGCCTATCAAATCTACATTTAATTTTTATAAAAGTTTACTAACAATAACTTAATTCTAGGTGTTATTTTTCATGTCTAATAAAATAAAAATAAAAAATATAGGTATGAGTACATCTTACTCACGGCCTCTGACTCCAAACTAAGCAAAGCTTGTGATATGGCTCTCAGAGACTGATAAACTACTTATACATACTTTTAAATACATACTTATTTAGATTAGTAACTAAATAACACCCAGACACAGAGCAAGCACCTATGTTCATCACATAACTACTTGCCCTGGGGGGGGATCAAACCCACGCCTCTTTGACCCAGAAGTTAGGGTCACTCCGAGGCAGTCCAAATACTTTTACAATTTTTCGTATCGATGAATACTTGTCAGTTATACGCCAATTTGCTTGACACCTTTTATAGCGAACAAAGGTGTCAACCGCGTCATGCAAACTCTTTCGGTGCCCGGAGCTACGGCTCAGGGCTAGGGCTTAGAAACTTTCCGCTTATGTATACAAGTAGACTATTTTTGGCGGCGGTTGTGTCTTCAAAGTTTTAGGTTAAAAATGAGATTTAAGCAGAGGCATGTTTTATTGTGTATATTTGTAATAATCGGCCAAGACCGAGTCGGACTTACACACGAAGCTGCGTAAAAGAGGAGACCAATAAACCAACAAAATACACTTATACATTTCGGGTTTATAATAATATTAGTAAAGAGTAATGATAAGCAAGTTAGGGTATAGGAATATTTACATAGATCAAATAGTAATAAACTTTTTGTGTTTTTGCATTCGGTAGCTAGAATTTTTACTAGAATCAGCAAAGTGGTACAATATTTTTCAAAACAAGCATTTTTCGTACCACATACTAATGTAATATTACCTGTAACCTGCTATAAATACTTTAATATAAAAATTTCTAGATACATAATTTTAAAACTAGCGTTATACATTTAAAAATGTTGCTCCACGTATTGATACACATCATGAACTAGAACTACCACCCAGTTCTTCAAACAGAAGACCTCGCAACTGGTTGACTGAAACTATATAAGCCTATTAGCTGACCCGGCGAACTTCGTTTCACGCAATTGGTCGCACCAACTCAGAAACCTTATTTGCATGAGCCATGCACAACAACTTTGCTAAAGATCATCAAATGCATAGTTTACGATTCTTTATAGGACATACAGATAAACATTATAAATATACATATATTTATAGATTATATTCATGTAAATGTTCGTCAATTTTTTTTTACTCTCAAATATTTTTAAAATTTAGATGATTTTGTTAAAATTGATTTATTTAATAGTTGGCCACAAAAGCTAGTTATTTAAATAACAATATAATAATCAATGGATAATAGAGTTTGCCGACAAATTGATAAATTAAATCAACACCAAGAGAAGCTTAATTCAATGTACGGATATTACCATTGTTATTACTAGATGCAGAATAATTGGCGATCTGAATATGTCTATTGTTACGAGTTGAGTAGTAGTTTGGCTAGTTGTAACACTGTTTAGTCGTCGAACATGTTTAATGAGTTTTGTTACACAGGGTTATTTGCATACCGTGTACTAAGCCGAAAGGGGGTGATCATCCAGAAAGTCCAGAAAAAAACCACTGTTTCATACATTTTATCGATTCCGAGTTGCAATTTATTATGAAACAGCTGATTTTTTTCTCGAATTTTGGGTTGGCCTCATAGTAATAGTTGATTGTAATGATGGTTCAAATCACTCCCTTGTTGCTTAGTACAGGGTAAGCGTACTGCAAATAACACTATACTGGGTTATTTGCTTACCCTGTACTGCAAATAACCCTATACGGGGTTATTTGCTTATCCTGTACTGCAAATAACCCTATACGGAGTTATTTGCTTACCCTGAACTGCAAATAACCCTATATGGGGTTATTTGCCTACCCTGTACTGCAAATAACCCTATACGGGGTTATTTGCTTACCCTGTACTAAGCCAAGTAAGCTGTACTTTGTTGTTGTATACAAATTGAACAACAGCTGATTTTATTGGCCTATTATAAGTACTATCTCAAATAAAGAAAATAATGACATGTGAATTATTGTAATGCATTAAGTATTTATCATAAAAATTACACACGTTTAGTAGTATTTTACATGCGTTTATTTAACTTGCAATGGATGTATGTATGTTAGTTCGGGTGGAATCTTGCAAGTTAAATTTGACCAACTTAACGGTTTTCGATTGAGCTGAAATTTTGCACGCATATGTATGTATATCATGACAATGCAATAATATGGTACCAGGGAGCTGATTTGATGATGGAGTCGAAAAAGGGGACATAATATTGCTGATTTTTGACTGCCTCGGTGGCTCAGTGGTTAGTGACCCTGACTTCTGGATCACAGAGGCGTGGGTTCGATTCCCACCAGGGCAAGCATTTTTGTGATGAACATAGGTGTTTGCTCTGTGTCTGGGTGTTATTTAGGTACTATCTATATAAGTATGTATTTAAAATAAGTATATGTAGTATATCAGTCTCTGGCAGCCATATCACAAGCTTTGCTTAGTTTGGGGTCAGAGAACGTGTGTGAGATGTCCCCAAAAAAAAAAAAAAAAAAAATATAACCTCTTGTACTGAACAAGCTAGACCCGTCGTATTTGGGCTCTGTTTACTTGTATCGGCTGCTGCTACATGACATACAGGATCCCAAGAGGTTGTAGAAACTTTCTTTTTGTGATAAACATTTCAAAAATTGACGCGTTCGCAGGATTTGAACCTGCATCTCTCTGGGATTCCGGCCCAGATGCTTTAATTGTCCAATTAAGCTAGAAACGCTGTCTGCGAAAGCGTCAAATTAGTGAAAGTGTTTTATCATCTTTAAACCAGTTAGTCACTTAATGTGAAATTATTAGAACTTCTTACCATTATTATTATATACTACGGGACTAATCGCGATAAATAAATAAATACCTACCTATAAATAAATACCTCCTCATCCGGACGTTTCTCGACGTTCTTACCATTAACGAGAAATGGCGCATTGCTTAATCAATGAAATGATTTTTTTTAAAAGTCGCATCAATTTTTGAAATGATTATCACAAAAAGAAAGTTTCTATACGCCTAGTGTGTGAAGCACGATAAAAATCATTTCACCCAGCTTGTGTTTAAATATTTATATTTTTATAATAATTTATTATTATGTAGAATTACAACATTGGCCTCATATTAAAATCAATTCATAATGATTATTCTAATCACTTTCGGCTTAGTACAGAGTTTTCAGAATAGCCCTGTACATGTGTCTCCCTATGTATGAATAGTGTATGTTATCAATCATGCCATACCACCTGCTTTAGGACGACCACTGCTGGACATAGGCATCCCCTATAGATCTCCAATAAAACCGATTGGTAGCGGCTTGCATCCAGCGTAATCATACTCATAGTATTATTATATCTTCTTTGCTCATACTCATACTTATTTATTGGAAAATTACAATTTACAAGTCATTTTACAGAAAAAGACAGACAGACAGACAAAACTCTTTATTTATAACCACAAGATGGAAAATAAACGCTATTTACACATATACGACAAAAAATATGATTATAAAGTGGCGGCCTTATCACCCATGGCGATTTCTTCCAGGCAACCTTGCACGAATATGAACCGACAAGAATAAGAAATAGTGGCCTTAAATAGATATCAACAAAGAAAACACCTATAAATAATAAACTAAATATACTTGATTCAATCTAAGTTTATTTTAAGCAAACATTGTAATTATGAATTAAAAATAATTTGTATTCCAAATTAATAAATATACAATTACAGTTACACATAGTAACATAAATAAGCAACATTAATTATTATATAATTTTAAATGAGTAATAATATAATTATGTCAATGTAGGTACTTAATTAAAATTTCGATTTAATAAATTCATCATAGCTGTAGAACGTTTGCTCAATCAGCCAGCGTTTGAGCCTGGGCTTGAAGCTGCCCATAGAGAGCGCCGATGATAATCATTGACGTGTAAGTAAATTCCATTCTCTAAACATCCGATACATTGTTGCAATATCAGTCTCATGAAAGCTAACCGCAGCGCATGTTTGAAATTAGTTGTCTGTTTGATTGTACCAGGTGGCGTGTGTTGTGTCTACAACAATGTGTTTTCCATTATCACAATGCAACAGCTGATTTGATTGATCTGCTGATTTTATGCTATTGATAAATATTTTATTCCTAAGCTAATTTCAATCAAATTGCAGAAATTCACTAGTGTACATTATAAACTATGAAATAAGTACACTATAAAATAATATAGACATTGCAGAAATGTTACATTTTACTTGTATCTACATAGGTTTTGCCTGCTTTACTTTTTGCAGTCTTTTTGTTTGATATCTATTTAGTTGTACAATATTAAAAACAAAAAAAACTAAAGCAAAAAGAGCTGCATTTCATGAAACGTCTCAAAATAACACATTAAGAACCATATGATCCGGCTTAAATTAATTAGATAATTATGAAAAGCTCATAAAATAAGCTTTCAATGATATAAACATCGCAGTGGTTATAATTTGGAATAATAAACCACATTTGACACCTATTATTCCGATGAAAACTGCACAAACGCTCACGCTACGAAAACAAACATAATTAACATTCTTTTTAGCACAACTGGAACCCGTAGTTTGCCGTTAATGCCTCCCGAAACTGAAACATTAGCGGAATGAGAATATAATGCGATTCCTAGCAACCTCATTATCGCCCATTTCATGCATGAAATATTCGCGAGGCCGTTCACCTCGTAATCAAAACTTTTGAACTAGAAACTGCGCATAGTTATTTTGTTATTAAGGTGGATTCACTAGGTAAGCGCGCGAATTTTTATTGTTTCTTTACATTTACAAATAAACTACGCATTGACTGTCTCGGTGGCTCAGTGGTTAGTGACCCTAACTTCTGGGTCAAAGAGGCGTGGGTTCGATCCCCACCCAGGGCAAATATTTATGTGATGAACATAAGTGTTTGCTCTGTGTCTGGGTGTTATTTATTTACTATCTAGATAAGTATGTGTTGTTTTTAAACTATCGCGATTTGAACACATTATTATTATATACTACGTGTAGTATTATTATATATACGTCTACCCGTGACCACGGTCGATGCAACTCGGCCGAAACTTCGGATGATGAGATATTTATTTATCTCGTAATTTTAGTGCGCGTTTAGTCCCGTAGTATATAATAATAATATATAAGTATGTATTTTAAAATAAGTATATTATGTAGTATCTCATCTGGCATAGCTGCCAACTATCACCCACCCCTTTGTATTCAATATAATAATGTGTTCAAGGTGCTCAGGGGGCTGACCCAGCACTGCGTCGGGGATGTTCGCCGAGCCGCGCGTCCATTTAAAAATATGTATAAGCAGTAAATCAGTCTCTGACAGCCATATCACAAGCATTTCTTAGTTTGGGGTCAAAGGCCGTATGTAAGATGTCCCAAAAATATTTATTTATATTTTTATTTATTATACTCGTAAGTATACAAAAACTCATTTGGCGGCCATGACCAGGTAGTATCTAAGAGGTGCAGGAAATGGCAAAAACACAAAAAAAAATTGAATATCGCGCGCTGTCCTAGTGGATCCTCCTTAAGATGGGAAACCGCGGTTGGGATTTACAACTGAGCGTTACCGTGGCTCGGACGACACATTAAACTGTAGGTCTCGGTTGGTTAAACCATTTAAAGTCAAAATCAAAAGTCAAATCATTTATTGCAACATAAGAAATTTACATGCAGTTCTTAGTTAACATGTTTTGTATAGTGATACAAATGACCCTATAAGGGTATGGCAATTTTATTATTTGTAATGGAACGATTTACTATTATGTTTTCTAGATTATCGTTAAAAAATTTGTCTAATATGTAATAGCATTTCGAAAAAAGGATTGTTTAGCTGTTTTATGAAACAGTTTTCTCTTTCGATATATTTTAGATTGTTTGGAAATTTTATGAATATTATATATAGCCATAGAATTTGGGCTAGAACTGTGCATTGCTAAGTTAGACTTTGGTTCTACGAGTTTATGTCTATATTGTGATCTAATTTTGTGCGATTTATCAGACTCTTTGTTGAAATAGTCAGGGTGCTTTTTTACAAATTTGGTTATTTCAAATATATAAATAGATACCAGGGACATAATTTCAAGTTTTATAAAGTATGGTTTATGGAATTTTGGTTTGGTAATATCGGGAGTTTTTATATTTGCGAGAATACGAATACATTTTTTTTGTATTATGAATACTTCATGCGCGTTTACACTATTCCCCCATAAATAATTCCATATTGGAGCCACGAGGACGCAAAGGCATGATAAGCACTTTTAGCTGACACCAAAGCTAGCCACCCCTATATGAACTTACTTGCTTACTTCGTAAAACTTTGAACTAGTACCTACATACACGGCGCATAGTTATTATGCTATTAACTTGCAAAACATGGAATATTAATTTCTAACCGACTTCCAAAAGATGAGCCGATCATCCTCCATTTCGTGCACAAAATATTCGCGAGGGTGTTCATCTCGTAATCAAAACTTTGAACTAGCGCATTCACGGCGCATAGTTATTTTGCTATTAAATTGCATAGCGTGGAATTTTCATTGAACTGAATTCTAATAACAGAGGAGGTTCTCATTTCTCACTAACACACTTACAGTTTTGTTTAGTTTAACTATGTCTATTCTTTTAATGTTGTTATAATACAACATTAAAAGAATAGACATAGTATTTGTAACCATTTTCCAAAAAAGAAGGACGTTCTGTGTTCGTCTGTATGCATTTTGTATTTGTGAATGTTCATCGATATATTTGCTAATTATGAACCAACTCAAAAAATATTTTTTTGTTCGGAAGGATATACATCCGTGGTTGTCCCATTTTAATATTATCGAAATTGGTTGAGCCGTTTTTGTAAAATCAACAATAATTTAAAAATTGTATAGATCAATTCGAGCGAATTATTCGAATTTTGTACACAACGGAAGTCGGTTTTTCTATTTTTTGCGAATAATAATTATGATGTTGCAAAACGAAATTGTCAAATTCTTATTTTTCAACCGACTTCTAAACAATGATAATTAATATCTATGTAGTACATTCAAAATGGTTAACCAACCGACCTCCGGAGTATTTAAATTTTTGACCGACGAACCACCGGAGGAGGTATACAATTCGACGCGTATATATATTTTTTTTAATGTATTACCACGCATAACTTTTTTCATATTAGTCCGATTTCAATAATTCTTTTTTTATTGGAAAGAGTATACTTCAAAATTGGTTCCATTTAAATTTTATCGAAATCGGCTGAGCCATTTTTGATAAATCAACAATAATGTGAAAAATGTTACATTGATCCGTGCATAATATTTGCGTTCTAGCGATGCGCCCCGGCTTCGCACAGGTGTATTATACATTTAAACATTTCTCTTGAATTACACCATCTATTAAAATAAACTGTATCAAAATCCGCTGCGTAGTTTTAAAGATATAAGCATACATGGGGACAGACAGCGGAAATGCAAATGCGACTTTGTTTTATACTATGTAATGATTCTTTCTGTACGGGTGAAGTCGGTCATGCTATTTTTTGCAAAAAATAATTATTATTCAATAGGAATTAGCACATGTTTTGTGGCGTATTATAATTTTGTTTTAGCTTACATAATGTGGACTTTTAATTTTTAAACAATTTATAATTAAAGGAAAAGAAAAAATAATATTCATGTTATACATATTATGCATGTTTATTTCTTATGTAGAAGATATCGACTTGCCTACTAGACGCCTAACTTGCTTACTGATTTGACAAAATGATAAGCATTTCGTCAAAATCTGTTTTATATTTTGACTGTAAATCAAGTTATTTGGTTCTTTACTTGGGTAAAACATCTTAACTACGTCTTTAAAATTTATTTACTCAAAGTAATAAACCCATTTTACGGAAGGTTCAATTCACACTGCAAAGCAATGTAAAGTGATCTAAAAAAGCAGAATTTATTTTTATGGATTATGGAATCATCATAAAGATATTATAAATATTTATTATTATTATTTCATATTTATCATAAAGAAAAAAGTTTTAAAATGTATGTAGGTACTTCTTAGAGCCAAAGCCGCTTAAACCACTAGTCCATTGAAATGTTACAATTTAAGGACCTAATATTGCATTTGTTAAATGACGCAATTTTGTTTTAGGGACATGTATGAAAATGAAAAAAATGAAAATGTATTTATTAACATAAACATAAAAGATTTGATATTTCACCTACTACCAAAAAGGAGGAGGATGTTCGTCTGTATGTATTTTTTTGTGTATGCTCGATATTTTCGTCAATGTTGAACCGATTTCAATTTTTTATATTAAGAAAAATGAAAAATGAAAATGTATTTATTAACATAAACAAAAGATACACAAGTGCATGAGAAGTTTTATTAAGAGAAAACATATGTTTATGGATAGTTTTATACAATGAGATAAACAGCGGTTCCCGCACTAGGCTGGGCCTGTATCGCAGGAAACCTGATATGATTTAAAATGTAAGTAATATTTACATTTAATATATTCAACACCACTATTAAAATTTACAAATTTACAAGTAAGAAAAATAAAAATTACAATAAACAAATGATAAATCTAAGCATAACATATTAATTTACTACAACTACTCTCTGAAAAACCAAAGCTCAAAAACACAAATTAAATAAGTACATAATCAGGTGCAACGTAGTTTCAGTTTATTATTATTATTGTATGGGGGGTCAATAGAAGCTTAACCCCAAGTTTGTGGGGTTGTCGCCCTTGTCCCCTGGCCGCCATCTTGGAAAAAGGGCTGCAAACACCTTTTTTGCCATATCTCCAAAACTATGCCTCTTACAAAAAAATTGTCAAGACATAACTGTAGCAAATCGCTTTACCCACAAATTTGTTCATAGAATTTATTGCCTTAATTTTAAAATTAAAGAAATTATACGCAAAAAAGTGAGAAAAGTGAGAATTCGAATAAAATCTTTTTACATTGCACAGCATAGGGTATTGTAAATAGATTTTATTCTATTTTAAAGAATGAAACCTCTTTGGTGCCATTCATTCATTCATTAGCGTCCTCTAACAAATGCAAAGCTCATGTAACATTTCAAAGGACTACACGTCGTTTTAGGTATCAAAATGGCTCTGGCAAAAAAATCACACTTTATCAAAATTTCAAAACTAGATTTAGATTTTACTAGATTTTTTCGATCGATCTTATTGAAACTCTTTAGTCGATGTCTAGTTTGACAATATATTGTATTTATTAAAATTAAACCCACTTAAATTAAAAACTCATACTAAAAAAACTTGCACTAAAACTTATACTAAACTAAAAATAAAACTAATCTAAAAGACCTGTAGCAGAGGGTAACGTGGCCAGAATGCTGGCGGTGTTGCCTCGCTATTAATGCAATACTAGTTTTTTGGCCAAAGTAGATGCCAGCATACAATAGGTGAGCGTCCGTTGTTTTATTATATTTATTTATCTATCAAGATAAAGTAAATTATTATTATTATTAATTTATCCATTACATAAAAAATATATTATTATTGTTAAGTTGTCAGCAATCGGTGGTCACCACACTGAACATATGACGTTGCTAGATTTTTATCTTAATTATTGTCGTAGTTTATGGTTTTTCTTTGAATGTAAATCGACCTTAATACATGTTCATAAAGAGATTTGACTTGCTAAAAGCTTTTCGTGTCTGTTTACATTTTCTTTATGCCGAGATATAATGCCAATGAAATTCTTACCTTCTCTGTTTTCAATGCGATAAATAATTAAGAAACAGTTTCGTAGCATTATCATCAGTATTATTAGCTCTGGATAACCCACTAACTCGCTATAAAATATACAGGGTAATAGGTATTAAACCCAAAACCTTTTAATGGCGGGTCTAGTACATCTAGATAAGCAACTTTTGTTCAAGGACTTTTGGAAAATCACGAAGAAAAAAAATCAGCTTTATCATACAAAAAGTTCGTCAACGCGCGGCAAAATATATGAAAAAGCGATTTTTTTGTGAATTTTCAACAGTTAAAAGTTGTTTGTCTAGATGTACTAGACCCGCCCTAAAAAGGTTTATCGTTTAAAACCTATGACCCTGTATAATATTACTCATATCTGTATAGTATAATATAGATACATATATTAAATAGCTTACGGCTGTCAAACATGGGCCATGTCACAAAGAAACGTGACCAAGATAAGATCATGCCAAAGAAGTATGGAGAGAAGTGTTTTGGGGCTAAGACTACTAGACAAAATCAAAGCCACCGAAATAAGGAAAAAAACAAAGGTGAAAGACGCGATTCTAAAAATAAGACATCAAAAATGGAAATGGGCAGGGCACATGATACGAGATAAAACAGAGAAGTGGACCAAAATAATAATGGAATGGCAACCAAGGTATAACATAAGGAGAAAAAGAGGAAGACAGATCAGGAGATGGGTAGATGATGTCAAAAAAGTAGGTGGACCATTATGGACAAGATTAGCACAAGACAGAGGAGAATGGAAGAATCTGGAGGAAGCTTTTGCGTCTACGGACGTACTGGAAAATGTTCTATCCGAAGTGCTATAAAATAGTTAAGTTACAATTGTATTTTTCAGTAAATAAAGGCTTAATAAAAATTAAATAGCAATGATTTCATATATATATGAAACCATTGCGATTTAATGTTCTACGAGTAGTTGTCGAAGTTTTCCTTTTACTCAATTAAACTTGTCAGTTGTTCAGTGATCAAGCAAATAGTGTTTTAGATTGGAAATCAAAATAACAAACAAAATGGAATGGAGAAATTTGCATCAAACGTACAATACCTAAGTAACAAGTAGGTACAACAGTTCATAGGTTTTTGGCAAATACTCGTACGAGTATTGGTCCCATATGATACAACCTACTATTGTGCATCTTCAAAATAATATTACCGAACATCTTCAGCCATTAACCTTTCCGACCGCTTCGCCCACTTCTCTAGTTCTGAATGGTCGTTTTACAGTCTTGGGCCTTGGCTCATTGCCAGCTGGTTCAGTGGTTCGTTACCCGCGCAATATGCTTCCGGATGCATGCGCAGGCGCATATTGTACACGCTGTTGTGTTATTCTGGTTAAAATATGACACATTGTTTTATTTCTCTTTATGAATTAAAAAAGAAAAATCACAGAAGTAAGTTAAGTGCAAGCTACTTTCAGCAAAGCCCAAAGACGCAGTGTATTTTTATCGTTATCTAATAAGGAGGAGGTATACCTACAACTTTGATTTATTATTGTAGATTGACATTGTGAGTTATTGCTTTTTTTTTTAATTATTATTTCAATTGTATTAGTGATTAATAATTATACATTGTTGACATGTTTATTTTTGAATGATTCTGCAACGATAATAATTTAATCTTTTTGTATTTTTTTAATTATAAATAATGAATTTTAATTTTAACTGGTTATCGTTTTACGATTGTAAAAGAGCACTTATTTATTTCTATACTGTTATTATTAATCCAAATATTATTATTAATGCTATGGATAATGACATGTAACAAAATTTATCATTAAAAAAAATTTTGGTGAATAAAAATAATTATTCTTATTTTCATTATTCTTAATTTTCAATATTTTGTTGTTAAGCAACAAAATATCCCTATCGATAAAAACTCTTTCACGAAATTAAGCCATAAAATTGTCTCGTCGTAAAACTGCACAACTTGTTTGCTTAGTATCTAGGATGCAATTACTTCAGTTACTTTGTTTCTTGATTTCCAACACATTTAGCTTCACTGGCTTCACTACGGTGTTTTGAGCTCTGGTGATAATATTTTTCATGCACATTATGTGTTATTTTTATCTGCTTATTGCAAAAATCTTATAGACAAACAATATACCTATTCCTATCAAGACTTTTTTTTTGCAATAAACTAAGTTTTGTATTTAAAAGCACTGTACTGTACCAGCCTTTTTAATAGTCCACTGCAGGACGTAGGCCTACCCACGAAGGGTGATTGGGCCATATCCACCACGCTGGCCCAGTGCGGGTTGGTGCATTCACATACGCCATCGAATTTCTTCTACGAACGTATGCAGGTTGCCTCACGATGTTTTCCTTCACCGAAAAGCCAATGATGTGAAATTCCATACATAAGTTCCAAAGAAACTCATTGGTACGGGATCGGGATTTGAACCCACGACCTCACGATTGCAGGTCGGGTGTTACTACCACTAGACCACCACGGCTTTATTAAAAGTAATTAATTAAAAAAAAAAAACTTAGTATCGCTATGCACAAGTTATATCCTATGAAGTATGGATAGTATAATTCAAACTCTTCAGACAGGGTTGGCGCTGCTGCAGCTAAAGCCGAAAACCTCAGACATTACAAATATGGGTCGTTGGACAGAATGTACCATTTTGTGCCATTTGGGGTTGAGATTTTAGGTCCGTATTTTAGGACGCTCATATTTTGTACAAAGATCTGACCGCGTTTGGTAGAGGTGACACGTGACTATAATTCTGTCATCAATTTTGTCCAAAAGCTGAGTATTGCTGTTCAGCGAGGCAATACTGCCAGCATTCTAGCCACGTTACCCTATGCCGAGGAGCTTATAGACTAGGTTTTTTTTTAGTTTAAGTTTTAGATTTCTTTTTTTGTTTTTGCAGGTTATTTAAATTTAGTTTTAGTGGAGTGTTAAGTGTTATTTTTTTTTGTTTCTCCATCTATATCACTACATAGTATAGAACTAAGATGCTTAACGCTGTCTGTCCCTATGTATGCTTATATCTTTAAAAGTACGCAACGGATTTTGATGCGGTTTTTTAATAGATAATTCAAGATAAAGGTTTATATGTAGGTATACTTAATACACCTGTGCGAAGGCGGGGCGTGTCGCTAGTAGTAAGTAAATGTCAATTGCGAATTTTACTTAAACATTAATCAACTCTCTTTTCGCAGTGTTGCTATTTATTTTCATGATAGAACAACGAAATAAATCTGCTCGGCTACATTTTCAGGGACCTAGGAATGAAATCTATTTTAATTTAGTTTCTCTATTTCCCTTGTGAGTGAGTCGGCTAGACAATATGAATTTATCCTTCGACCTAAATCAGTTTGATGAAGTGACTACTTTAGATTGTTAGATTTCATTTTATCCAACTATGTTCTGAACAGTATGTTTTGTTATTGTAAAATAACAAAACATACAAGTAAATGTTTAATATTTAAAAAAATAAAGTAAATGTTTGCAAATGTTTTTGTAGTGTGTGTTAATAATTTTCTGCTAAGCATTCACATTTTTATATTTACGTATAAATATTGAATTCTTAAAATCTACAAAAAAACTATAAAATGTGCAATAAGTAGATGGGACAAAATTAATTAATTTAGTAATTTTTTTTTTTTTAAATCGGTACTCTTATTATTATTTGTCTATTATGGTTTGATGATCTACGCGAGTGAAGCCAAGGGAAAAAGTTAACACTAGTATATATTGGCTTTCTAACGTTGCTCGTTCACTTAAATATCTAGAGTACGGATACTATTTTTATTTTTGAAGTACAAGTTATTTCTTATAGGATCACTTTGTGGTCCGTCTGTCCGTATCGTCTGTCTCTTTATCTCGGGAACGTGTGAAGACATCGAGTTGAAATTTAAACTATGTACGTATATCTATGGTCTCTTGCAGTGATGTAAAATAAAAACTTCTCAGTTATAGTATAAAAAAGTTAAAGCCGTGTATGTCTATTGACTGCATTGTATCGTTTTGCTGTAATTTTGTAATTTGTATGTTTTTTGTAATTAGTAATTTGACATGTAACTATGGTGGTAACAATAAATTATTTGTATTTGTATTTGTCGTAAAAACCGCATATTTCGAAACTCACAAAAATCAAAACCTAAATAGTACTTCCCGTTGACATAGAACTATGAAATTTGGCGAAAAACATTGTCTTAGAGACACATATAAGAATAAATCTGAAAACTGATCATTTTTATTTACATCACAAAAAAAATAGGGCCTAGATTCACAAAATATGGGTTCAATATTCAAAGTGAGTAAATCATATCATGTAAGGTATCAGATAAAAGAGCTTCATTAGCACATGCTAAAACAGGTTTTCAATTAAAATGTGTAATTTCCGTTATATGACGAGAAAAGTGAAAAAAAAAACTTTTTTGTTGATGATTATAGTATAGAGATTTTAACAACTTACTTACCAATTTTGTGAAATTTTCTGGATTTGTACGGAACCCTCGGTGTGCGAGCCTGACTCGTACTTGTCCAGATATTTTTTATAAAGTGCATTGATCACTATCGACAATATTTACCATAGGACCAAATCTGAATTTGCGAAAAAAATTGCCAGGTGTCCATATCCATATATATGTTAATTCTTATCCTTACTTCCTTACTGATATTACAAAACTCAGAGATGTTCGTAAGTTTATTAATTTGTTGCCTTTTCACGCAGTAACTACCTAATTAACTTGATTGTTAGCATGGGCATAGTTAGATAGACGGAAAGTAACAGGTTACTTTTATCCCAAAAATAATAAAAGGTCCGTGAAAGATAGCACACAATAATATAAATATAGTTTTAAAAATAAACTAAAAAATACGCTTAGGAGTCATAATTTTTTTTTAAATTATTTATTTTGCATTGTCATCGGTCTTTGATAGGTGTGCAAAATTTGAAGAAAATCTGATCGCGCAAAGTAGGTCAAAATCGAGCTCAAAGGCGTTGGTTACAAGCAAACATACATAAAGCAAGCAAACAAGCATACATACAGGTGAAACTAATAAAAGCGTGTTAAAAACAAAATATCACGTGGGTGAAGCCGCGAGAAAATACTATGTAGTAATAATGGTTTCCTAACGTTGCTCATCCACTTGAATGAAGATTATAGAATCTTATAGAATACGGACACCAGTACAAAGTACCGCAGTCGAGAGCTCTGACCGATATCTAAAATTGGTTTCCACATTTAGTTAGCTGGACACTAAGATTGTTTATTATTGTGGAGATAAATTAAAAAATATACAGATGCACTTTACAACGAGGGCTGACTGGCACATGGACATTAAAAATAAAAAAAAAATACGCGTCGACATGAGAACATCTCCCGTTTTTTTCGTCGGTTAAAAATAATAATTAACAATATTAGATACTGAATTTCACATAATGAAAGTAATTTAATCTTCAAGATAATTTGTTTCAACGTGCTAAGTGATATAATTGGAAGAAAGGAGATTTTTTATTTATAATAGTCACGCATTTGACTAACGTTAGGATTTTTGAAGACACTGTTGAAAAAATAGCCAATAGAAAATATTATACTGAACGTTTTAAGTTGACGTTATCCATAAATCCTACTAATATTATAAACGCGAACGTTTGTGTACATATATGGATGTTTGTTCCTCTTACACGCAAAACATATTGAACGGATTGAGCTGAAACTTTGCAATGCTTATACATCAGAATAACAGAAAGGCCATAACTCATAAAGATATTGCGTGAAACAAAGTTCGCAGTGTCAGCTAGTATGAAACAAAACTCTTGGAATCACTATTATTCTATTAAATTGTATGTTCCGTTGAGTGAAGAGCCTTATAAACTGCGGCGGTCAAAAGGCTAAACAACATGCTTCGAGCAATATCTACAGAGCCACCCCCTAAGTATGTAAAAGTAGTAAAAAAATGTGCGAGCGCCGTTATACATACCAACTTAGATATAATTACTTTAAATATTTCACAATGACCCGTTTTCTTGTATCTCGACGTTATGTCACCTAATTAGTGCTTGTAACCGAGCACTTTGGCATCGCGCAGCGTTTTAGTCGGTTTGCCATTGCCTCAAGACTAACTAAAAAGCACTACTTAGCTTGGGCAGGGCTTTGGCTCGGACGCTTTTTTTGCACGATTGTAACTCTAAAGGGTTATTTCTAATCAATTAGCATCCTTTAAGGGGCTTATTTTGTACATCAAAACTAACAACTTTTGTTCTGCGACTTTTGTCAAAACTAAAAAAAATATTGGGTGTTTCATAGAAAAATGTCGTTTACCCGCGACAAAATGTATGGAACAGCTGATTTTTTTTGAGTTCTGTCAAAAGTCGTAGAACAAAAGTCGTAGAACAAAGGTTGTTAGTTTTGGAGTCCAGAATAAGCACCTAAAAGGATGCTAATTGATTATATGCCTGTATAGATATTTGCTCGAAGACAAAATGATAATATTGCAATGTAAGCCATTGTTACTATCTCAGAACCCCATTCCAAAATGGACAATAAAGCTCGCTTTGTATCTAAATTGGTTCTTAAACACCTCTGCTTCCTCTCAAACTACAAGTGCCTAAAATTAGTACACAAGTGCTGAAATGGACAGAGAATTGTAATCCGTAAGTCCACTACCTAAATGCTATATTTGCTTGGTAAGGAACAAAATACAATCGTAACTTTATTGGTTTTTGTATTTTTTTATACATATAATATCATATTGTTCAGATTCGCACCTCTTCGGTCTGGGGCCTTATTTTTCAAAGTCGAACGCCTAGGAACGTATACTTATGTTTACGGACGGCTTAATTTTTTTCGAAGTTTATTTAAAATTATCCATATCAAGCAAAACTCCACTACTTGAAATGGCAATTTAAATATAAATCATAGACTGCAAAACGATCCATGTAGAAAACAAATATGGCGAATGGTTTTTGAACTGTCACTGTCAAAGTTCCGTATACGAACGCCTATGAAGCGTTCGAATTTGAACAAAATCATTTTTTGCAAAAATTAGCATGACCGGCTTCACCCGTGTACAGAATCATTACTCGTACATAGCATAAAACAAAGTCGCTTTCCGCTGTCTGTCCCCATGTATGCTTATATCTTTAAAACTACGCAACGGATTTTGATGCATTTTTTTTTAATAGATAGAGTAATTCCCGAGAAATGTTTATATGTATAATACACCTGTGCGAAGCCGGGGCGCATCGCTAGAACGTAAATGTTATGCACGGATCGATGTAACATTTTTCACATTATTGTTGATTTATCAAAAATTGCTCAGCCAATTTCAATAGAATTTTAATGGGACCAATTTCGAAGTAGGTATACTCTTTTCAATAAAAAAAGAATTATTGAAATCAGACTATGAAAAAAGTTATGCGTGGTTATACATAAAAAAATATATTATACGCGTCGAATTGTATACCTCCTCCGGTGGTTCGTCGGTCGAAAATAGAACCCCTGTTACGCTTTGTTGGAATCTGAGCCTTAAGGGCTCGAATCAATTTCGAAAATTCCATCCATTCATTCATCAGCCTTAGGACGTCCACTGCTGAACATAGGCTTCCCCTACAGATTTCCAATAAGGCCGGTTGGAAGCGTCCTGCTTCCAGCGTGTTTCTGCTATCTTTATGATATCGTCAGCTGAGATGATGAGGTATTTATCAGTAATGATGAGTGATTCAGTACAGTAGTTATTTTATAGTATAAAAATAATAAAACTTAAGACATTTGAAATTGTAATTGCGTTGTTTTAGTGTTGTATCAATTGTTCTACAGCAATTTACCAGTAATAACTTAGACCCTTATAGCAGAATAATATTTACAAACAATGGTATGTAGGTACAAATTGCACACAAAATGGCTTGCAATAGATGGTTATTTGAATCCAATTAAATTGTTTACGTACAATGTACTATACGACTGGCATTTATTATTATATGTGAATCAATACATTGTACGCAGTAAGTTCCCTTTTGTTCGTATTTCATATGAAATTATATTAGGTAGCTAGCTGTCAGATTTAAAATTGAATTTGAAACTGAAAATGTTTATCTTTAGCACCCAAAGTTATTGAGAACATACACAGTTAATTAGCATAATAGAATTCACAGACAATTAACATGGTAAGGCTAAGCTTCCATGAAACTCATGACATAGAGTTTGAAAATACCGACACATGTACGATTTTTTTAAACCTCAGCCAAAATAAAACTCTTTAGTAAAAAAAGTTCACAGACCCGCACCTTCGGGAAAATTAAAAGACATCCGATTGAAGGCTGACAGACACGCCACCCTACGTCGATGCTCGAGACTCTGCAGCTTCGACTCAGTCAAGGTTTTGTTGCCTATCAGCCTCCTGGCTCGCCTTTCAATGGACTCCAAAGCCTCCAACTGGTATTTGGCAGAGCCATCCCTAAGGTGAGAGCAGTATTCCATGCAAGACCTGACTTGCGCTTTATAAAGACTAAGCAGTTGCTCAGTTGTGAAATACCGTCTCACCTTAGAGAGAACACCAAGTTTTTTTGAGGCTAATTGGGCTTTTGACTCTATATAAGAGCCAAAGTTGAGAGTCGATGATAGCGTAACGCCTAATAGTTCCAGACTGTTAGTTACCGGAACGGACACGCCACGGAAAGCGGGATACAATTGGAAGGGCCTCTTTTTGGCCGAAAACAAACAGCTTTGAGTCTTCGTGGCATTAAACTTGACCAGGTTATTATAGTAACGGTAATTCTCCACTCTGGCGATTTTTTTCTGATTACCATACGCTTACGCTCGAACTGAAAATTTTAATTTCATAGTATTTCTGATTATGCGTTCCCGGGACACACAAAAACTTGCTTATCGGAAAATGGCAGTTAATTCAAAGAAATGAAAAAAAAATAGGGTATTTAAAGGTAATGTAATTAGGCAAAAAGCGCAAAATTGTAGGGGTGCTAACATGGACTTGGCATTTTTTCTTTAATTCCATATTGATGGTGTTAACCAATAACATGTTTGGTAAAAGTATCAAAATATTTTATTTTATTTCTCTTTTGTCATCTTGACTTGAGATCGAAATGCAGTTTATCAATTAAACAAATATTAGGGGGACATCTTTCACACCCGTATCGAAGCCGTGGTGGTCTAGTCGCAGTAACACCGCCCTATATTGTTAGAGTTTAAGAATTTTATATGTAGAGCGTTCGCGGGCAGAGTCCAAGTGGATTGCATTAATACAGACTTTGCCAAGGCGTTTGACAAAGTAAGCCATCCTACTTTGATTAGAAAACTAGAACTGCTTTTTGGGATACATGGCAACTTGTTAAGATGGATTGCATCGTACCTAACTAGACGTAACCAATTAGTTGCGATTAAGGGTTTTTTGTCTTCTCCTGTTCAAATAACTTCTGGTGTGCCACAAGGCTCCCATCTTGGGCCACTACTTTTTATCGCTTTTATCAATGACCTTATCGACAAATTCCAAAGCCCTTGTCTTCTATACGCGGACGATCTAAAGCTTTTTTCAAACGTCCATGACGTCAAGGATTGTAGGGTTCTTCAGTCAGATCTAAACACTCTCGATAAATGGTGTCAAGACAATAGCATGATTTTAAATGTAAATAAATGTTTTGTTATAACATTCACTACCAAAACCAACCGAATATTAAAAAATTACACAGTTAAAGACCATTACTTGGAAAGAAAGTCTGTAGTGAAGGATCTAGGCGTCTTAATGGACGAGAAGTTTACTTTCCGCGAACACTACGATTACATAATTAATAAAAGCACAAAAAATTTAGGTTTTATTACTCGAATCACTAAAAAATTCAAAAATCCAAATAGTTTTTTAAATCTATTCAATGCTTTAGTTCGTAGTATCTTAGAATACAATTCTGTCCTGGTCTCCACATTATAAGGTGCACGTAAATCGTATTGAACGTGTACAGCAAAAATGTTTACGTATATTATGTAATAGACAGGGTTTAAATCGTAAATTAATCGTATGTCGTACTGCGATAAGTTGAAAAAAAAAATTTACAAACTCTTGAAACTCGCCGCACTTACTTTGATTTTGTTTGCCTCTTTAAAATAATACACTCACAAATAGATTCTCCTTTCCTTTTGGGACGTATCGATTTCAATGTTACTCCTAAAGTCCGAAGCAGCTATTACATTAAACTTAAAACCTGCGCGTCTATAAGAACGATACTTCTTTTTACAATCCAGTCATTAGAATGTGTCGCCAGTTCAACGAAATTCTTAAGATCCACCATAACGCAATAGACATTTTCGATTCAAATTTACCAAAATTTAAAAGAGACGTGAGGAGGATTGCATTCACGGTTCACCGTGAATGTAGTTATAATTAAATTACTTTGTTGATGTTTTAACCTACTTAATATCAATTGTATTTTATCAAATACTTAAGTACTGTTATAAAAATCATGATGTGTTCACATGTTTTGGAATATGGTTTAGCTCATAGTTCTTATCACTAAAATATTTAAGCATATTATTGACTGTATTCTGTTTTGTGTACCAAATAAATAAATAAAATAAATATAATCGTGAGGTCGTGGGTTCGAATCCCGGTCCCGTACCAATGAGTTTTTCGGAATTTATGTACGGAATTTAACATCACTGGCTTTTCGGTGAAGGAAAGCATCGTGAGGCAACCTGCATACATCCGTAGAAGAAAATCGATGGCGTATGTGAATCCCCCAACCCGCATTGTGCTAGCGTGGTGGATATGGCCCAATCACCCTTCGTGGGTAGGCCTACTTCCTGCAGTAGACTATTAAAAAGGCTGGTACACTTCTGAGCGCCACACAAATTGAAAGATGGGAAGTTAGCCGTAGATGACACTTCGCCGTGATTCGCTAATTATTACGCATGTGTGCACAATGCCTGTACAAATGGCGAAGTAGTGAGCTCGGGCGTAGGGAGCGCGCGGGAGGCACGAGGTTGGCGGGCGGGTGTGCGCCGGCGTCTCGTCTCTCTGGCACCCGCTAACGTCTATATTTTGGCGTTTGCGCAGCTCTCTGCGGCTAACTTCCCATCTTTCAATGTGTGTGGCGCTCAGTATACACACAGTATCTAACCCCAAATTAAGCCAGCCTCGTGATATGGCTGCCACAGACTGATACACTACATATATCTACGTATTTTTAAATACACACTTACTAGTAAATAGATAATAACATCCAGGCATAGAGCAAACACCTATATTTATCCTACTTCCTACTAATATTATAAACGCGAAAGTTTGTGAGGATGGATGGATGGATGGATGTATGGATGTTTGTTACTCTTTCACGCAAAAACTACTGAACGGATTGAAATGAAACTTTGCAATAATATAGCTTATATATCAGAATAACACATAGGCTATAAATTATAATGATATATTGCGTATGCGGGCGAAGCCGCGGGTAAAAACTAGTCACATAAATATTTTCTGTGGGTGGGGATCGAACCCACGCCTCTTTGACCCAGGTTTCAGGGTCACTAACCACTAAGCCACCGAGGCTGTCGAAAGCTAGTAATTTTCAGTTTATTTGATCACATCTTTAAGTGCTTAACTCCAGTCAAGATCTATTTATCACCTAACAACTAACAGTAATCTAAAATTGATATATTTAAAAATCTGAAGCCTTTCAGATTATCTTTGTCACTCTCACTCTTGCTATATTTCTATTAAGAGCAACAGAGACGCGGATAGTTGTAAGTGTACTTTGAGGTCGTTCTCAAAGTCATTTATAACGAATAGACTAAGTTAGACAGGCTCTTATTGGTTTGCAAGATCTATTTAATCTTGGAATTGGCGTGGATTAATTGTGGCTATAATAGTCAATCAAGTCGCATACGAAGTTTTATAGTCCAATTAGTACTGAGATCAGCTAGTAATTGAGCTGAAGATTTTCTGAAGATGGATAGATTCTCAGATGAGTCACTACTCAGTTTTTTTCGATAAGGCTTGTAATTAATTTCTTTTTAGGGTTCCGTACCTCAAAAGGAAAAAACGGAACCCTATAGGATCACTTTGTTGTCCGTCTGTCCGTCTGTCTGTCTGCCCGTCTGTCTGTCTGTCCGTCTGTCCGTCTGTGTGTATGTCAAGACTCTTTATCTCGAGAACGCGTAAAGATATCGAGTTGATATTTAAACTTTATACGTATATCTACGGTTTCTTGCAGTTGTGTAAATGAAAAACTTCTCAGTTGCCGTATAAAAAAGTTAGAGCCGTATATGCCGTAAAAAAACGCATATTTCAACGCTCACAAAAATCAAAACCTACAGGGTACTTTCCGTTGACATAGAACTATGAAATTTGGCGAACAGCATTGTCTCAGAGTACACATATAGGAATAAATCTGAAAACTGTACATTTTTTTTAAATCACGTAAAAATAGGGCCTCAAAATTCACAAAATATGGGTTCAAAATTCAGAGTGAGTAAATCATATCGTTTAAGGTATCATATGAAATATCTTCATTAGCACATGCTAAAATAGGTTTTTAATTATTTTAACAATAAGTTTGTACGGAACCCTCGATGTGCGAGCCTGACTCGTACTTGTCCGGTTTTTTTAATAGGGTACCTAAGTGCCTTTATTAATTACAACAAAATACAGTACTACTTACATCAATCTAAAATTACACAAACTGCTAGGTACTACATAAAAATCAAAAGCGGGATTTGAACCCACGACCTCACGATTGTAAGGCCGATGTCACTACCTCTAGACCACCATGGCTTTTTTTAGCTTAGCAAACGATCACGAAAAAAAACTCTTTTTAACGTGTGAGAAAGTGACAGATATATTCTTCACCGTAACTCTGTCTCGTTCTGACACGTAGAAATAATTATTTCTTGCTGCATATACTAGCTCGGCTGATGTTAATATCGAGATTTCAGAATTACTTCCACACAAGTTGATTATAATGACAATCAAATTTTGAAATCATTTGATTGTAGCGTTCTAAAATGTGGATGTCTAAAAATATTAAAAATATCAATACTTATCGAAAAGTTCTTTTTAGATTTTAATGTCTATACTGTGAGTTTTGGCGGGAACGCGGAAAAATCGTGTCGCCTCATTGTATTATTTTGTTAAACTTGTGTTTTTATCAGTGAAAAATGGTGGTATTTCGTTGATTATGAGCTGATTTACGTGCATGAGTGTAGGCAAGTGATATAATGTGACGTATCATGTTGTTCCGTGTTGTTACCAAAACTCCATAGACGCCTCTAGTAAAATCTCCACTGCATAACTGAGGTATGAATTGGACTATGATTGGATTTGACAGCGACTTTATTGGACTATGACGAGACTACGACTGTGACTATTTTGATAAAATATTATCAAAAATGATTAAAACTTAATACTTGACACTGGCAAATGCACAATAATGCGACGCCAAAACTAAGAAGAAGAAGAATGTCTATACTCTATAAAATTTAACTTGATCTCTGCGACAGCTGTCAGAAAAATCACGCCTATGAAGTCCTGCATTTCTTAATAGTACAGACAGTACCTGTCAATGTCATACTTTATGGGCATGCCGATTAGTGATGGGCGACGAATGATCGTGACCACAGAGTTATAGATAGAGTTTTATTTAAAATATCGATAGTTTATACTAACATATTTTAAACTAGCTGCCCGTCCCGGCTTTTCCCGGGTATGATTGGCTATACATATACTTACCACGTAATGTAGGTATGCGCCACACACATGCTAGACATACCATTATGATGAGTTAAAACCTACCCAAATCGCGAGAGTTTCCGTAGTCTTAAACTGTTCGAAGTTTATGAAAAAGAGATAGTAGGTATTGGCATATCTAAATAAAAGTAAGTTCGTATGTGTTGGGTGGCTGTACATAATATTTAGCCCTGATTTCAGAAAATGACAATGATGAGAATGAAAGCGACGTTAATATATTACAGACCCACAGTCTATACATTCTACCCATGTAAGTTAGTTTCTTGATCTTGTCTTCACTCGAGAATTTTGAAAAACATTGGACATCAGTTCTACTTCTACGAATTGTGTGCCCTACCTAAGGCCTCTTCAACTTGCTAACCCAAAGAGCTGTGATGGAAGGAATCGAAGCGCTGGCATCCAACGTGTTCTGGACGTCACGACCAGATCTTAGATCACGTGAAGACCTTCGCTACACTTGCCAATACATTGTCTACATTCGAGAACTTTAAGGTCGACAATTCGTTTCACATCCTATGTGTAGGGGCGTAGTTACCGCAGTATCAGCCGTGTCAATAATACGGGGCTCCCGGGCTACAGGGGCCTTAACGTGTGTAAGCAAAACCTAGTAAAATGTTATCCACAATGTCACTTAATCTCGTGCTTCCGGAAAAAAAATCATCTCTTTTTTTCCCGGGTTAAGCATTCTTCCAAAAGTTGTCTTAAGAGGCAGAAATTTTATAACAACTGAAATCGTCTTCAGCTAGACTTACTTAGCTGATATAGGTAATTATATTCTATTCATTATCAATTTCCTGAAAAAAAGGCAAGAAAAGTCTATATTTCATTTGAATTGTTTGGCTAGCTCAATTTCTAGGAGGAAGTGACAACTTATAAATAACCGTCTTACCACTAAAGTTTTAACAGTACAAATTGTACGGCTAAACAGTGTTTAAATCTTTTGCGGTAAGGCGGTATATATTTATTTCAATTTAATGCAAGCATATTTGTTTCTTTTGTGAGAAATGAGTGATTTGGGCTCCCCAACTATGTTTGATTCTGGGCTCCTTCAAGGCACGCTACGCCACTGCATACCTATTTACTACCAATAAAACATAAATCGACACACTAATGGCGGAGATATATAACTTTGGTGGTCTAGGGGTAGTAACGCCTGTCCTACAATCGTGAGGTGGTGGGTTCAAATCCCGATCCTGTATCAATGAGTTTTTTTGGAACTTATGTACGGAATTTCAAATCATTGGCTTTTCGGCGAAGGAAAATATTGTGTGGCAATCTGCACCAACCCACACTGGGTCCTGGCACTGGTGGTGGATATGGCCCAAGCACCCTTCTCAATTCTCAATGACCCGTTTCCTCGAATCTCGACGTTATGTCACCTAATAAGTGCCTGTAACCGAGCACTTTGGCATCGCGCGGCGTTGTAGTCGGCTTGGAATCGCCTTACGACTAACTAAAAAGCCTGCCCACTACGTAGCTTGGGCAGGATTTTGGCTCGGGCACTTTTTTCACGATTGTGACTCTGTAGATATTTGCTCGAAGTGAATTTTGTATTATGTACATTGTACAAAGTAGGTACATGAATTGCCAAGCGGAGTGAGCGGCGAAACGAAACTTTTATAATACTTACATTTTTGAACTCGTAATATCTTTGTAATAAAATGTCTGAATTAAATAATTTAAAAAGTTGCATAAAGCTATTGAAACAGTCTTGAATATGAAATAATTTATTTTGATAAGGATTAATACCAAGATACAAATTAATATCCTTTTCCTGCGACGGTATTTCAATTAATTTTTAAGAATAAAGAACAGTTATTACGGCTTAACTAAAATAGTTAGATATATGCTGTCGCGACATTTTTTGTAAATTATGGTGTGTTCTATAAAGTCGTAGTACATTATTTTATTCCATCATCAATAGTTTTCGCAGCGCACGCGACGTAAGGAATTTTTCAGGTCTTTTTTTTACACCTTATGTTACATTATTGGAGTTTTAGTAAGGATCCCTAAATATAGCCTATGTTACTCGGGGATAATGTAGCTTTCCAAAGGTGAAAGAATTTTTGAAATCGGTCCAGTAGTTTCGGAGCCTATTCATTACAAACAAACAAACAAATCTTTCCTCTTTATAATATTAGTATAGAATAGATAAAACTTAATTTATCATTAATTTTATTTTATATTTTAAAATCACAACAGTTTTTACATGTGTAATTAAATTAAACCCAATTATATGTTACATTAGCATCGATAATAGTGAAAAACGTCGATAAATACTATCGTTACATTATTATGCGTATTTAATTAATATCATAACGTTATTTACATTTGTATATACTTGATCTTAAATAATATTAAGTAAATAAAATCAAATTTCTCACCTACAACTACTCATTCGATTTCATTACAACATTGTTTGAAAATCGATTTTTTCCACCACTATCTCAACTCTAAAAATGTCAATCTTCTATGTCAATGTCACTGTCGCAGAGATCAAGTTAAATTTGAAAGAGTATAGTTAAAAATGAATATATATGCCAACGATTTTGCAGAATCGCAATGTTACTAAACAACGATTTAATATTTCGAAAACATCTCTTCTATTTAATAAAAAAAAAAACTTAATGCGCGTTTGTGTAGAAAAAGTAAATGCTAAGAATATCATTATTTTGCATTTATTACCACTCTCGTGTCATGACGGCTCCTGTTATTCTATTGATTATCTACCATTCATTCTATAAACGGCTGTTGTTAATAATAAATAGGTATTGCATTAATTGGTCCTGAACAAAAATAGACAACTATTCATGGCAAATGCACATGACAGATATTCGCGCAAGCGTGGAAACAAACCACTTATATTAATTCGCGTACAAGTATAAGAGGTTTTACATCTACTGTTTTTTTTTGGATTAATAAACGGATGCTTTTATTTTTTTTTCTGGCAAGTTATTTTGTTTACGATAACAAGATACACTGAAACTAGACACAACGACTACCCACTACATAAAAACAATTCATCCACGGATCCTCGAGAGTCTTAGGATAATAATTAATCAAATCAAATCAAAAATGTTTTCATTCAGACCACATAATCCATGGTGTAAAATAATGTAAGCTAATTAGTGGTAAGTTAATGTTAACTAAATTAATTAACTCACACTTTAAAATTAATTTTGCCCAAAAGCTGAGTATTGCTGTTCAGCGAGGCAATGCTGCCAGTATTCTGGCCACGTCACCCTCTGCCGAGGGACTTTTAGACTAGGTTTTAATATATTTTGTGTTTAAGTTTTTTATTTGTTTTTGTATTATTTTTCTTTTCTTTTTAGTTTAAGTAGGTAGATTTAGTTATAATGGAAATCAATGTTTGTATTGTTTTTCTGTGTAAGTACTCATTACTTACAATAATTTTTGTAGTCATGACATTTTATTAATGTCATGACTTTTAAACATAATAAAAGAAAAATAAGCCGTTTATGTATTTTTGAGCAAGGTTAATATTTTGGACAATTGTAAGTTTTATTTCTGAAACGCCCCGGCTGTTATTAAAAAACTGCTCATATTAACCTATGATAAGTACAATTATGTTAATTTCTAGTGTACTTATGTTTTCCACCAATCTATCGCAGTTTCATAGTATAATTATTAATTGGCGTATTATTAATTGGTAGCGGACAGAAATAGACCTATTCATGCCAATTGCAGACGACAGGTATACACGGAGCGCGGCAACGACTTAGGCTAAGGACTCACGAAGCGGTTGTTAGCTGTGCCCGCCGCGGTCGCGGCCCCGCAGTTTCTATCAAATGCAGATATTGTAAATAATTATTTTTTGCAAAAAATAACATGACCGACTTTACCCGTGTGTAATTCGCGAATATTTCGCACGGATCGATGTAACATTTTTCACAATATTGTTGATTTATCAAAAATGGCTTAGCCGATTTCGATAAAATTTAAATCAGACCAATATCAAAGTATATTATTTCCAATAAAAAAAGAATTATTGAAATCGGACTACTATGAAAAAAGTTATGCGTGGTTATACATAATATATATATATATATATATCGCTTGGCGGTTTTGCGCCCTATTTTCCAACTTCGTGCGGCTAGGAACGTATACGAAACTTTGAAATATTGTATGGAGAATCTTTATGTTGTCTATGGAAATTGCGAATGATCCATACAAGACAGACAGACAGACAGACAAATAGAATAGAAAAGAAAAATATTTACAACCACAATATGAAAAATAAACACTATTTACACATATACGACAAAAAATATGATTATAAAGTGGCGGCCTTATCACCCATGGCGAAATCTTCCAGTTCAGTTTACGTCCAAGCCGTGCAAAGTTGAATGAGCCCTGATCTTCAACTAATCGTATAACCAACCGTCTTACAACCGTCCGTCTTGCGTACATCGCCCGCCACGTTTGCGGGTTAATCTCAACCGCGACGGCTGCGTAACCGCACAAATAACAAGCACAGGAAAAAACCACTCTGTGAGTTCCTAGCGTAATCCCCGTATTTAAATTTAAACACTTATTATGATTGTATATACTTACGTGCCTACGTTGAGTGGATCAGTGGAAAATAGGTAATGGGATTATAGAGTGTGCCTAAATTCTGTATTTTAAAGGAATTAATGGAGATCTGTATTGTATTTGATTGAGCTCATAGTAGGACTCTGTTGAATTAAGGCCTGCACAGGACGCGCAAAAGGACCAAACCGACTAAATTTTCGTGTGCACTTTGGTGGATTCACATCAAGGTATATGTAGGCTTTTGCACAACTAATAGTCTTAAACATCTCCTATGAACTTTCATCAAGAACATCCTATATGACCTTCCATTTAGGTTGGAAGCGGCTTTAAGCTATGTAAATGTTAGCCTTAGCCGTTTTTATGAAACCGTCAGTCCATTTCATCGATAGACGTCCTACGCTGTGCTTACCGTTACATTTCAATCGTCCGCTCCGAGTCTTCCGCTCTCATTTCATATCTTCATGATCTTTAATATCAGTCTTAACAATACATCCCAAATATTTCAATAGACTTACACTTTCTATACGAACCAGGTGAAATGTACTGAGAATATTTCGCACGGCTGGTCTCAAAGACTATAAATTGTCTCTTGTATTGAATGTTGTGCAAAAAAATAGTTCTCAAATAACATTGGTGTTGCAGAGCCGCCGCGGACGTCGCCGCAGCAGGACGGGGCGGCGGGCGCAACGACGCGCTCGTCGGTGGCGCCGCCCGACCCCTCGCCGACTTTCCCCACGGTACGTTCCCATATAACTAGGTAATATCATCTTTGTTATTTATGCTATAAGGTAACTACACGACAATCCCAACACTTCTCGGTGTTGCGACGGCGAATAAGATTTGGAATGAGAGTAGAAGTAAACATGGTTTGATCGACACGGCGCTGATTCAGTTTGCTACAGGCGATCCATCGAGGTGAGTCGGCACTCTCGGTTGGAGATCGACAGGAGATTGTATGTTGTAGGCTTTGAATCCAACAGTTATATAATAAAATGTGTAAGTTTTAATAAGTCCCTCGTTAAGTTTGAAAAGTCTAACATTAGTATATTGACAGAAAATACTTGGATATATTTCAATAGTAATTCAGATTTAGTACAATACTTTTTTTTGTAGTAGGAAAAGTTATAGAAACCCTTTGACTGAAATAAAATGAATGAATTGGTTAATGCGACAATATAAAGTGGTACAGAATCTGTTTCTCCTCTATTAATAGTCTGGGTCAATACCGTAGCCTCAAACAAAATTTAATTTATGAATCGTATTTCAACGTAGGGTTTTTTTTGCAATGAAATAATTATAGGCTTATTTGTAAAAGTTTACTATTACGATGAAAAAAAATGTTTTAGATCATCATTATGAACAACTTTTACTACGCCAAACGAAAAGAAAATTGTTGTAAAAAATCAAGTATCCCTCCATATTTGTTACACAATCAAAATAAAAGATATGAAACAGCAGATTTTGAATTGATAGTTGATTGAATCAGGCGTTACTTTACGGCTGTTCATCTTCAAATTGTTATTTTATATAAATATTTAGTGTATTTTTGTTTCAAATTGCAGATAAATTACTTGAATAGGACCCTTAAAATATGTACACTAAATATTTTTTCAAAGCAAAGATAATCATAAAAACACCTCAAATGGCTCTTGCTGGACGGTTGGGTCAAGGGCCAGATTCAGAAGGCAGTGATCCTGGACACGGCGCGCATTGTCATTAGGTTCCTCAGCCTGTAGCCCCCACCACCGGTTGCTTGGGTCCCGCTCCGCTGTTGGCGGTACTTTAGGTGCCTAAAAAACCAAAGTTTTTTATAATATATATATTTTTATTGTTATATATCGTAAAAAACTTATAATTAGGAAATTAAATATATGATAATTATAATATGTTGGATTATTAAAATTTATTTTCTAAAACAGATACGTGGCGTGGAGATCGGCATAGTAGTATTAGTGCTGTTGGTGTGGGTGGGGGCGATAGCACTGTTCTTCAACCGGTGGGGCAAGATCCGAATGCTGCTGCCCTACCAGCCAGACTACAAACAGGAACAGTTAAAGGTAATTATACATATATAGTCAGTTTATGTACGGATTTTCACACCACTGGCTTTTCGGTGAAGGAAAACATCGGGAGGAAACCTGCATATATGTCCGTAAAAGAAATCCTAAGGCGTATGCGTATGGCTTATGTAATCTTCCAATCCGCACTAGACCAGCATGGTAGATATAGCCCAATGACTCTACATGGGCAGGCCTGTGTTCTGCAGTGTACTTTTAAAAAGACTGGTTCAGTACAGCATATTATCGTTACTACGTAACAATATAATTTTATTAAAGCTTAGTAAACATTAGTAAATAAATTTTAAAATAAATTTATTCATAACTTATAAGAACAAGTGCTATTATATGAATGTATTTTCATTATAGGTAGGTAGTCAGTATAAAACACAATACGTAAGCGCTGCGCTTACGTATTGTGTTTTTTTCGTTTTTGCGGGACTGTAAAAAAACAACAGTTTTTTAATACTTATAATATTTACAGTATCTAACATTTTTGAAGAGCGGCATTAACTAATATAATAATAATAAATATAATCTTTTGCTTTTCATTTTCATTACTTCGAAAGGAAACAGCAATGAACATCAGCCCTTATGTTTGTTGTAATAAAGTTTATTTTGCTCTACAACGAACACAACAAGAACAAAACATCAGTTTTCAGAAAAAGACCAGTATATTACACCCGTCTGAACTTTGTTTGACCTACATTCAATTTTCACCTGAAGTTTTGTATTCGTACTTACATTTAGTTAGATATATTTACCTGAAATTGGAATGGGCAGCAAAAAAACTAGACTTTATTCTGCTGAAATACGATTGTTTTTCACAAAAACTTTTAATATAATTTATATAATTAATAAATAGTTATGAAGGTGCCTAAGAAATAGAGCATAAAATAATTGCTAATGCAACAAGATTATTTTTTTGCAAAAATTAGCATGACCGACTTCACCCGTGTACAGAATTCGCTAATATTTCGCACGGATCGATGGAGCATTTTTCACATTATTGTTGATTTATCAAAAATGACTCAGCCGATTGCGATAAAATTTAAATGGGACCAATTTCAAGTATATTCTTTCCAATGAAAAAAAAAATTATTGAAATCGGACCACTATGAAAAAAGTTATGCGTGGTTAGACATAAAAAAAATATACGCGTCGAATTGTAGACCTCCTCCGTTGGTTCGTCGGTCTATAAAATTGCAAACCGAACGTACTTGATTTTTTTTCTATTGTTTCATAATACCTCAGAAGAATTTCATAATACAACCGTTATCTACAAACAAATAAAATATCGATATGACGTTTATTTTCTATTGATTTTGCTTTCTGCAGTTAAATAAAACTAATCTATTATATAGTCGTAAAATAAATAAATCGCTATCTGATTATAATTTTTTCTTGATTATATTTGTAGGTTTAAATGCTGACCAAAATATATTTAGAAAATAATTTACCTAAATAATTCCTCTATTAAAGGAAACTTGTCGTCATTTCGTATTCACTTTCAAGTTAAGTTTCAAGCGATAGGAACAAGACAGCAACAAGTGCTTTCTTGTTCTTTGTGTTGTAATAAGCTGCTTCCGCTTATACTAAAAGCTTTTGTTATTTACGATTATGACTTTTCATATCTTTTTATTCATTCTTTATCTTCTTGATAAAAAAGAAAACACATGCAAAACGAGGTACTGTGTGTTTAAGAGAGATGCCAGACGGGTGGTGTCGCCGCGACGCGATGCTGCGGCCACCAGTGTTGCCTTAGACACTGATGACATCTAGACAGTTAGCGGAAAAAAGGTTTTGACGACAACCTTTCAACCTTAAGCTAAAGATGAGTAAAATCTCTCATGTATACATTCTTATTTTGAGTGAGCCAACCTCGAAATCGGATCGTGTGTAGCGTCAGCGGTCCAACATTTTCCTCACTAACTCTTTCTAATATTATAAATAAGAAAGTGTTTTTTTGTTTTTCGTTTGATCACAGATATACTAGAGGAATAATGTGGTCGAGCGATAAAATCTGAAAGAGATGCATTGATTTAATATAACACGCGTTAGAAAGTGACATGAAAATATATTATAACCCCATCAAGTATGGACTCGTGTGATTTGACACGACGATTGTCGATCTCGTCGAGCTCTTCTAGAATCGACAATAACAGAGATAAATCACTTTGAAGTTTGACAGCTGTCATCCAAAATGTAGATCTCGTCGAGCTCTATCACTTTTGTGAAGACAGCAGTAATCTAGAATGGATCATAACCGAGATAAATCACTTTTAAGTTTGACAGCTGTCATCCGAAATATAGATCTTGTTGAGCTCTATCACTTTTGCGAAGACATCAATGGTCTAGAATCGATAATAATAGACATAAATCATTTTTAAGTTTGACAGCTGTCAATTGGACAGCTGGTACTGTAACACTCGCATGACAAATCACATGATCCGATTTCAAACGAGGGATTTTACTCATCTTCAGCTTAAGTTTGAACGATTGTCGTCAAAACCTTTTTTTTCTGCCAACTATTCACAGAATACTCGAATACTCTAGATTTAATGTCTAAGACGCTACCGGCAACACTTCGGTGCAGCGGCGATGCGGCAACGCCCGTGTGGCACCAGTCTAAGTCGGACAAATGTACACTTAAAATGTCGCAAATTTTGCGCCAATCCGCAATCGACTGTAAATTTTTGATTGTGTCCGTTTTAACTCGACGTTTTGGTTTTCGTCTGTTCGGATGATGATTTTCCTCCTCAAGTCGCATTTTTCAATAAATCTAGACAAAACTAGGTACACAGGTTTATGTGGATTTTTGACTGCAGAAATGCCTATTTTCTTCAAAAAAGGGGGAAATTTGTTGCGAGCATTGAAAATCTGTAGTTGTGCAACCGGGAGGACGGATAGTCGTTCGTATACTTATTTTTTCGGATGAATCGATTATAGGTCTGTCCTAGAAGTGATGCTCCAAAAATTTTATTGTACCCTACAAAACGGCATTTATGAAGAAGCTGGGGTATTAAATGTGCGTTAATTTTTCCTCCTAAAAACTGCGCTTAAAGCTCCATATGTCAATATTATCGTATATGGACCATGATAAAATTGTAAATCGCCGTGTATACAGAATACCTTTTCCAGCAACCATAACAAGCTTTGCACAGCGTTTTGGTGACTTTAATATCATTTCCGTTTATAGAATTTTTTGTGCCATTAAAAGCAAAAAAGTTCAAATAGCTAAAACTATAATTTTGAAATGTTTTAAACCTCTTTCTTATGATAACACGGAAGAAATTCTAAAGAAATTAAATTATAATTTTTTATTTAAAGATACAGAATAAATAAACCTGAAACAGAACCGTTTTAGTTTGTAAGCTGTGTTAAAATTACATAAAAATACTTAAGATCTCTTTGACATGTTATCAGAACGCAAAAATAGGTATTTTCAGCTCCAGACTACTATTACTTATTCTGTGCGCTGTACTGTACCAGCCTTTTAATATGTAGTCCATTGCAGGACGTAGGCCTACTCACGAAGGGTGGTTGGGCCATATTCACCACGCTGGCCCAGTGTGGGTTGGCCCAGTGTTTATTCTGTGTAAGGTCTGATAATAAGACATTTGTAATCAGGTTCACATGGTTGCCCCGATACAGGCTCAGCCAAGTCTTCATAGATTTCCTAGCGGCAGCTATCTGAGGGACTCTATCAAATTCTCGTGTTTTAATCCTGTACAAATAAGATAGAAAAACGCACAATTAATTCATGTTACCTTATCTTCACAGGTTCCAGGAAGTAGCGCGCTGGCGGCAGCGACGGCGGGCGGCACCTGCGGGGCGCACTCTGCGCCTTCAGCTTGCTCGGTAAATATTCCAACTGCCTCTTAAATATTCTACACGTATCTCTTAATTGGGAAAATCTTTTTATAGCGACGGATTTGCACTTTGATATTTTATTAGAAAAACTGGGATTTACAGCGACGTATCTGACTTTTCAATTAGAGTTTGATTATGATTACGTTGGTTTTTCGAGATTTTGGAAGACGAAAGCTAAGTAGGATATTACATGCAAGTTTAATGATAAAAAAAAAATAATGAGTTGCAAGTAAAGATATGCAACTTATTACTTATTATTTTTCTCAAAAAATGTCATAACCGACTTCAACTGTGTTTAGAATTCGAATAAGAAGCTTGGATGGATGTAGTAATTTTCACATTATGGTTGATTTATCGAAAATGGCTCAGCCGGTTTCGATAAAATTTAAATGGGAGCACCCTTAAAGTATGATCTACCAAACAAAAAATAATTATCAAAATAGGAACACTCTGTAAAAATTAATGCAAATCCACAACCCCTCCGTTTCATCGGCTGTGTAATAGAAGCAAATACAAGAAATATTAGTTATACTAAATGACGAAAAGTAGATACAAACTTAGACTAAACTAGAATTAACTTAGACCTAACGAAATTAGAATTATGAAATATTTTTGTCCTTAGATTTTATCCTGATTGCTTATGTAGATTTGTAATGTGTCATAGTAAGATGATAATGATTCATGCTACCCAATGTTCCCAGTAATAAATCATGCATTTTCAGGCGGTAAATGAATGAATGAATGAATTTATTTATTTGCAAGAATGTAGTACATACAAGGTGTTACAATAATAGACAAATTTCCTTACATCCTGTCATTTCTGACGAGCAAATGTTTTTGAATTAAATTAATATGCTAACAAATTTTCTTAAAGGGCCACAGGCTTTACTATGGCCACAAGCCACAAAAATATAAATAAAAAATAAATGTCATTAGATATTAGAATTATTGAAGTCAAAATTATACATTGCAAACAAACAAACATGAAAGACTAGCATTTAGCTTGTAATTCCATACAACATTTATTTTACTTTTCCAATAATTCACTTGTTACCGACAATATATTATTTTTTAATACGATTTATTCCTGTTTCGTGTTTGTTTATAAGCAGCATATTTTATTATCAAACCATAAAATGAAACTACATATTATTTTTCAGCAAAATTTGAACTCGGTATTGAATTTAAGCCCAGTTGGAACAATTTCCAATTAAGAGGCATGCAGCACAGTACACTATATGAACAGTACGTCATCTTCATAGAAATGCTCCAATGCCGGTTTAAATGTGTACGTGCGTACCAGGCGCTGTGTACGTACCAAAAAAGAGAAATTCTTCTTTTCTGTGTACCAAGCCCACATTAACCTTCCGATACCCACATTTATTTTATATTCAAACAATGCTCCGTCTTTGAGCTTTTTGCAAGCTGCCTCATTTTTTGATAGCTTCACTTCAGTACGCTGAACAAGTCAAGCCAGTAACAAATTACACGACGTGCTTGCACAAGTGCAAGCACGTCGTGTAATTTGGCGCTAATCGGTCCGTGAAACCGACGCAAGTATACGAATGTGTATGTAATGTTTGTATGGAGTATACATTAATTGGCTTTTTTATAGTCTAAAATCTTGATTGCCACAACTTGAGACTCGAGTCATCTCATAAGGTATTAAACAGATTTTTTAGGAGTACAGATTTTAGTTAGTTTTTTCGTCACTTAGTTTCTTAGTTTTTTTTCTACACTTTAACAAAAATTTGATATTTTTTGAAGGCAAACAATTTATAATTTTTAAAATAATCAATTATTTGTACAATTAATTATATTTATTTTGTTATTAAATTATAAAGCTACTGGAAAAAAATACCTATGTAGCTTCTACTGCTAATAATAAACAAATAGGATCACGAAGGTACGGTCTGTGACACCGTGCGCGGGTATAGGTGTTACAAAATTTGACGCGGAATATGAAGGTTAACATAATGAGTCGGTGACTCGGGTAACGGCAGCCATAAAATATAGGAAAAAATGTGTAGATATCAACTAATGAGATGAGACAAGGCAATGCTCCGTGCTGTGAGTGATTGCGCGTACAGAAGGGAGGAATCAAATAAAATATTTTTGTTCTTTTTCCAATGTCTGCTTTCGTTTGTGGCTGGCGGACTACGAGTACTACAAAACATCTCATTAGTTGACATCAACACTGTTGCTATATTCTACGGCATTGACTACTTTTCATACTAACTATTAAGGGGCGGTCGTGTAAATAATGTCTAACCAGAATCAAGATTTTTTAGTACAATAAACAAGTTTTTTATAAGCAAAAAAATCATTTAATTCTGGAGCATATTTTCTGTTGGCAAACCATATTTGATACGTGCAAGGAATGACTTTGCTCGATCGAAAAATAATCTAAAGTCACCACTGTTTTGAACGAAAGTCTTATTTCTTGACGAGTTTTTATGAGTAGTATTTTTTAAATTATGTTTAATGTGTTAAGTAATAGCCAATACTTTATATTGCCAAATCACATAAAATAGTTAAAAAGTTGACTTGATAATTTTACACGAATTTTATTGTTAATTTCACCATACGAAGACGCGCTCCCATCGGCCCCTCGCCGTCTCACTTTGTTGCGGAGCGCGTCTACGCAAGATACGCTCTTAACTATCTATTTTTAGTACATGAATTACATTAATAGTTATTATCAGGTATTATTTACGGCTAAAGGCGTTATCACGCGTTCAAATACGCTACACGCGCGCTCGCATTCGTATAGTAACCGGCCACGTTGTTTAGTTATTTAGCGCAATTTTACTTTTTTATCATGAAACACAAATAATACGCAACACAAATTATATTTTATTTGAACAATCTCACAAATTAACAGCTTTTATATAACAACTCATTAACAAAATAGATTAAATATGAAAATAATATTTAACTACAAAAATGGTTGCCTGTAAAGTCGGTTTACGGACAATAACTTGACGTGATAACATCATAGGAAACATTGTTAAATCAGTTGGAACAAAAATACTAAAGAAAACACCGGTTTTTACTCACGTATAATATCGTAGCCGGGCCGCTGGGAACCCGACCGGTTTCTGAGTAATTAGTACTCCTTCGTCAGGGAATACGCGCGCTTCCGTCGACTGGCGCACGCGCACTCCTCTCACTAATTACTCTGAAACCGGTCGGGTTTCCAGCGGCCCGGCCACGATATTATACGTGAGTAAAAACCGGTGTTTTCTTTAGTATAATGAATTCTCACGCGAGTTTTAATGAAGTGGTTCAACTGGAACAAGCTGAACAAGCGAAAGCTTAAGCCGATCGTGCCTCTCCATCGCCTGTTCCGCGCTCTCGCTTGCACGTTTGGCTCAGGCGTGACATTTTTCGTGCGTGCAGCCGGTGTTCATCGCTTTATTAGACGTTATCACGTCATAAAAAGTTATCTAAGTGTTAATGCAAGAGTGGGTTGTTTGCTTACCGGCTCAAGACGAACTACTGTTATTAGTGTACCGTGCATGCAGCCTAGCCTGCGGTAAAACTTTGGACAGCCTGTCGAAAACTTTTGCAAAAACATTTGTGCATTATTTAGCGGTTCTTGTTATTGTAAATGGAACCTAATTAAGTTACCCTTTCCTTATTATAAAATTAGAATAATTAAGTGCGCCATAAAATATCATAGATAAGGGAAAATCTTGAAAAATTTTATAAACTGGACAATATTTCAAAAAGTATCCAGCTTTATTAAAAAAAACTTACAAATTTCTCACCAAAAAAAAGTTTAATAATGGGGTGTTAACGCTGATAATTCTGAGCATTCGAATTATTAAACTTTTTTTGGTGAGAAATTTGTGAGTTTTTTTTTAATAAAGCTGGTTATTTTTGGAAATTTTGTCCGGTTCATAAAATTTTTAAGATTTTCCCTTATCTATGATATTTTTTAAATTTGAATCAATATCATTCGTCCTCTCACATCGCGCATTCAAAAGTAGTCGTTTTCGTGTTTCTCGGCCCGATGCCTCGTCTTAAATTGTAGGTCCCGGTTATTTTTACCGCTTAACCATGTCAAAGGCCTTAGGCGGCCAAAAACTCTGACAGCAGGGCTAGCCCCGCTGCCTATACCAACTTACTTACATTAGTATAACTTTTACGGAATCAGAAACAAAACCAAGCACCTAACTATTGTTTAATTCAGTGCTTTATGAAAGTTGACTCGTGTCTGTTGCTCTAAAGTTTAGCTGTCCATCGAAATGCTACCTGAGATGTTTATGATTTCATGTTCTAATCTTTTTACTGTGAAGATCGGGAGGCAGTTCAATTTATTTCTTTTAAATTCAACTGCCTCTCCGATCTTCACAGTATACAAAGAAGTAAAATTAGCTGTTTTAAACCTACTTTTTGTTTATGTTTAGTTACAAATAATACAGTCACTTATTTATTTGTTTTCATCTCATTAAAATTTATAGCTCGCTATAGTAATTTCTATCAAAATGGTTGTATTTATCTTCTCAAATTTCAATGTTGGGGTTGTGATAGTGACATTTATGTTAACAAAACCTTGATAATTTGGCTTGTTTAAACAGTTGTTTAAACATAGGGCGAAACGACGCAGGACTCAAACAGTTAGAGGCTATAAGTAAATGTGTCACTGGTCGACCTAGTTTTATTCGATGGTCTTACTCTTAGCTAGTGATTTTCAGGTAACCTGAAATACTCTAGGTCCTATAATATTTCATTCATATCCTAGAATCTAGGAATGATCTCGGATATTAATGTATTCATTATTATTAACAAATTTTTTTATGAGACAAACAGAAAAATCGTATAATGATAAGAATATACAAGCCGGAAGTCGCTTAAATACCATCCCTACATAGTCGACGTACCACCTGCTCGTACTAAGCGATTCGCTTCTTCCTTCATAATGCGGACCGCCAGTGATTGGAATGCCCTGCCTTCGCCATTGTTTCCTGACAATTACAATTTGGATATCTTCAAGTCAAGAGTGAATAGGTATCTCTAGATCTACATACTCCATCTTCGGCTAAAACTTCGCTTTCTATCAGGCGAGTTGGTGGCCCTATTATACATAGCAAAAATGTATATACCTACGTGATACCTACTTCCACATAACACTAGTTTGCAAAACAACTCCTAGTAAATTTTCACTGTAAACTAAGCTTATAAATTTAATATGTTTGATTTAAAAAGATACTATTTCAACACTATGTGAACTGATGTGTTACAAAGATGATCAAATATAAAAAAAACTTCATACGCGAATCTGCGGAGATACCAATATTATTTCTCGGCATACTTCTCCCGCCAGTGACGATAAAACTAACATTGTTGTACCAAAGTAATCTTAGATCCTATCAAAGTAGGTATATACAGGGTCATAGGTATTAAACGCAATAGCTTTTATGGGTGGGTCTAGTATATCTAGACTATCAACTTTTGTTCTAGGACTTTTGGAAAATCACGAAGAAAAGAGTCAGCTTTTTCATACAAAAAGTTCGTCAACGCGCGGCAAAGTGTATGGAAAAGCGATTTTTTTTGCAAATTTTCAAAAGTCGTAGTACAAAAGTTGTTTGTCTAGATGTACTAGACCCGCCCTTCAAAGGTTTTGCGTGTAATACCTATACTCTGTATAGTAAAGACATCATAGTTTCTCTGAAATTTTAATACTTAGTTTTCGCCATTAAGTAAAACTGGTACGAAGATCTATTTTTAACCGACTTCAGTAAAGTAGGTTCTCAATTCGACATCATGTTATTTTGTGTGTATGTCACGTGATTAATAAACCAATTTTGATGATTATTTTTTTATTTGGTAGATCATATTTAAGAAATAGTCTCATTTAAATTGTCTCGAAATTAGCTGAGTCGTTTTCTAAAAAACCTGATTGTGAACATTACTACATCGGATACATCGATCCGAGCTAACAATTCGAATTCTATACACGGTTGAAATCGGTTAGGCCATTTTTGGCAGAAAAAAAAAATCATATTCTTTGAGGACGGTACATTGTGCAGCACCCCGCTGTTCGATACGTACTGCAAGTGCGCATACCAGTGACATCATGGTTTTGGTTATTGGCTCAGAGCAAATAAAAAAATCAAGAGAGAACGTCGCTGAGCAGTCAAGTGAAGCCGGTTTTTTATACATGTGGTGAGTGCGTCGGTGTTGCGACGCCATAGTTCGACTGACAAGCCTGGGCGTAGTTTCCTTGTACGTGTATGTGTGTGTAATCGTGTACGTACACGGCAAGGCGTAGTTTTGCCGGCTTCACTTGTTTGTTCTCAACACACTGTCCTGATTTTTTTATTTGGTCTGAAGTTATTGGGCGCACAATAAAAAGAAATAATGTAATGTATACCCCGATATAATTTTTTAGGTCAGTCGAAATTGTCTTAAATTAACTCATTTGATATTTTATGCTTTTGTTAATCTGTCTATCTTTGACAAAATATATTTTAAACTTAAGCGCTATTTGACATGTATACCTACAACTACATAGGTACATGGCATAATCATCCTATTTGCATGTTTTTATAAAGAAATTGAGTTTATACGATGTCATGAAATGATTAGAAGTTGAAAAACTCGTGTATCTTCGAGGGTATACGGTTTCTAATCAATGTTTTGTACGATCGCGTCTTTTTGGGGCTTCTTGAACAATCTTTATGTTGTCAGCTGGGATGTTGGCAATTTTATGTGAATTCTAAAGAATTATTCTTCTAACGAATTATTCAAAAATGTATCGCAAATGGAAGTTTTAAACCTGCATAACTGACACTCGGGTTTCCGTCAAATGTTACAAAAGTTATTCTCTTAAATAAATATAGCGTGAAAAGCGCTATCATGCATTAACACACATAGTTTCTTTTATGTGAATGGCCAGGTGATATACAGGGTTATTTCTAATCAATTAGCAGCCTTTCAGGGGCTTATTCTGTACATCAAAACTAACAACTTTGGTTCTATGACTTTTGTCAAAACTCAAAAAAAATGTTTGTTGTTCCATAGAAAAATATCGTTCACCCTCGACAAAATGTATGGAACAGCTGACATTTTTTGGGTTTTGACAAAAGTCGTAGAACGAAAGTTGTTAGTTTTGATGTACAGGACAATCCTCTAAAAGAATGCTAATTGATTAGAAATAACCCTGTATAGGTATACTTACTCATCATTGTGAAAAACTTTAACTGTCATAATATCTCCCAATCACGAAACTAAGAAGTTACAAGAATTTTATCTTGGGTCCACTATTTTATTGGTATAGAACATCTAATTTATAAAATCAGGCTTGATTATATAATATATAATATAATAGGTATATTATATATAATATTATATTATATATAATATATTATATTATCATATAATTATTTTTCGTAAAAATGGCATGACCGACTTCAACCCTGTACAGAATTCGCGAATATTTCGGACGGATTGATGAAGCATTTTCCAAATTATTGTTGATTTATCGAAAATGGCTCAGCCGATTTCGATAAAATTTAAATACGAGAAATTTCGAAGTATACGCTTTTAAAAAAAAAAATTATCAAAATCGAACCTCTACGTAAAACGTTATGCGTGGTTATACAAAAAAAAACCGGACAAGTGCGAGTCAGGCTCGCACTACGAGGGTTCCGTACAAATCCAGAAAATTTCACAAAATTGGGAAGTAAGTTGTTAAATTTTCTATACTATAACCATCGACAAGAAAAAAATTTTTTTTTCACTTTTCTCGTCATACATCGAAAATTACACATTTTTAGAATAATTAAAAACCTGTTTTAGCATGTGCTAATGGAGTTCTTTTATAATATACCTTACATGATACGATTTACTCACTTTGATATTTGAACCCATATATCGTGAATTTTGAGGCCTTATTTTTTGTGGTTTAAATAAAAAATTACAGTTTTCAGATTTATTCCTATATGTGTACTCTGAGACAATACTTCTCGCCAAATTTCATAGTTCTATGTCAACGGGAAGAACCCTGTAGGTTTTGATTTTTGTGAGTGTCAAAATATGCGGTTATTTATGACATAAACGGCTCTGACTTTTGTAAACGATAACTGAGAAGTTTTTCTTTTACACAACTGCAAGAGACCATACATATACGTATACAGTTTAAATTTCAACTCGATATCTTTACGCGTTCTCGAGATAAAGAGTCTTGGCATACACACAGACGGAAAGACGGACAACAAAGTGATTCTATAAGGGTTCCGTTTTTTCCGTTTGTGGTACGGAACCCTAAAAATATATATACGCGTCGAACTGAGTACCTCCTCGTCGGTCAAAAATCTTTATAATGATCATCAGTATAATTATATATCACGTATGAAAGTATGTATTACACTAATCACTTTGAACTGGCCTTGAGGCGACTCTTACACAAGGGCTAGCTCCCGGTTCGGTCTGTACGAACTTACTACAATATGAACAATTTTGAAATTCTGGGAAACAAAGCCAGTGTTTCTTTCATGATATTTTTTGAACATTTAGTTAATATCTTAGAACAAAATTTTAGTGTGACACTTCTACTTGTGTCTCTAATAGTCCTTATGCCATTTTGGCTGTGATGTCTTACCAGTCACGCTGAAATTCAATCCCAAACTTTTTATTAACTTATGAATATTTGGCTGTTGATAGAATCAGTTGTAATAAACTTACGGTTAACTTAGTTTTAGGTTAGTAAGACTTAGGTCATGGGCGTACTTTTTGACGTATACGGCTATTATACAAAGGTTGTGGTACAATGACATAGTGTGAAAACTGTACAGTTAGTCGTAAATACGTTCGTAATTACAAAATTCGTAAATACAGTAAGAAAGATTTCGAACGTCTTTGATATTATTTCGCAGTTTTTCGAAATTTGTACAAATTAAGTCTGTAAAACTTAATGCGTTTGCTAAAGTTTACTGTTTTTTTAGGGTTCCGTACCTCAAAAGGAAAAAACGGAACCCTTATAGGATCACTTTGTTGTCCGTCTGTCCGTCTGTGTGTATGTCAAGACTCTTTATCTCGGGAACGCGTAAAGATATCGAGTTGAAATTTAAACTATATACGTAAACCTATAAATTCTTGCAGTTGTGTAAAACAAAAGCTTCTCAGTTACCGTATAAAAAAGTTAGAGCCGTTTATGTCGTAATGTAAACGCATATTTCAACGCTCACAAAAATCAAAACCTACAGGGTACTTTCCGTTGACATAGAGCTATGAAATTTGGCGAGAAGCATTGTCTCAGAGTACACATATAGGAATAAATCTGAAAACTGTACATTTTTATTTAAATCACATAAAAATAGGGCCTCAAAATTCACAAAATATGGGTTCAAAATTCAAAGTGAGTAAATCGAATCATTTAAGGTATCATATACGAGTAAAAGGTTTTTTATGGAATAATATGGTGTATTTATATTAATCTGTTGTTGTATTGTTACTTATTTCATAAACAGACTAAAATTGACCGCTCTCCCTCATATCAAACCTTAGGCTTAAAAGTATGTTTTAGTTTTAGGTCTCAATCTCAATCGAGGGGTAAATTATTTCTCTGCACTGCGCAATAATGAATGCATACACAGAATACAGACGGCGGCCAAAAAAACTTGGATATTAATATCCATTTTTTTATGCTAACCAATGTGTGACCTGTATTTACACCTCGGTTTTTTTTAGAGTTCTGTTTTCTTAGGATAGTGGTGTCTATCATATAGCAGCCTTAATACAGCGTTAAATGACGTCGATTAGCACTTTTTCTATGCGAACAAAATAACGCGATTTTTAGACTCTAGGACATTCTGGAATCTGGAGTGTGGTATTTGATACCGTAAAATGAGCATGCGCAAGTCTCAGAACGTCAAAATATAACAGCCTCTTTAAAACGGCAGAGATTTAAAAACACGCTTAATTTAGCGCCCAGCGCTAAAATACGCTATCGAAAGCGTTAGATCTAGCGCTGAAAGCGCTAAGCACTGCTTCGCTGACCTCGCTCGTTCTAAAAGGCAAAGTTAGGAGACTGTACAAGTTTAGACTGTAATAATGGTTAGTAGGACTGGGCGTTGTTGATTTGGCCAAGGTCGTAGATTTTGCTAGGCTTTCAGATTGCAGTAAAGCACAAAAGTAGCGTGAGCGTGAGCTAGTCCACCGCAATGCAGTAATGCCACGAAGGTCGAGGGAAATCCTGATTGTGACTAAAGATTTCCATTTAGACCTTTCGGTTGGGAACCTAATGGTTACTAAATTTGTTTTTAACTAGACAGAAGCTTGGAGTTGAAAGCTGAGGATTCATTAATTCTAAGCTCAAAGTTTTGATGCTTTATCGCGAGGACGTAGTCATCTATTTATACTTTTGTTAGTTTTTAGGCCTTTAAAAGTGGATTAGGATTACGGAGCTCTGAAAGATATGTGCAAGATTGGCATTGATGCTTAGCACAAATTAAGTAGCAGTGACGATTTCGGATCATGACGATTCGGATAATACGTTAGTTATTAATAGTCCAGTTAAATTAAAACTATTTTAATACTTCGAAACATTTGTTTGGTTAAAAAAAATTAAAACGTTCGTTTATATCTCTTTAGTGTTAGGCTATTTTAAAAATAAGTTTTTATTTTAATATTGTTCATTAACTTGAAATAAATTGTAGTGGGCAAAACTCGATGACAATTAAGGAGTAAACTACTTTTCAGAGTAACCATAGCAAGGACATTAGGATAAGTTATCTAAGTGTAAGTGACAAGCAGAAGCTGTGAATAAGTTAACGATAAATTTACAACTCATTCTAAGTAGCTATCGATGAATGTTTTTTACCGATACTAAACGGAACTCCACAGAATCCTGGCAATGTTATAAAAGTACACCAGCGCATGTTCATCTTATCATGAAGACAGTAAGAGTGGTTTCGCTCTGTTTCTGATCGAATTTGATCCGAATCCGTTAAAGGTCTTAAGTATTCTTAGAACAATTTGTATGGTAGTTTATGCACTACAAAATATTTCCAACATACGACTTTAGATGAGATAAGAATCGGATTGATAATACTAAGAAAGGATACGGTTGGTGGCAAAGGTGGCAGATATCGGATCCCGTCTAATCAATCTCAAGTGGCATTGGGCTGGACATTTAGCCGTGTGCATTTAGCAGATGTGATGATGGCAGGTGGAGCAGGTCTCTGACTGAATGGTGGCCCCGTGACGGGAAGCGCAGTCCCCGTAGACCCTTACAACGGTGGCGTGATGACATCCAAAAGTTTTGCGGCAACACCTGGATGAGACTGGCACAGGACAGGGATAGTTGGCGTAAGGGGGAGGAGGCTTATGCCCTGCAGTGGGCCGAAATAAGCTGATGATGAAGAAAGGTTACGGTTGAGATTAGAATAGGATTCGTTTAAGACACAGTACGAAACTACTGTAAGGGTGTGGTCACACAGATGTAGCCAGTTCGTTGTGTCGTCGAAACTAAATGATTTTAACGAATTGATTACTACATGAACATTAAGTTCGAAATTACCTACTACTAGTAGTTCTCCGAACAGTAGACACATATTTCCCGACATCTCTTTAATTGGATCTTCATTAGCCTCTACGTTATAGGCTGCAAAAAATACAAAAATAATTATTATGATTTTTATGATAAGTTTTTGGTTTGGCAGATCATCATTAAGTTTGTTTGTTCCATCGTAAAGGCTAAAGTATCCTGTTTGTATCTTCAGTGTCGCGCTAGAGTGATATCGAGCTTCAGTGTGTCGACTGAGCGTGCGAGCGAACTATGGTGTGTCGCAGTTCAGTTTTGTCGAACTAGCGTTATTCGCACTAGCGAATGTCGATGTCAAGTAGTGCACTCATAACAATGGGACAAGCGCTTAGATACCCAGCAACGTCTCAATTACTAGAACCTAGCATGTACTCGTACTTGGAAACCGTATAATCACATCTGAACACAGCATCCATACTGTTCATAAATAACAGTCTACCCAGATGGGAAGGGCATCGTTCTCCACCATTTTATAGTCGCCGTAAAGTCGACTGTAAAATGAGTGCTATTTCCCATTATATTGCACCACAAAGGCCCTTGTTATTTGTAAAACAAAACAGCTCCGGTTTCGCAAAAAACCATTTGTCGGAGACATTTAATTTTCTACCCGGAGGTTCTTTGCAGTTAGCTTTTGAAAAGGTCCCTTTAGTAATAGTAACATTATAAGTGATTGCCAATTTTCCCGTTTTCTTCATTCCGTTTTGGACTTGCCTCATCATCATTTCAGCCATACAACTTCAATTAGTGCCAAAACTTTTCATCTTGGTCAAAGCACCAGAAGCAGACCTAAGAAAAGATAGAATGATGTAGTGCAGAGGGATATGTGAGAGTGCAGTGTTTTCAAAGACGATGTCGGAGGCCTGAGTGAAGTGGAGGAAAAAAAGGTAGGAGGAATGCCGATCCCACCACTATGTGAGATAACTTTACAGCCAGAAAAAGAGAGATATCATCATATCATTCATACGTACAATGTCCTGTGTTTGACATAAATCCCTTTATTTTATTTATTTAGATTTTATTAAGTTTATATAGGTATGTATGTATGACGAAGCTCGGACGAATTTTCGTTCTTTTTCCCATCCCAGAAAAATAAAATGTTACCCATGTGAGGGCACAAAAATTAAAATACCACACGGGCAGAGCCGCCAGATACACCTAGCATAATAATAATACTCTAGTATTATTTATTCGTAGTCAACAGGAGTGGAAAGAAAGGAGATGATGAAGATGCATTTACATTTTAATCACTTACTTCCATTTAATTAAAGTTCTAAACACCTACAATCCTAAAAAGCAAGTGAGACCGTTTAAGCCACACTTCACTGCTAATTGGTCTCTTTGTTTTATTTAATCCCAACTTAGTAAGAAATGTTTTATGCTCCATCCACACTCTCGCGAGCGCCTCGGCTAGGCGTTAGTGTGAAGCGACGCGACGGACGCGAAGAAAATTTGAGACGAGGCGACACTAGCACCGTGTCTACACTCTCGTGTTCCCTCGTGTCACCTCGTGGAGCGTGTGGATGGGACAATAGGGTGTTGTTCCGCTTTAGATGCGCAAGGCTAAAGATAGGTTAGCTTCTGAGAGGTAAGCTGCAAAATCAAACTAGCAAGCGCACCGTTCGATTAATGGAACGTCACAACGAATGACTAGCATCGATTGTCTGCAGTGGTTGAGTGCGAAAATAAAATGTAAAGTAGCATAGTACGGACGGTAAGAAGACGGTAGGTAAAAAGACTGAGTCTTTTTAGGGTTCCTTACCCAAGGGGTAAAAACTTGAACAAAAGATGTGAAATTTTATTTTCTACAACAATGGTCTCCATAATTTATGCCAAAAAGGGCATAGTTTCCGCGATATCGTCCAAAAACGTTTTTTCATGAGTGCGCTTGAAGCTCCACAGCTCAACTATACTCGTAGGATAACAGGATCTATCAGCATTTTGTGATTTTGTGCTCAGTAAGTGATTCTAAACCATATAAAAAATGGATCTGAAATTTAGTGCAAAGTTGGCCAAATTTTTGCTGAGGTATAAGCTGAGCTGCGCTATAACCAATCTTGATTAGTAGAGATCAAAACACACCATTAGCTACTACATAGTTTAGCCATGTGGAAATGCAGCTCTATGTAACATTACGTACACCTACGAGAAAAAAAATCTTCGTTGGTATCATGTCTCGTAAGTGGACGGTGGGAAAGAAGTGGTAATTTGGTTACAGACTCTGCATTGACTGCATGAGGTCTCTAGTTTTTTGTAGTAGGTACTAAATTGAGTTCCCCGATTTCCGACATGTATCTATCTAGCTAGTGTTTTATATTCCTTACGTGATCAAAACATAATAGACAGATCCATTGGTTTTTGTTTGTTTAGTTTGATTAATTTCACCGTGCAACGCCACACAATACTGTTATTCAGCGTCCGCGTCTAAAAACAAGTTTGCAGACTAGATACTGTATGCTGAGTGTGAGTTTTGTCGTAAACATGACGCGCTCGCCGCGAGCGCGTAAGCATGTAATTTGTATGAACTTGTTCTCACACAAAGGATTTCAGAAACGCGCCGCTAGTGGCGCTGTACATTTCTTCATACAAATTACATGCTTACGCGCTCGCGGCGAGCGCGTCATGTTTACGACAAAACTCACACTCAGCATACTGTAACTGTAGCGCTCGTAGCGTAGTTTAACTTGGTGATTGTCAGCGATCACCGAAATTAAGCAACGGTCAGTATTTGGATGGGTGACCGCAGGTGGCATTTTCCAACTGAGCTCTACCGTGGCTCGGACGACACGTTAAATTGTAGGTCTCGGTTGTTTCAACCGTCAAGTCATGCCAGAGGCCTTCAGGCGGCTTTAAAACTTTGACTTTGACACCAGGGCTAGCCACCCGGCCTATACGAATATACTTATAATACTTAGACTAGATACTACTAAGTAGGTAGTTGAATATTTAATAATACTGTGATAAATAATATGAGCTTTAAAAACTAATGTTACCAAGAGTCAGGGTTATTTTCACTGATCATTATCACTTACTTTTTACCGACTTCCGAAAAGGAGGAGGTGCTGCGTTCATCTGTATGTTTTTTTGTGTATGTCCATCGATATTTTCGCCAATCGTGAACCGATTTTAAAAAAACTTATTTTGTTCGAAAGAATATACCTACCTCCGAAATGGTACCATTTAAATTTTATCAATACCGGCTCATCAATGAAAATGTACATGGATGTCACATCGATTCGTGCAAATTGTTTGAATTCTGTACACGGTGGAAGTCGCTGTTGCAGTTTTTTGCGAAAAATAATGATGACTTATTTATGATTAACGAGCAATGATTATTATTCTATATCGATAAGCCTCTCTCTTATTGAGCCAATTGCTACAGTCTTGTGTCTAATCAACTCGGGCTGAATCAAAGCGGCTTTAATCGAACGTCCAATTCAATTGATTATCGCCAGCTCGTTTAGGTACAATCCGTAATGGCAAGGCAGGTGGTTCTGATAAGCTATGGAAATATCTTATTTTATAGTAAAGCTTTCATAGTAAATCAGTTCTTTTTTATATGAGCAATGCTTTCATGAATATATCATCGTCATTTTTACCATTATTGTCATCCTGCGCTAGCCATCAAGCGTACAGAATAGGTACACTGTCCTAATATATTTACATATCTGAAATAAACTGATGTTTTTTAGTTCCGAAGAATTTATTGAATTCTTTTAGATCATTTTTGCAGTATTTAATCTATTGATATAACAATCGCACTCATATCTTTAAAAAAAGTTTCTAAGTTCTCGCAAATGTACTAAATCTCTGATTCATCAAAATATGACCCAATCACCCTTCGTGGGTAAGCCTATGGCCTGCAGTGGTGCAGCATTATTTTTAATTTTTTCTTTTTATTCCGTATAGGTTTGCGTTTGACTACATACTGCCCGATGTTGAGCAGATATGGGGTCTAGGGTGTAGCACGCTTACCTAGAAGATACTTATTTACTTGGAATTTGAAGACACCCACGTTGTACTTAAGCGGGAAGATAGACTCAGGCAAAGCATTCCACATTCTGGCTGTTCGTATGAGGAATAAGGATTCGAAACGATTAGTTCTAACGCGTTGAATGTCCACCATAAAAGGATGGCGCTTTGATCGCATCCGTCTAGCCGTACGATAGAAGAAAGGGGCAGGTGGGACCAGATTGTGCAACTCTTGAGCGCACTCTCCAAAGTGTATCCTATAAAAGGCTGACAAACACGATACCTTTCTTCGATGCTCGAGACTTTGGAGCTGCGACTTAGTCAAGGTGTCGTTGTCAATCAGCCTTCTGGCTCGCCTCTCAATCAACTCCAAAGCCTTCAGTTGATATTATCGAAGTAACCGTTAACTAAGACAATTCGATTCCCACACAATTGAGAAGTAAACCAATTTCATTTCCCTTTCCCATCAAAGAGAGCTCTATGGGATCGAAATAAAATCACCATTCTATCAAGATGGCTTTATGTCCGCCTCCTTAAGCTGTAAAGTCATTACCTTAACCATGATAACTGTTTTCGTCGCCTAGCGGTGCGACAATATAAATAAATGTGTAATAAGAAATAAGATCTTCTCTATAAATTTCTAAAAGTTCAGATTGATAATAACCTTCTGTTCTTGCATCTATACTAGTAGTTTGTATAGATTTCAAAAATATATTCTTGTATATGTTACCGTTATAACCCGATTTATAATCACAAGTCCGTCATGGATCATTTAACTGACTCGTTTCGGGTAGGGAAAACGCCTAAAATAGAGTTATAACGGTATCGTAAGCGTCTAGTGTCGTGTCTTAGGTCTTGTCAAATTCAAATTCGCGAATTTTGCGGTTTCCTATTGATTTTAAGCTATACCTAGCTTTAAGTTTCATTTCATGAATTGTTTCAATCTTTTTCTCTAAACTTAAAAAAAATTTCAAAAACTAAAACTATTAAAATTAAAACTACTTAAATAAAAATCCCATACTAAAAAAAATTACTCTAAAACTTATACTAAAATAAAAATAAAACTAACCTAAAAGACCTGCGGCAGAGGGTAACGTGGCCAGAATGCTGGCGGCGTTGCCTCGCTGAATAGCAATACTATTTTTTGGCCAAAGTAGATGCCAGCATTCTGGTCACGTGTCACCTCTGTATTTTCTACTATCTTTGCAATTTCGGTCTGTCAACGAAATTTACCGGTTCTAATTAAATTTAGCTTTTAGTAATACTTACTTTTTTATAATTAATTTACGAGTATCATATTAAATCTTGTATCGGTGTAAATATGAAATAATAATTGTAGGAAGACAGCATAGTTAGAGTTAGTATTAGATAATTTTCTCTCCACAATATTGTGAAGTAAATCAATCAAACTAGGCCAAGTAAGTATAGGTTCTCGAATAAAACCACCATTCTATCAAGAAGGCTTTATGTCCGCCTCCGTAAGCTGTAAAGTCGTCGTCAGCGTAACCATAACTGCTCTCGCCTATCGGCGTGATCATCTTAATAAAAGCTGTAATGACTCTCTTAAACTTACTTTTACTTTTCAAGATGTATTTGAAGAAAATTTAACGATGCTAGACAAAATGTCAAGCGGTGATAAAATCGGCACAAGAGCCAGACAGTATTTCATTGTTTATGACTTGCTGCTCTTTTTGATTGAGCTGTAAAACCAATGTAAATTACCTAGTTCTCTATAAAAAAAATCCACAAAAGATTTCTAGATGGGTAGAGTTTCTGGGATAAGAAATTGGAAAAAAGCTGATTCATAGTTGCATCGCATCCAAAAATGAGTAACTTGTTAAAATATAACCAATATACTTACCTCACTAATCGCAAGTATTAAACGTTAAATACATTATTAATTGCCGAAGGTGGAATAGGTAAAAAAAATTACATGTCATTTGTAACTTGTTATTTTTAATTCCTTTGATTAAGGCTTAAAAATGTTCTATTAAGTATACGTACAAATAACTACTACAAAGTATTACTGTATTCTGGGTGTGAGTTTAGTCGTAAACATGAAGCGTATGAAGAAATGTACAGCGCCGCTAGCGGCGCGTTTTTGAAACACTTTGTGCGAGTGCAAGTTCATACAAATTACATGCTTACACGCTCGCGGCGAGCGCGTCATGTTTACGACAAAACTCACACACAGCATACTGTACAAAACATATAGTAGGTATTACCTGCATATGCTATGCGAGACGAGTTAGTGCGCTATTGCGTGGTCCTGATAAAGGCCATCAAATACAGTCAAAACTACAGTAATTGATGTAGAAAACTATAGTATTCCGCATGCCTTAAAAATGTTGCATGATTAACACCTGTCTTATATTGTAATATTTGTCGTTCAAATTTATCATTTAGTATAGAAAAAGAAGATAAATCGTATTTATTATTACCTTTTAAGGAGAAGTTCTAACAACTTTGCCGGTAATTTTGCCACATGAACATGCATTAGAGTAGTTTGAAACTTCGGCATAGTTTGATGTCGAACTAACACATGCGGCGCTTATTTCAGTAAGCTGTTGAGCTTCACCTTAATTATAACTTCTTGCAAGATGCAGTAAACTTATGTAGATATTCATTACTTAAACTGTGTAAAACTTATCCAACTAAAAACATTTTCATGTAAAACAAATAAAATGAAAATAAATAATAAATAATTAAGGGACCTTCAAGGGTCTGTGGATGATCCAATTGCTTTCTATGTAGTAGTAGTGTAGGTAGTTTTAGCATGTAAAGTAGTATTAAGGGACCTTACACACCTCGTTGTCTCATATTGGCAACTTAAAATGTTGCCATTATGGTTTGCACTGTTAAAAAGTTGTCAGATCTGGTAGAGCCAAGATTCTGACTCTACGTGCTTTAACTCTACAAACTCTACACCTCAGTCAAAATATGTGGCTTAGGTGGTGTTTTTGCTTATCCGCTTTCTTCCATTTAGTAGGCATACATATTATGTTAATAATATTTTATAAGCCGTGCCGAAGCCGTGGTGGTCTAGTGGTAGTAACACCATACCTGCAATCGTGAGATCGTGGGTTCAAATCCCGATCCCGTACTAATAAGTTTCTTTGGAACTTATGGACGGAATTTTCACATCGATGGCTTTTCGGTGAAGGAAAACATCATGAGGAAACCTGCATACGTCTGTAGAAGAAATTCGATGGCGTATGTGAATCCACCAACCCGCACTGGGCCAGCGTGGTGGATATGGCCCAATCACCCCTTCGTGGGTTGGCCTACGTCCTGCAGTGGACTATTAAAAAAGGCTGGTACAGTAATATTTTATGTTGCACATGTTTAAAATGCTCAGTTATATTTTACAGGTTTGAACTTATATTTGCTTCGAGACTTTATATTTTAGTATATTTATCGTCTATATATCGAATAGAATAGAGTGAAAAAATAAAACACGGTAATAGTTGTGAATATTTTTATTCCTTATTTTTATTTCAGTACTTTAACAATTAAAATATTTCATTTGTCTAAGTAAGTACCCATAAAAGCTAGAAGTACTTAATAAAAAACGCCTCATTTCATTAATGGAATGGAAAAATTCTCGTAGGAGCAATAAAGAAATTGATATCATTTTTACGATGATTCAATTAAAAAGTTTGATTTTGAACTTTTATGCCGTTAAACTTTGTTATTTATAAAATGTTTTCGCTCTACTCATCATACGAGCAAGGCAATAACTAAATAGCAATTGCAAAGCAAATAAAATAGTTCAGTTACCTATTTTTTACATAAACATAGAATGTTATTACAAGGTCTCTGTTCAATAAGCAACTATGAAAACTAATTGACTTTCTCGTATTTTAAAATTTAAATTAAATTTAAGTTTCTAAAAATAGTGTTAAAATAAGCATTTTATATAAATATAAATAAACGTTGATGTGTAAAGAATTTTAAGCTAAATTAACGTCGATTTACTCCACTATATAGCTTGTGCTCACCCTGTCCTAAGCCAAAAGGGAGTGATTAAGACCATTATTATCAACCACTTTTACTATGGGACCTAGTAAAAAAATCGAGAAAAAATAATCCGATGTTACATACAAAACTACAACTCGGAATGGACAAAATGTATGAGAGTATTTTTGTTTCTTTCAAAACTAAACATGAAGGTAATGGCGCACTGTCAGTATTCAAATAGCACTATGATAATTGTCGCTCCGTATCAGAAGGTCTATAAAGGAAAATGACGTAGTTTGCAGAGAGTCGGCATATTAGCGTTCATAACGTCGTTTGACTAGGTGTTCGTTAGCGATCATCGAAGTTAAGCAACGTTTAGCACGGTAAGTCTTCGGATGGGTGACCGCGGGCATTTACAACTGAGCGCTACCGTGGCACGGATGACACGTTAAATTGTAGGCTCCGGTTGTTGTAACCGTTTAGCCATCTGGCGTGGTCCATGCCGGAGGCCTTCAGGCGGTTTCAAAACTCTGACACCAGGGCTAGCCACCCTTATACCTACAAACTTACTTACCATGATGATCAATTCTAATATTGTTGTGGCGCCGGAATATACGTGTTGAATTCACAAATAGGATTTGATCTCTCACTGAATCTAGAGCATTCCAATAATATCTGATTATATTATTTAAATTGCAATCCAACACTGGATTTGCTGTATTGAAAACAACTAGAAAACATAATGTTAGCATTTGTATTTGCTGTATTACATAATATACTGACAATATCATATTATTTCCAAATTTAAGAGAACTCTTAATATGATGGTAAGCGGCAAAAGAGGGAGAAGAAAAACAGAACTATGTGGATGAATCGTGTTATATGTATATGCGAGAGAAAGGAGTTGATAATAAGATGACTTGATGACTAAGGTGGCGAAAAGAAACGTGTTGTGCCGTCCCCATAGGTCCAATTATAGAAGCGCTATCGTAAGTTTAAAAACAACTTAAAAAGTTCTCTCTGTCGAAGTAAAAAAAACCAGGAATATTCTAAATTGCTATTATAATTAAAATGGCGCCTTCATAATTGGGCCAGATGAAGATGATGATATTTTTTACACATTTATTTTAATTCTTATCCAATCCTTAACTACTGTACTGAACCCACCTTTTTAATAGTCCATAGGAGGACGTAGGTCTATCCACGAAGAGTGATTGGGCCATATCCACTACGCGATGGCGAACTCACATAGGCCATCGTTTTTCTTCTAAGAGTACGGACGTGCGCAGGTTGTTTCATGATGACCAAAACCCTCACCAAAAAGCCAGTGGTGTGGAGTTCCGTTAACAAATTCCAAAGACCTCATCGGTCCGGGACCGGGATCTGGTAATAAAAAACCGGACAAATGCGAGTCAGGCTCGCACGTCGAGGGTTCCGTACAAACACGTTGTTGAATAATTAAAAACTTGTTTTAGCATGGCAAATGAAGTTCTTTATAATGATACTTCTTTCACTTTGAATTTGTTCGAATCAGGAAATGGACTTGTATGTTATCAATATAACAACATCTCCGGAACACATTATACATCGACGGAGAAAGTTAATACCGCGGACTAACTTGACGCCAACGCCATCTAGTTTCGATATGAGTAAATACTGAGATTTAAACTGTTGCTTAAGGATTGATTTTATAACTTATTTGATTTGATTGCTATTATGTTTTATGTTTTTTATATTTATACAATTATACATTTACATATAAATTTATATTTGAACATATTTTTAGTTTAGACAGAATTTTGAACCATTTTTTTGTGAATTTTGAGGCCCTATTTTTTGTGATGTAAATAAAAATGTACAGTTTTCAGATTTATTCCTAAATGTGTACTCTGAGACAATGCTTCTCGCCAAATTTCATAGTTCTATGTCAACGGGAAGTACCCTGTAGGTTTTGATTTTTGTGAGTGCAAAATATGCGGTTTTTTACGACATAAACGGCTCTAACTTTTTTATACGGCAACTAAGAAGCTTTTCTTTTACACAACTACAAGAATTCATAGGTTTACGTATATAGTTTAAATTTCAACTCGACATATTTACGCGTTCCCGAGATAAAGAGTCTTGACATACACACAGACGGACAGACGGACAGACGGACAACAAAGTGATTCTATAAGGGTTCCGTTTGAGGTACGTAACCCTAAAAAACAAACATCATAGTGTTCACCGAGGCCTTCCTGAATTTTTTTTTTCTTCTTTTCTTGCCCTGGTCGAGTTCAGTTCTCATTTTAATTGACGTTCTTTTTTAATTTCGAAATAAAACCTTGCACTTACATACAAAAGGACACCCTTTTGTGAACAAGCCAAAAAAAGAGTTATTGTAACATTATTGTGACAATTCCGCATCAATACTAGCACAGAGATACCAGATGGATAATGTGGTCGATCGAGAACAGAAAGAAAGAGATGCAAAGTCAAAGTCAAATCATTTATTGCAACATATGAAATTTACATGCGGTTCTTAGTTAACATGTTTTGTATAGTGATACATATGACCTTATAAGGGTATGGCAATTTTATTATTTGAATTGGAACGATTTATTATTAAGTTCTCTAGATTATCGGTAAAAAATTCGTCTAATGTGTAATAGAATTTCGATAAAAGGATTATTTTTAGTTTTTTTATGAAACAGTTTTCTCTTTCGATATCTTTTAAATTATTTGGCAATTTATTGAATATTTTTATAGCCATAAAACTTTGGGCTAGAACTAAGTTAGACTTTGGTTCTACGAGTTTATGTCTATATTGTGATCTCATTTTGTGCTCGTATTTCTCGATTAGTAGTAGTTCTCGATTTATCAGACGCTTTGTTAAAATATTCAGGGTGCTTTTTGACAGATTTGCATATTTCAAATATATAAATAGATACCAGGGACATAATTTCAAGTTTTATTAAGTATGGTTTATGGAATTTTGGTTTGGTAATATCGGGAGTTTTTATATTTGCGAGAATACGAATACATTTTTTTTGTATTATGAATACTTCATGCGCGTTTACACTATTCCCCCATAAAATAATTCCATATTGGAGCCACGACGCAATGACATGATAAGCACTTTTAGCTGTCGGTAAATCTGTAGCAAGTCTGAGTTCTTTAAGGGCGATTTTCCATACATTTTGAGGTTGAAAATTGCCTCAAGCGACAACAGCGCTATCTCTCTTGTTGTAATAGCTCTGTGAATACTTGAGTCCCACGGTAGAATTTGGAAAATAATAGCTACGTAAAATAAATAAAAAAAAAAATACATTCGGTATCTGACCCCTTGATTGGGAAAGCAAGAATTATTGCGGTCTGTGAGTTGGCTGCCAGTCATTACATAAATATACCTTTGTTTTTTTTTTCAATACCTATATAAATACTAAAAACCGTGGGACTATTGAGGCGGCTCATTTATCGGACTACAGTGGTGGAGTGAAGTTATAGGTCCACATCATATAATGACTAGACATTTCATGATATGGCAAAAGCAATTTACTCCATATTTTCGCCAAAAAACGTTTTGACTAATGTTTACGATAAAACATACGCTCGGTGTGTAATTTGTATCACCATTTGTTTGAAAAAGAATGTATCGGTTTATTTCTCACTTTCGATTCAATTTTGCTGTCGATTCGTTTACAATTAATTCGTGTTGTTTGTTTTGTGGCGATTGTTGTAATTGGTACCGAATAATGTAAACACTGGCTGTGATTTGGTATGAACATACTGCCGTTATCAATTTTGTTCTGTATATTATATGTTTGGATAAATAGTTAGACTGGCCGTAGGTATACTATGAACCTCGACCCATACATACAGATACAGGGTTATCTAAAAAAGGTCTCCTAATCCGAAAGAGAGTGTATCACGGGGTCAACCCGAACTCTTGAAAAAAAATTAGGCGCTTCATATTTTGTATGAGACAGCTTTTTTCTCGAATTCTAATTTGTCCGCATAGTAAAAGCTTTTCGTAAAGATGAATCTATTTTAGCTTAGCGCACTCTTTCTGCAGACACTTTTATCGCTTTTGTGGCTGTGGTCTTTAGTCATAGTCATTTACTGCGTATTTATACCATCTGTAAACTGTTAAAGATACTACAACATAACAAAATATGGATCGCCATATTTTGTCCTTCGACATGCAATAAGCCAAGCTAATGTATAAAAATATCCTTAAAATAATAACAGTGTCATTAGTACAAAATAGTGTCATAGAATGAAATTATGTTGATATTAGCTTTTGTCCGCGGCTTCGCCCGCATGATATTTTGATTTTAGTGATCCCATAGGATTTTATTATTTTTTCGAGATAAAAAGTAGCCTATGTCACTTTTCGTCTTTCAAACTATGTCTATGCGAAAGATTAAGTCAATCCGTTGTTCCGATGCTGCGTGAAAGAAGAACTAACCAACAAACACACATTTCGGATTTAAATACTAATCGCAGGATCGCGCTGGATGCAAGCCGCTTCCAACCGGCCTTATTGGAGATCCATAGGGGAGTTTTCTTTTTGTGATAAACATTTCAAAAATTGACGCGTTCGCAGGATTTGAACCTGCATCCTCTGGGGCACCGGCCCAGATGCTTTGTCCAATTAAGCTAAATCGCGTCCTGCGAATTCGCCAAATTAGTGAGTGTTTATCATTTTTACCAACTACTACATTGTTGGAAGCGCCATTTGTGAGAACTGCTTTAAACCAGTCAGTCACTTAATGTGAAATTATTAGAACTTCTTACCATTAACGAGAAATGACGCATTGCTTAATCAATGAAATTATTTTTATATCGTGCTTCACACACTAGGTGTATAGAAACTTTCTTTTTGTGATAAACATTTCAAAAATTGACGCGTTCGCAGGATTTGAACCTGCATCCTCTGGGACACCGGCCCAGATGCTTTGTCCAATTAAGCTAAATCGCGTCCTGCGAATTCGCCAAATTAGTGAATGTTTATCATTTTTACCAACTACTACATTGTTGGAAGCGCCATTTGTGAGAACTGCTTTAAACCAGTCAGTCACTTAATGTGAAATTATTAGAACTTCTTACCATTAACGAGAAATGACGCATTGCTTAATCAATGAAATTATTATCTCTAATTTTAACTAAAACAGGAAAAATGCCAACGAAACCATATATTATCATAGCATACATTATACGAGTAAAAACCGTGGTGGTCTAGCAGTAGTGACACCAGCCTTACAATCGTGGGACCGTGAGTTCAAATCCCGGTCCCGTACCTATGAGTTCCTTGGAATTTATATACGAAATTTCTCACCAATGGTTTTTCGGTGAAGGAAAACATCGTAAGGCAATCTGCATGCGTTCGCAGAAAAAATCTGTGGCGTGTGTGAATCCATCAACCCACAATGGACTAGCGTGGTGGATATGGCCCAAGCACCTTTCGTGAGTAGGCCTACGTCCTGTAGTGGTCTATTGAAAAGAAGAGAAAGGCTGGTGCAGTATGCGTATTTTTTTTCATATTGATATACAACGTGTAACGGAAAGACTGTATACATACTGAAAGTACCAAATCAGATAACGGTAACAAACTAGATGGGGGCATGTTTAGCCGTGTAAGTTCGTTTGCTGATTTTTAATCTTTTTTTGAAAAACTAGTCATTTTTATGACTAATTCACATTTGCACAGCACTATCACACTAAACAGCTGTGAGGTCAATAACACGACCTTGCCCATCAAAATCAGACCACACCTCCTTGTTGTGACATGTTTGTTTACGTGCAAAAGATTTTTCTAGTCAGTCATATTTAATTTTTTTTTTTAAATGAATGTTGTTATTTTGGCTCGAAATTTCGAATACAGCATCTATATAAGGTATAGTATCAACCCACTTTTTATGTATACAGCCTTTCCGTTACACGTTGTATACAGTACATTACGTTACAGCCAATGTTATACGTAGCAACTCCATTTAAACAGTTGTGAGTGAAATAGATTTAATAACATCTTTTGACAATTCGACAACCGTTGAATACCAAACAATTTCGGTCGTGGAAAGACTACCTACTGTAACGCAATTAGTTGGATCAGCATAAGACTCTGTTTTATTTGGGTACTATTTTGGTTGCCTCGTCTGAAGTTGGCCTGAAAGCACGAAAACGTAGAATGGAGTTAGCCCTGTAAAGACAACAACCTCTCACACTATCGTCGCGTCCTTTGATGTTTAGAATTGCTAGTCGTTGAGTTAGATAGATAATAAGCCCGATTACAGAGGCGCCATCGTAATTATAATATCTAAATAGCATAGTTCTGTTTCTTTTTACTTTAGGCATTCGATAGAGAGAACGTTTTTTACGTTGCTATTAAATTTACGCTGGCGCCTCTATAATCGGGCTTAGTGACGGCCTGTACAATAAATAGCTCACTGTTAAATATGTGCTTTTCTACAAAAAGCGATAAAGCGTTATATACGTCGCTGACTAAGTTTTCTTGCTCAGATGCCTTATCCGCACGTATATAAGTTTGATGTTTAATTTGTGTGATTCCGCACTATATAAGTGTTTTCACGAAGATTACACCATCAAAAAGCTTAAAAACCTTTATATACAGAAATTCTTTAGAACCTATTAGTCCAGGAGCGGCATTTGAACCCACAATATCAAAATTTTAAGACAAGCGTAATCTCACTAGGCCCCTGCGGCGTCTTTAGAAGCTGTTAGTTAAACATCTATCTGACTTTCTGATCTTAAAACTGAACTTGTATCGATTTAATAAAGTGGGTTAATTAATGAAGAAACAAAGAGCCTGCACGTGTCGAATAAATGAAGTATCTTTAATTTATAATTATGTAATGTATAGGAGTTTATAAGAGTAACGCGCGCTTTATAAGAAAGATTTACTCGAACACGTGTATTATATCATAAACAAGTTAAAATGTTGTTAAATATGGGTATTGCGGCGTTTCGCCCCGCAAGCGGTTCGCACCGTGGCGCGGGCGAATCGCCCAAGACTCTTTTTGAGGATTGTTTGGAGCGGGGCGAAAAGTGGCATTCAAAAAGAGTCTTGGGCGGTTCGCCCCGCGATTCACTTTTTTATCTATCATCCTCATCGTATCATTCGTCGTCGTCCACAGCTGGACATAGGGGTGGGTTGCGATTGTAAGTGGCCTGCAATCTCGTACTGACATTACCCAGAGGATAAGTAAGCTGAGATGGCAGTAGAAAGGGCACATAACGTACAATTTTGTATTATTAATAATTATAATGTTTTTGTAAAGATCGATAAGGAATAATTTGAACGACTTAAGAAATTTTTTTAAATAGCTGAGAAATTATTAACGAGGTTAAATATTTCAATTTTAGTAAAACGCCTAATTCAATATGAATTATTAAAAATGTACATACCTATTATAAAAAATGACATAGTTCTACGTTATTATTGCTAGACGATTCACACACTTATTATATAGTATTGAATAGTACCTACTCATTTCGAGTACGACGTCAGGCAAAAAGGAATAAATGTAACCTGTTTTCAACGAAAAAGAAACCAATTTAGGTATTTCATTTTCATTCTCTGTAATTTATAACCGGGTGTGAAACCTTCGGCGCTTTCCCGTAGCCCCCCGAGCCAAGTAAGTAATTACTGAACTACTGTTCTTAAATAATTCTTGGACTTCGGTGTTTCTTTTCTGAATATTGTAAAAGGGTGCGATTTTACGGAGTATCTCTATTATTAGCTTTTTTCAAAAATAGTGAATAAACTCTACTCGAAATATGCAGAAAGGGCTGTAAGTGTAACAATGAGGTTGCAAGTTACTCGAATGGTGACCATGTACCACTTAAGCTTGGGAGTAGCTCTGCCATTTCCTAGCTGGCTAAAAATAGTGTATAACAAGCCTATGTACTTTTTCTTTGTCTAATTTTAACTTTGTTACAACTTGACGTGCATAAGTGCATTTTTGATAATACCAAAAGGCTGAAAAGCAAAGACAAATACCAAACATAGTTAAAGACGGTCACTGACGTGACCTGATTAAAAGCGGCGAATTATGCTGAATTAAATCCGTTCTTAAACTTTAAGGAAAGTTTATGTCCAGTACACCAAACCGCAATATGCCAGCGTGGAGATATGGCCTAATCACCCTTCGCGGGTAGGCCTACGTCCTGCAGTAGACAATTAGAAAAGACTGGGACAGTACAGTAGGTACGTCCAGTAAAGGTCGATTTACTGTTGATTTATGATAATAAATTTTCATTATATTGATTTCAGTAATAAGAAAATGGGCTATGAAATGAAATGCTATGACATGACATATTTACTGTTGAACGTAAAAAAATAAATTATTAAAAATACGCGCTAAGCCCGATTTTAAGAAAAATCTAATATGAATATTTTCTATATTTTCTAATCGTAGAAATATTTATTTAGGTATCATTTGTATGAGAAGTCAATTATATTCATTAAAAGTATCCAAAATACAGACAATATACGCAGAGTCATTGTACTTTCAATGTAACTAGTCAAGTTTTAAAGTGAATTCACAGCAATTAATTTCCTAACGGTATTAAATTTCAATTAAACTTTCACTGGTAAAGGTACTCAGTAAATAGAAATTTAGCTCGATGTTAATGAAATTACACTATAATAAAATATTACATTTTAGACAAATTAACTTGTACACTAAAAGTTACAAATAAAAAAGACAAGATTTTTTTTCAAGCAAAGCAAGGAGGTAATCAATAAATAGGTCAATCATTACACCGTTTCGTACAAGAAGACTAAAATATATTCAACTTTACATGCCTATTTTTAGGGTTCCGTACCTCAAACGAAAAAAACGGAACCCTTATAGGATAACTTTGTTGTCCGTCTGTCCGTCTGTGTGTATGTCAAGACTCTTTATCTCGGGAACGCGTAAAGATATCGAGTTGAAATTTAAACTGTATACGTATATCTATGGTTTCTTGCAGTTGTGTAAAAGAAAAACTTCTCAGTTATCGTATAAAAAAGTCAAAGCCATTTATGTCGTAAAAAACCGCATATTTCGACACTCACAAAAATCAAAACCTACAGGGTACTTCCTGTTGACATAGAACTATGAAATTTGACGAAAAGCATTGTTTCAAAGTACACGTTCCTATATGAATAAATCTGAAACTAAACATTTTCATTTAAATCACCAAAAAATAGGGGCTCAAAATTCACAAAATATGGCTTCAAAATTCAAAGTGAATAAATTGTATCATGTAAGGTATCATATAAAAGAACTTCAGTAGCACATGCTAAAACAGGTTTTTAATTATTTTAACAATGTGTTAGTACGGAACCCTCGATGTGCAAGCCTGACTCGCACTTCTTCGGTTTTTTTCTCTGTCTGTTTGTTTTATTTTTAACCAAACGCAGGGTTTTTAATGAGTAAAAAGTCAAAATTTGTAAAATAAATTGTCGATTAGATACAAGGCTTTGCTATTTCAAATTTATTTTTATAATATGTAAATAAGTGTGGTTTCCACTTGGCCATTTTTGCCTCACTTTTTAAGTTATACATCGGACATAAAGTAACCAACAGAAGATAAAAATACAACTGACCTAAAAATGGAGGAAACAAAACGGCCTCGGGGCAGCTAAAGTTGACGAAAATGAAAAAAGAATGACCCCGAGAAAAATCAACACAACGATCTTGTTATTATAAGGTGGTTTTGTTACAAAAGAAAAATGTATGGTATTTAATTTTGGGCTTTTATTAATATTGTTATTGGGAATGAAATTATGTAGAATCTAGAAAAAGATAGTGTGTGTGTGTGTTTCAGGGTGCGTACAAATTATTTTATAATGTAGGTACCTACAAGTCATGAAATACATAAGTTATTAGACAAGTTGATAAACATCGTCATCCAAGCTAGGAACAAAACTGTGTTTTAGAATAGTATGCTCTACATAAAAATAACCAAATACCAAAAATATTCAAAATTTCAAAATTCTAAAGCTATCAAAACGTGACTACTAATTAAACACTACACAAATGTTTTAAAACGTAACATATTCAAGACCTCTTCACAATTATATTACCAACCAGCCTAAGTCATTAAAGAGGGTGTTATTTACAAGCTTGTAAGCAACTCAATTACTTCGCCCGCTAAAGGGAAATCCCTTATAAATTATAGCGACGCGGCATCAAAGCGTACTAACTGTAGCTACGTAACGGAAAATCAGCTTTTAAGGGTGTAAAGGGCACGACAAATAATATTTTCTCGATTTTTGACCGACGACACGGCGGAGGTACCCAATTACTCAATTCGACGGGTATATATTTTTTAAATGTAAAAAAGTTACTACAACTTTTTTCATAGTAGTTCGATTTTGATAATTTTATTGGAAAGAGCATTACTTCTAAATTGGTCACATTTCATTGAATCTCGATTTTTATCCAATAATCGTTGAAAGATAATGATTTTCACTATCTATTATTAAATCAACTGTAACGCTCGTAGCTTAGTTTGACTAGGCGTTTGTCAGCGATCACCGAAATTAAGCAACGTTCCGCACGCTCAGTATTTGGATGGGTGACCGCGGGTGGCATTTTCCAACTGAGCGCTACCGTGGCTCGAATGACACGTTAAATTGTAGATCCCGGTTGTTTTAATCGTTTGGACATGTCAGAGGCCTTTAGGCGGCCTAAAAACTCAGATGCCAGGGCTAGCTCTCCGGACTATACGAACTTACTTATTATATAAACTTTAGATCATTAATTGCTTGATTTGGGTTTTTTTTCACTAGGATAGGTAGATTTTAAAAGCAGTATGACACCTAGCATAGTGGACGTCCTTAATTGTGCTTTCAGGTATCTATGTGATTTCTATTTAATAATTATACGACTCTATTGACCATCAGTCCTGCTAACTATGTATCCTACACACTGCCATTTCAATTTGCTGATACGTTGGGCTATGTTAAGGTGCATTCACATTACTGTTAGGTAATAATTAGGTATATTGTACTGTACCAGCGTTTTTTAATAGTCCACTGCAGGACGTACACTGAGAAAAAAATCGCCCCTAAATATTACAAAAGTCCTTTGTATTTGGCGAAAACACTAAATTTTAGTATAATTTATCAAAGTTTTGCTGTATTTGCAATTTTTATTATTTTTTACTAACAGTTTTGTTTTTGTAATTGTAATTCCTAAAATACGATTTTAGTAAATGCAGATATTGCAAAAGTTTAATATTTATTACAAATTTATAGTAAATATTGTTAGAGTTTTGTAAATTCCGCAAAATCGATTACTATTTTCAAGAAAAGGTAGTTGTGTTTCTAACAGTTTACCTATTTTGTAATTCTAAGTAATAATTTTGATCAATTTTAAAAAACGTTTGTAATTTTAAGAATGAACTATAGTTGATACAACAAAAATATTTAGTTTTACCTTTTTGTAATTCCAAGCAACAAGCTTTATTTATTTCAACACGGGTTTGTAATTTTTAGAAAATATAAAATTATTGGTACAAGAAAAGATTTAGTTTTTACCTTTTGTAATTCCAAGCATCTCGTTTTATTAATTTCAACACGCATTAGTAATTGTTAGAAAGAACTTTAATTGGTATAACAAAAATATTTTGTTTTACCCTTTTTGTAATTCCAAATAACATGCTTTTCAAATTTCAACACGCGTTTGTAAATATTAGAAATAACTTTAATTGGTACAACAAAAATATTTAGTTTTTCCCTTTTTGTAATTCCAAGTAACACGCTTTATTAATTTCAACACTCGTTTGTAATTATCGGAAATAACTTTAATTGGTACAACAATAATATTTAGTTTTCCCCTTTTTGTTATTTCAAAGAGCATGCTTTATTAATTTCAATACACGTTTGTGATTTTTAGAAAGAACTTTAATTGGTACAACAAAAATATTTTGTTTTACCCTTTTTGTAATTCCAAGCAACATGCTTTATTAATTTCAACACCCGTTTGTAAATATTAAAAATAACTTTAATTGGTACAACAAAAATATCTAATATTTCCCTTTTTGTGATAACAAGCAACACGCTTTATTAATTTCAACACTTGTTTGTAATTATTAGAAATAGCTTTAACTGGTACAACAATAATATTTAATGTTTCCCTTTTTGTAATTCCTAACAACATACTTTATTAATTTCAACACACGTTTGTGATGTTTAGAAAGAACTTTAATTGGTAAACAAAAATATTTAGTATTTCCGTTATTGTAATTCCAAGCAACATGCTTTATTAATTTCAACACGCGTTTGTAAATATTAGAAATAACTATAATTGGTACAACAATAATATTTAGTTTTCCCCTCTTTGTAATTCCAAAGAACATGCTTTATTATTTTTTTACACACGTTTGTGAAATTTATAAAGAACTTTGACTGAGTAAAGTTGAGTAAAGAATATTGATACAACATAATTATTTAGTTTTTCCCGTTTTGCAATTCCAAATAACACGCTTATTTAACTTCAATACACGTTTATAAAATTTAACAAGAACTTTATTTGGTACAACAAATATAATTAATTTATCCCTTTTTGTAATTCCAAGGAACACGCTTTAATTACTATGAGCTTCTAACGGCTTCGCCCGCGTGGCCTACAGGAATCAAAATGTGACGTACTGTTTTTTCAGAAACAAACATTATGAGCGCTCTTACGATAATAATCTCAATTGAAATTACAAGATGACAAAATTCCCAAACAAAGCATTATTGCTTTTCAACAACAAAGTTATAAAATCGACAAAATTAGCCGTAAAACGTAAACTTATCGCCTATAACAATAGCAAATATTAAATCATAAGTAGTAGTAAGTAACAATATTTTTCCCAGAACAAATTATTATAAAATGATTTTACACTATGGTCTTGAGTCAAGAGTAAAAAAATGAAGAATAAGCATAGCTGCTGGATTCTAAACGCTTACAAATAAAAAGCAAATTTTTGGCTTTAACATTTAATAAGGTATGGTTAAATATATGAAGCTATTAAACGGAAACGGAAAAAAGTTTACGTTTACTATCAAAAGTCATGGTAAGGGCACTGAAGTTACTGGAATAATATACGAGATAAGTTTACACTTTAATACTCGAAAAATCTCAAATTAATACTTATGCATTAATTCTAATTACATTAATTGGCATTAAGATTTTTATGATGCCGCGTTTTCTGTTCCCGCCAACGTCGTTGAAATATCCTTATTTGACGGCTTTGGCTTTGGTTTCAGTAGTTTAGTACACTAAGTATCATACGAGTACTTCGTACGGTTTGACATGCTCTTAGGCGATTAGTACTATGTACTTACAAAAAAAATCCACCGCGTTGGTACCTAGATAGGTACTGGTATAGACAAGTATTGGTATCTGATATACCACTGGTTTGGAAGATGAAAAAAAATTGATTTACCTTGTTTTGTAATTACAAGCGTGGGTTTAATCATTTTCAAAACTCGATTGTCATTTGTATTGAAAGGAAGAATAATTTCAAGCATGAGGCTTTATTAATTTCAAGACACTATTGTAATTTTACTACAAAACTTTAGTTAATGCAACAGAAACATTTAGTTTTTGGTCTATTTTGTAAATCCAACAATAAGCTAAGTAATTTCAACGAAATGTTTTGTTATTTCCAGTAAAGTGTCCGGTGAGTTTTGCTTTATGAATACGATCCCGCCTTTTCAGCAGCCATTTCGTAGTTGCTTGCAGTAGAGTAAACATGGAGAGTGAAGTTCAGTACCAACAAACTGTGTTTTACCAACAGATTAAAACACTGTGAGTGACAATTGACAATCTTACCCAGGAGTCATTGTTATAACAGCTATACAGTCATCTTACTGAGTAATTGGGGTCTCAGTGAATACGATCCCGCCTTTCCAGCAGCCATTTCGTCGTTGCGCGCAGTAGAGTAAACATGGAGAATGAAGCTCAGTGCGTACCAACTAACTGTGTTTAATAGTGTAGTGTCATAAGTACAGATTTAACCAGTGTAAGTGAAAATTGACAATTTTACCCAGAATCTACTGAGTAACTGGGTATCTCCGTGAATACATTATACTCGCCGGCAATGTAAATTATGTTTTATTGTACATGTGGCTGTTTTGTGTGTTATATTATAAATGTATAATACTTAATAAATATCTAACATGACTTCACTTGAATCTTTATTTTTATGTTTGCAATTATTATTCACCTTGTAACTTACATTTAGTTTTTTTTTAGTTTATAACCTTAGATTCGTTTTGTAAGATATGTAACTCAAGTAGTTTCAATAGCTTAATTTTGTATTATCTAGTTGGTTTTTGTAATGTCTAGTTTAGTTCTGTGATATCAACTTAATAAACCCTTTCCATAAAAAAGTTATAAAACACTTCAAATTGAAATATTTAATACCGTATACTTATAGGTAATTGTTATAAGTAGGTATTCAGTTTTTAATATTTCAATTTGAAGTGTTTTATAACTTTTTCTTGGATAGGGTTTACTAAATTGATAACACAGAACTAAACTAGACATTACAAAAATCAACTAGATAATGCAAAATTAAGCTATTGAAACTACTAGACTTTTACTAGATAATACTGAACCAAACTTTCGAAAGTACTAAGGCTTACTAGATATTACAAAACTAATCTATCAAAATTACTAGGTGTTTACTAGATGATACAGAACTAAACTTTTGAAAGTACTAAGACTTGACTAGATATTACAAAACTATTCTATTAAAATTACTAGGGGTTTACTAGATGATACAGAACTAAACTTTTGAAAGTACTAAGACTTGACTAGATATTACAAAACAATTCTATTAAAATTACTAGGGGTTTATAGATAATACAAAACTAAAATTTCGAAATTACTAGGACTTGGCTAGATATTACAAAACTAATCTATTGGATTTACTGGGGCCTTACTACATGTAACAAAACAGGTATTAATAATTCCTACTAAATATCAATTTGTATTTTTTACAGGGCATTTGTTGTCCTCGGAATTAGTAAAATCTTTAGTATTCTTTACTAAGATTTTACTTTGACTTTGCTAGCTATAACAAAACAGGTATTAGTAATACCTACTAAATATCGATTTGTATTTTTAACAGGGCATTTGTTGTCTTCGGGATTAGTAACATTTTAGTAAAGATTACTATGGACTTTACTAGATATTACAAAGCCAATCTATTGAAGCTACTGGGACCTTACTACATATAACAGAACTGATATTGTAATACCTACTAATTGCATTAACAAAAATCGATTTGTATTAATTACAGGTCATTTGTTGTCCTCGGATTTAGTAAAATTTTAGTAAAGATTACTATTTTTTTGTTAGTTTTTCTCTCAGTGTAGGCCAACCCACGAAGGGGTGATTGGGCCATATCCACCACGCTGGCCCAGTGCGGGTTGGTGGAATCACATTACGCCATCGAATTTCTTCTACGGACGCATGCAGGTTGCCTCACGATGTTTTCCTTTACGGAAAAGTCAGTGGTGTTAAATTCCGTACATGAATTCCAAAGAACTCATTGGTACGGGACCTGGATTTGAACCCACGACCTCACGATTGCAAGGCGAGTGTCAATACCTCTAGGCCACCACGGCTGCCAATAAAGTATATAACATGATAGGTATTTAAAATTATTGGTAAGAAACGTATGTAAAAGGCAATAAATGTCTTATTAATTTTTTCATTTTCAATATCAGAAAAAGAAATCAGGTGATTTAAGAAAACTACGGCTAAAAAACTGTCCAATAAAAATTCTGAACTACAAAAGATTTTAAAATATTCGTATATCAGAGTGACAGGTGTAATGCTGTATGTTTAAAATTGTTAATGATCAAATGATTTTTTTTTACTTTTGTAGCGTAACGTTTAAAATCCACCGAACTTATTGTTTGCATCACTCAATTATAATAAAAACCCGACAAGTGCGAGTCAGGCTGGTACATCGAAGGTTTCGTACAAACACGTTGTTAAAATATTTAAAAACCTGTTTTAGCATGTGCTAGTGAAGTTCTTTTAGATGATACCTTACATGATACGATTTACTCACTTTGAATTTTGAATCCATATTTTGTGAATTTTGAAGCCCTATTTTTTATGATTTAAATAAAAATGTACAGTTTTCCGATTTATTCCTATATGTGTACTATGAGACAATGGTTCTTGCCAAATTTCATAGTTCTATGTCAACGGGAAGTACCCTGTAGGTTTTGATTTTTGTGAGTGCGAAATATGCGGTTTTATACGACATAGACGGCTCTAACTTTTTTAAACGATAACTGAGAAGTTTTTCTTTTACACAACTGCAAGAGACCATAGATATACGTATACAGTTTAAATTTCAACTCGATATCTTAACGCGTTTCCGAGATAAAGGGTCTTGACATACACACAGACGGACAGACGGACAACAAAGTGTTTTTCCGTTTTTTTCCGTTTGAGGTACGGAACCCTAAAAAAAAAGAAAATCACGCGTTTCATGACGAAATTAATATCCGAGTTACATTTTTGTTGTTAAATTATTTAGCAGTTATGCTGGTTTAAATCACCAGAAATTCAACTCTTTAAAATGCTAATCACCGAAAAATTCTACGAATAAAGTTTTTCTATCGCTACAAACTTAAAACAACTTAGCTTAACTCTTAGTTTCTCGGGTTCTCTCAGTTTTAAGAACTCAAGTTCTTAAATCGTACAATAAGTCTATGTTAATCGCCCTGTACCCTAGTCTGGTTTCTATATTCCTTCGTGAATATTCAGTACAAAAGAAACCTGAGCGTCCCTAACGACGATTATTCTCATTCTGTCTAAGCTTATTACTATTAGTCTAGTTCTTCACATTAGTATGCAAGCACCGTCCAATATTAATCTCAATCTTCAGAGAAGGTCAGAATCACAATCAGCGAGTCCTTCCTCGAAACTGCCTCCTTGAGCCATTGTTCTAGACTATTGTTTGAGAGGATTTCTGTGAAGAAACTAGAGTAGATTTTAACTCAACTGATCAGCAGTGATATATTAGAGTTTGGTCCGCTACAGAAATATTTTTGGTTTGCAAAAATATATTATCTAAAATATAAATCGCATATAAAATTAAAAGGCGTTACTTAGTAAATAAATAAAAGTCATTGATGGTCTTATTATTTATCAAAAAAAAAAAACTATTACAAAAATCTCAGAGCAAATAAAAAATTCAAGAGAGAACGTCGTTGAACAGTCAAGTGACGCCGGTTTTTTATAGATGTGTGAGTGCGTCGGTGTTGCGCCGCCATAGTTCGACTGTCAAACCAAGGCGTAGTTTCGTTGAACATGGATGTGTGTGTAATTGTCTGTACACGGCGAGGCGTAGTTTTGGTTGGCTTCACTTGTTTGTTCACAACATTCTCTCATGATTTTTTATTTGCTCTGAGACAAAAACCAAATGTTTGTCTAAAAGTGTTTAGAAAAACATTTGGTTATTACTCCTATGGCTTCGAGAATGTCTGTGCTGTTTATCATTTTCATGTTTGTGTTTAGTTAAATTTAATTATTCATGCTAACCGATAAAGCTCTTTTATGTAGAACTGTATAGATCAATAATTTAGTTAGATAATCTAATAGTGGTTGTTAGAATCTCAGTTTTTGACTTGCTATTCAAAATAGACTAGCAAACCATTTAAGCAGTTTCCATTTTCTTACTCCACTAGCATTGGGAGTAATCTTCACGTAAGCTGGAAATCTCGTTTATTTTAAAATGGATAGCTCTGAAAACCTTATATCACAATTGCTAGCGCTGTAGCATCATCTCATGAAACCCTGCACAAATGCGATGCAATTTACTTTGTGAATATTTTACCAACTATATTATATATATATTGGCGTAGTTCGCGGTATCGAAATTGATCTTTTACTTCGTGGATCTCGTTTGATACTGACGCTGGTAAAGTAAGACGTTTTACCATATTATTATAAGTCTAGTGCTCATTGGAGCTTGTAGTTTGCAGTAAGTGCTTTTGCATTTAAGTTGCTTTATCAGAGCCGCTAACTGCAACTGCCGAACTACAGCCGACTACATTTGTTTGGCCACAGCTGCACTACTAGTTTGTATCAGCTGGTGCACGTGTTGTCGGTTTAAGTAGCTCGGTTTCAAATAGCAACTTAAACTGCGGCTGACGTGGTAGTCTGACAGGCGCCGCAAAACCGAAAAACATGTTTAGCACCGATATTTTTCAAAAACAGGACCCCGCGCCTTCAGTATCTTCGGGTCGTGGTCTCATGCGTGCATTTTTACTACATTTACTACTCGTAGAAATATATTTTTTACCTATTTTACTCATGAAAGGATTTGTTATACATAGGTGCAAGTTATAAGAAATTAATGAGTCCTAGGTAAAGTAAGCCATATTAATCCAATCCATAATCCATACCAAGCCAATCACACTTCATAGGTAGGCCTACGTCCTGTAGAGGACTATTTATAGGCTGGCACAGTACGTAACGTAACCTTCATCAAATCAATTTAAAGAATGTATGTACAACAAAAATGTCGTCCTGCAGCAAGATAGGTCAACGATATTTTCAATATCACGATTGGCAAAGAACCTTTAATGGTTACATATTTGAGCCATTTGGAATTGAGACTTTGGGTCCGTAGGGGCCGGGAGCTCATCTTGTTTTCAAAAGTCTTTCTGAGCGTCGCGTCTGGTGGATGCGACGCGTGATTAAAATGCTGGTGTTTATTTGGCTCAACGTATAGCATTGCCATTCAGCGTGGCAATGCTGCCAGCATGCTGGGCACGCTGCCAACTGGCAGTGGGTTTGAGCATTTGGATTATCTTTAGACCTTCAAGGGTCTGTGGATAATCTAATTGCTTTCTACTACCACAGTAGTAGTGTAGGTAGTTTTGCCGTATAAAGTAGTATTGTATATTATTGTAGTTAATAAAGGCACTTTCGCCCACAATAATTACACCTAAGAACCTAGATGTCATTACAACAGAAAGGTTTAAAAACCCAGCAGTAAGATAAAGAAGAGTGTGGATAATAATGACGACAATAGAATTAACGCTAATACGCTGACGTGAAAATTTACGCGTAAAACTGTTGAATAAATATTATTAGCCAGAAAGTTTATAGAAACTTCAACCATTTAAATGAAAACACATCAAACAGGCTCTGGCATATGAGATGAGTTTACACAGGGGTGTGTTTACTTTCGCGCGCTCGAGCTCAAAGCTGTTTTGCTGTTTTAGGAAAGGACGACGGTTTAGGGACAAAGAAAATTTTCACGGCCCTTTTTAATATTGAAAGGATTTTGGTGAACATTTGCATTAAAATAAAGAGGATGATGGTATTTAGATGAATTTTCTACAGTAATCTATTGTTAAAGCTTACCTATTTCGTACTTATTTTATGTTTTTTTTGGCGGATCTACAAACAATATTAGATTTTGGTTTGGCTCTGACGGGCTAGCTAGCGACAAGTAGTTTTCACGATTTTTTACCGACTACCAAAAAGGAGGAGGTACTATATTCGTCTGCATGTATTTCTTTTTGTGCGTGTGTTCATCGATATTTTCGTCAATTATGAACCGATTTCAAACATTTTTTTAGGTCAAAAGAGTATATTTTCGATGTGGTCCCACTTAAATTCTATTGAAATCGGATGATCAATTTTTGATAAATCAACAGAAATGTACATGGATGTCACATCAACGTGCAAACTATTCGAATTTTTTGCGAATATTTGCGAAAAAGAATAATTATAAATTTTGTTAAAACGCGGCGCACACGTGTCGCCGCTGGCGGCTACTCGCTACAGTTAAGGCGCTGCCCAAAGACAAAAATCCGTAAAACGTCATGTTTTTCGTCGCACAGTTAGGCGTAACTGTTACTGATACAAACTTGGAAAAAATACAGAGCACACAATAATAGTTTACAAGAGAGACTTTTACAATAATGTTGCAAAAAAGTTATCTGGTATCTTGAAAAAAAATTCATAAAAAAAAGCTTTAGAAAAAAATCTTTCGTTTCGCATTTCTCAATATTTAGATCGATAACTACTATATTTTTTGTAATCATAAAATAGGAAATTTACTAAACTAAAGACATATCTATATATTTTATTGCAAACACGACTTCATTTTTTTAAACCAACTAAACCTGCGAAAAATTTATCTAATTCTCATCTCGAGTTTCGTCACAACACGCGATTTTAGACTCTATTTGTATACTGCAAGACATAATTGTAAAATGCCTAAAAGTTTACTGTTGGAGCGTCTTAAGTAGTTTCCGCGATACATAAAGATGTAGCGCTAGCGCGTGGCTGCCACTAGTGGCTGTGGCAGTGGCACATCTGCGTCAAACTTTCTATAAAAATTATTTTAAAACTTTTTTAAAACAAACTAACTAACCGGAACCAAATAAGTAAAAGGTATGCAACTTGTCTACAAAAAATAATTTTAGACGTACGCACCTATATCTATGTATCTTATTGGTGTAATTAATTATAATGTAATAAAATGATAGAGACAGTTTTTAAAGCAATAGTTTGTCGCGCGCGTTAGTGTGACAACCAATAAAATTTAATAAATAATGTGCTTAACATATAGATGCGTTTTTAATACATAACTCATTATTATTGACATTCCTAACATTAAAATAAGCATTCGTTTTTTTTATTGTGTAAAATAAAATATCTGGCAAATATATTTATAAACTCAATTTTCTATAGCATGGGCATTATAATAAATCGGTAGTAATGATAGGTCGTTTATATTGAAAAAAAAACATACTCTAGTCCACGGCTCAGCAATGTAGGTATATAAAATATTTTGTGTGAGACAATATAACATTCTAACTATTATTCTTGTTTTTTCTTTTATCAAACTTTTTTTTATCAAGCATTTTGTAATTTTCTAAAGCCTGCGACATATTATAAATGGTTTTCTATATTACCGAGAAAACAATACTATCAGCTACATGTGCATCAAAACATTACAGAATTTTATTAACTTTGACTGCAATCAAACCATAAAACTTACAGTTGCATAAAAATTCCCGGTATTTTCTGAACTTTGGTCACGCGATTTGGTGATTATCTGTATTTTTTTATACAGTTCAAAGTGTTGATTGAAAATTCAGTAATGACTTTGTTTTTGAAAAGCAGCCATGTGCGTGTAGCACTTGCACAACTAAGGTTCCGTAATAGGTATAATAATAGTTCTAATCTTTTGGAGTTTGCCTTGTCTCACATTTTGACTAAGGGGTAAAGTTTGTGAAATTAGAGATTGTAGAGTTAGCGTAGGTCTACACGACATCTGATAAGTTATTGTCAATGGGAGCCTTAAATATGGTCTCATTATAATAGATCCAACCGTTAATTTTCTTTTTGACAACACCAATAGAACGTAACTGCTTCAAGTTACGCGAAAGTTCTATGGCTACTAGAACGTAAATTTTTAAAAACGTTTGTTTGTTATTTTATGTAATTTATAAAAAAACTACTGCACTTATGGACTCAATTTGTCAAAGATGATTATTATACGGGATAAAGGAGCAAACATAGGCAGTTGTCATATTGTTAAAACCTCGCATTTTAAAGTGAACTTTTGCGTAACATGACACAGTTACGTTCTATTGGTGCTGTCAAAAAGAAAATAAACAGTTGAATTTATTATAGGCAACATTTTACATGATAATGTTTTTGTTGGGATGATTAATTTATAATAAGTTGCATATTGTTAAACAGCTATTAGTAAACAGTAGTTTTCATTCACAAAAACATTTATCATTTTGGGCTTTATATATATTATATATTTGGGCGTACCAGTTTATGGCATACATGTCTGAGCTCAATTTTAAAATAATGACTGAATTAATAAATAATCAGACATGCGAGTCGGACTCGTGCACGAAGGGTTCCGTACCGTATGGAAGCTCCTGAAAATATTTTATTTTTAAAGAGAAAATACAATTTCATATTCTGTAAATATTTCAAGCATCTTCCTGTTGCTGTTATTAATATCGAGCGAAAAACGGGAAACGGAGTTAGGCAGACAGACGGACAGCGGGGTCTTAGTAAAAGGGTCCCGTTTTTACCCGTTGGGTACGGAACCCTAAAAATGACTTAATACATAATTATACATTATACAATACGTACAATATTTTTATAAATAATGCCATTGTTACATGTTAAATTAATTAATTCAAAGTCAAAGTCAAATCATTTATTGCAACATATGAAATTTACATGCGGTTCTTAGTTAACATGTTTTGTATAGTGATACATATGACCCTATAAGGGTATGGTAATTTTATTATTTGTATTGGAACGATTTATTATTATGTTTTCTAGATTATCGTTAAAAAAATCGTCTTATGTGTAATAGCATTTCGATAAAAGGATTATTTTTAATTGTTTTATGAATATTATTCAATTAATCACTACATGGAATAGGAATCAATTGGTACATTTCAATGGGAATAATCAATTATTTATTATCAGATGGCACAGTAAGAGAGAGGCCTATACCCAGCAGTGGGATAAAGAAGGCTGTGGATGATGATGATGAATCAATTATCAAATATTTAAATGTCAATGATAATAAATTATCATAATTCAATATCATTCCTTTTAATTAACTTTAATTAGGACATTTAAATATTAATTCTCTATCTATTCTCTTTAATTTTTTTTTAATATTTTTTATTTATTTTACTTATTATATTAAAAATATAGTAATGTATTTGTATATAATTAATTTTCATCGACCTGGCATTTTTCACCAAATCGATGTTAATTATCTATATTAGTTCTCGCTGGCTCTTAATCGGTCTCGTGACAGTTTTGCGTATTTTCTAACAGTCAATCAATTTAACAATAAATTCCCTGTCATTCTAGTTAAAAAAATTACAACAGTCGTAAATTTGGTTAATAAGCATTTTTTACTCATTAAACAGTACCCTAAAAATTAAAAACGTAATATACACGCCTCGTGTTTTGCTAATAAGTTCTATACCTGGACTTACGATAATGGGACAAGCTCATGAAACTATTAAAACGGAGACCAATAAGGTAATGGTTAAACATAGTTCCTATTAGAAAATAAACCTAGAAAATGTTCCTTTTTACCTAATCAGGATACTTACTTGGGTAAAAACTCTTCCAATGCTTTTTTAAAAATATTTTAGCAGTAATTCATGCGATATATTAGAAAACGGTGTATTTTTCTTACATTCTGGCTGTATATCTCACATGTAGGTGGGGTCAGTCTTTCTTTCACTTCGCTCAGTCCTCGACATCAGCTTCATAAACAGCCCTCTGTCATCTCCCTTTTGCACTATATTATTATTCTCCTACATTTTGTTAATGCCTTTAGGTATTTAAAAGAAAACTTTTCATTTCATATCATTTATTTATTACTTGCGAAGTAGGTAAAACAATTTACATTGTGATCTTATTGGTAAGAAGGTACGCTACATCAGCTACATAGTTAGCATGCAAGCTGGTAATATTATGTATTACCATCATCTTAACTAAAGATATTAGTATATTTTATTTCATTGAAATCATAAAAACGATATAAATACACATGTCAAAGTATAGTGTCTCATTATTGTTAATTTTATTATTAGATGCAATGTCAATAGAATACAAATATAGTCATGAATAACAACTTAAGTATAGGCTTTATCTTTCAAGAATTCGTCAATTGAATAACAATATTTTTTAAGAAATAGTGTTCTAAGCATTGTCTTGAAGACATTAATGTCACTCTCAATCCTTATATTTGTTGGGATTTTATTGTAAATTATTGGTAGCATTCCAAAGACACTTGTACTCGATAGATGTGTTTTGCATTCCAGAAAACATAGATTTCCATTTGTTGGAAGCGCAGCGCATGGAATTGTTTCTTCAACTTGTTTTGGGTCTACCTTTAGCGTCTTAGACCAGGGATGGAAAGTTGTAGTCCTTAGTTGTCTACGTCTACGCACGCTTACCTATTTATTTATATAAGCCCACGTTTATCTACGTATTTATATATACAGGAGTCATAAGTTCTATCAAAGAAAAATAGTAAAAATATTATCAAGATTAAGAGAATCTGAACTAAACTTTATTCGCTTTTCTATAACGTATCTTATCAGCCTAGTCAAGCAAAATTATGTACGTGTGTGGTTTTAAAATTTTACAGTTGAGTTTCATCTCTAGTATTTATTTCTAGTATCTAGCCAAACTGGACAGTAGATTGTATTTCCATTGGTTTTCATAATTCAATTCACAAAGTTACCGACCCAATATTAGTTGATATTATTTTTTAATTCCCGTCGTAGAAACAAAGAACAACGATGTAAGATTAGTTTGACTTGTCTCTGTGTGTGTATGTCTGTCTGTGGCATCATAGCTACCGAACGGAACAACCGATTTAAAAATCTGTTTTTTTTTGTTTAAAAGGTGAATTAACCGGATATGTGTTATCTTAGATGTGTTATCTTAGATGTGTTTCATCAAAATCAGTTAAATCAGCCGTTTAAAAGTTACTAGCTTTTGTTAGCTACGGTAGGGATCTTATTGCTTTGGGTTTTTTTATTTAATTTTGTATGTACCTAAAAATTTGGTTCTAATAAAGTGTACTTATTACCTATCTATCACATTTGTTTACTTATATATTCTATATCAAGCTAAGTAGGTATAATACCGAGTTTAAAGAAACACCACCGTCACCTCGGGTAATACAGAATTACCTGAAATTACATTTTCGTTCTAGAATTTTCTTAAAGCTTAGTCTAAAACCTAGACTCCATCAAAACAAAGCAGTGCGGAGATGTGCGGAGAGTTGGGTACCGTATCCACACCGTAGTTTACTTTGTGGAGCAACACAATGCAGCACGGTAATTATTTGTAACTTTTATGGCACCTTCTTACTATATATTGATTATTATTCATCACTTCCATACCGCTAATTAAATAACATAAAAGAATTTGACAACTTTTGATAACAATCTAGTAGCACGTCATTAGTTATTTCTAATTCTAATTTGAAGAAGGCGTAAGTCCTGCACTGACGTCCCGCATGGGGTGATTTGTGCATTTCCCTCTCCAGCGTCTACCCGAGCCAGCCCAGCTCCTTAGAGTAACGGAGCGTGGCTCTGAGCCGCCGGCATAACTGCTCCAGTAGGTTAAAATGGAGAATGAGATGATGGCGACACTAGTTATTTGTTAAACAAGAGTGCTAAGTTGCGTTTTAACCGCGTGCTCAATTTGGATGACTGAGCAAGCAAAGAAGTATATAATTGAATCACGAGCACAGCGAGTGATTTAATAATTAAAATTCTGAGCATTAGCGAGAAAATCAAAACTCGAGTGCAACACGTAACTTTTCATCCCACCTCAGGGAGGAAATGATTAAAGTCGTCTACATATAGTACTGTTTCAAAAACTTCTCGCGTGATTGTTGAGGGAGAAAACTTATTTGGGCACTATGAATAGTTCCAATTCTGTTGGCGTCAAATAACTAAAATTTTGGGTCCCTTGTTTTCAAGTTTCTTGCTTTTAACATAAGATTTTACTAATTACGCGAAAAGAAAGTGGCGCGTGCAAAACAAACCAAAGACAGTACCTACGCCAAAAAGGGTCCTGAGTTTTTAACAAATTAAAAAAGTTGTATAATAAATTCGGCACCATGGAGGTAGAAGTAAATAGGTTTATTTAGGTTTAATGATGTGTGAATTCACAAACTTAGTGCACACTAGATGTTATAAATTTAATTTCCCTTTATAATCTATCAGATAAAAACGCCTTCTGTACTCAGATTTCGAAGTGCAAAAGTACTTTTTCTGAGATAAGGGGATGAAATAGCAGATTGTATCATATGGGAGTAAAATAATATTTTTACTGCGAGGGCGCTTTTTTGAATCCAGAACGAAGTGAGGGATTCTAGAGTAGAATCCCGAGCGCAGCGAGGGATTTAAAGTACGTCGCCCGAGCCAAAAATATATTTTGCGCCCGAGTGGTAAACTCTACTTTTCATCACCTCTATGAAAAAATTAAAGGCGCTTCATATTTTATTACAATATTATTATTTAATAAAACGTAGAGTAACAACTGAATTGAAATTGAATGGTATCTAATAATAAAACAAATGAAAACTTATATTTACATTCTTTTCATTCATCCGATTTTTTTATCATTCTGGCGCACTCATGAACACTAATGTGTTGGAACACATTAGTGTTCATGATTCAAAAAGTGCACGGCAAAGACAATTCCGACGCACTTATTAAGTTCCGTATAGAAAACACCACCTTTGGGCGCACTTAAAGGTGAATCAAGTAGTCATAACATACTAACACGAAAAGATATATAAACAATAAAAAGTACTTGTTTTGTAGATTAACGTTTCCAAGTAACACTTGGAAACGTTAATCTACAAAAAGTAACTGCGGTGTGGATGAACGGGTTGAGTTTTGTGGATCCTAAGTATTAAGTTGCGGTTCCACTGAAGTTGTAAATTGTAGCGTCCTGTGTTGGGCATTTTGAGTACAAATGTTTCTCTAGGTGGAAACGAACAAACAGCATCTACGATTCAAGTATGCTTGCTGCTTCTACAAAAGATATCAAAAAATACAGCGAACTTTCTTTCGCTGGAACTACGCTTTTAACGATGAACAAACAATATTATCGTATTTTATTTACCACTAAGCCAATGTGGCATTAATGTACGTAATGGACTCACAAACTACAATGCTCTGCCAATTTTAGCTTATCTCCAGACCATCTTAGGTAGAGTTTGGCCCTAACTACCTAGCGTTTCGGCTTTCTTGTTGGTGAGGTAATAATCGTAATGTAAGGAATTTTTACCTCTTCAAAGCTTTTCATTAAAAGCTTCTGGATTCATCTCTCCATTTTCAAGATTACATGTGAAAAAAATATTATCAGAGTATATATTTGAATACAGTTTTGTAGCTTACCCTAATAGCTGAGCGTAGGATGAAAAAAACCAAATGTTGTGCCTGAAAAAGTACCTAAAGGTAGAGGTTTAAAGAATACCTGTGCTGAAAAGAATAGACTTCACAATATTCTTTTGTATCATGTTTTCCAGTTTCAACTCGTCGTTTCAGCAATTGGATGTCCACTGCTGAGCATAGGCCCCTGCTATAGATTTTTATACCTGACCGACCAATTGGAAGCAGCTTGCATCTCGCGCGATCTTTGGACTTGATGAGGTTTTCCGTCCACCTTATGGATGGACGATGCCGGTACTTGGTCTCCAGTCGCGTGGTATTCGATCCCATTGGTTATCAGTCTTCTCTTCTGTGCCATGTGCTCTGCCACCGCTATTTCAACTTGCCAATCTTCTGGGCTATGTCTGTAATTTTAATTCAACTGTAGATAAAACTGAATAAATAAATCCATGTTATCATTTTTATTTTGAGTGCGTTCCACACTAGATTTTATCTCAAAGTGTTATCTTTGTGATAAGCATTTCAAAAATCTGAAGCTAACCTGCATACGTCCGTAGAAGGAATTCGATGGCGTATGTGAATCCACCAACCCGCACTGGGCCAGCGTGGTGGATATGGCCCATTCCCCTCGTAGGTAGGCCTACGTCCTGCAGTGGACTATTAAAAAGGCTGGTACAGTACGGTACAGTCTTTATCTTGCCTCACAATCTTTTTTACACCAAACAAGTCAATTATATGAAATTTCCTACAACCATTCCATAAAATTGCATAATTATTTAGTATCTACTAAAGAACTCATTCCCCGTATCAATGTACACGACTTCACGTACTACCACTAGACTTCTTATATGTAGGTATAATTGTATTATGCGATCCGACGCAACCTTTTGCCAACTGTACTGAACTGTACCAGCCTTTTTAATAGTCCACTGTAGGACGTAGGCCTACCCAAGAAGGGAGGTTGGGCCATATCCACCACGCTGGCCCAGTGCGTGTTGGTGGATTCACATACGCCATCGAATTTCTTTTACGGACGCATGCAGGTTGCCTCACGATGTTTTCCTTCACCAAAAAGCCATCAGTGTTAAATTCCGTACAAAAATTCCAAAGAACTCATTGGTACGGGACCGGGATTTTGAACCCACGACCTCACGATTGTAAGGCGGGTGTCATTACCACTAGACCACCACGGCTTACTAGACCACCACGGCTTTGCCAACTCCTTTCGAATAAAACAAGCTCGTCGCGCTATTGTTATTAGGCCTTCTTTGGTAGTCCACTCCATGATGATCCTGACCCATCGATTTCACTCACTTGATTGCTCCAATATAACACAATTAAATAATTTTAATTAATTACAGTGCAACAATTTATATGAGTTCCTGCCCGAAGTTTGAGTGCGTGAGGGGAAGTCAACAGGGGAGGTAAGAATCGTAAACTGCAGACTAAAAGGCTGAGTAATAAAAATACAGTGCTTTTCTACACAAGTCACGCAAACAGAAAGGCTTTGGAATAGGACCTTTTTCGTCAATATGCTTTTTAGAACGCGATAACTTTAGCTGCTAAAGGCTTTATTAGAATAACATGTGACATAAATTGATATATCACGTTGAAGAACAGTGCTTTATAGCTTAGAAAGTTGTAGAATTTAAAGACAAAATTAATCTTTTCAATGGGGGTTCAGTTATAGAGAAATAATAAGCTATGGTTAAGTGTGAAGCTATCGCAATAGTAGTTATAGTAATTTTGCTTGATAATTTCCAAAATTATAATGTACTGCTTTTATTACATATTATAAGTGCTTATTTAATTGTCACCTTGATAAAATACATCTTTCTTAGAAAACCTTATCATAAAATGGCTACAGTCTTAACATAAAAATAATGAGATTGTCGAAGTATTCGACATAAAACTTTATCCTTCTATGAAAATGTATATCGTAAATTCATGTTAAGTAGGTCATTAAACAAAATTAATTACAATACCTACACTATTTTTATAGATATTTTTTCAGTGCCTAGCTATGTTAATTTGGCAAATTTAAATATAATTCTCATACGAGTATATCAGTAGACGCGCAATTCAATTTTCTATCCAACTGTATTCATAAGTGGTTTTTGTAAAAAATAAGTAAGTTGAGAGTTGTTAGCACTTCCCCGTCGATAGCCAACCGAGCATCGGCAAGCGCATGATAAGAAATGAATTTTTAAAATATGCTCCAGGTGATGATTTCAATAAGATAACGGTACCCAAACCACATTTCAGAAATTCAAGAAAATAAGTTCAATTATCCATTGTTAGAGCGTTACATTAGCGTCTATAAAGAGATTTTACCTAAGACAAATTAGCAAGCACTGAGTTTAGTCTGCAGCGTACGATAAGTAAGCAAGCGTGCAAGCTCTACCTACCCCTCTGCTCTCCCACGCATTAACTTTAAGCCTCAGGTAAGTTGTTGCACTAGTGCTAGTTGAAATACAATGTAAAGCCGTATTAAGAGCCTATAATCAGCAGAAAGGGGCCCCTGTTCAATATTTTTTAAAATAGACTAAGTGTCTTTATTAACTACAACAAAATATCGACAATAAAATCTACAGCTATAGAACGGAAATAAAAACCCTGATATAGACCTAAAAAGAGACCATCTCAAAAACAAACCGCCGTCCAACATTACATACAATTACATAAATGGACTCCTTATGTGTAGCCACTGTCCTAGGACATTCACCGCTAAAATTGGGTACATCAGCCATGGGAGGACCCATCAGTAACCATACCCATGTACGGAAAAGGGTCGCCGTAGCCGAACTCAGCTAGGAAGACATCATCATCATCATTATCATCATAAAAACCCTTAGTCAGAAAAAGTAGTAAAAACTATTTACATTCATAAAAAAAGTTAATCTCTTGGCTCTCTACCCAGAGTTATGCAGAAACGTTAAGAATTATTGCCGTAATAAAATAACACTAAAGCCCTGGCAAATCTACACATTGACAACTATGCAATCCGAACACAGTAATTTGTGGACTAGCCAGACATCAGGCCCTCCTTGAATAGCCAGGTCATAGCCTTCCAGATCCGATTTTTTATTTTATTTTATTTTTTCGCTGTCTTGTAGTGCGTAATATACTTACAACTGAGAGGTAAATTTAAGAATCTGGATATTTATTTATAACTCATACATGTAATCTCTTCTCTCTTTGTAGAGAAGAGAATAGAACAAAGATAACTAATATAAGTAAGGAAATAAATAGAAATATCACAATAAACAAGAAGAAGTATAGACAACGAACTTTAGAAAAAATTATCAAAAGTACAGGTGCAGTGAGGAAAGCGTACAAAGAGCTAAATAACAAGAAAGAATGGACAGCAAATTTAAAAACAACAAATAACTTGAAACTTTCCAAAAGATCAGACATACTACTGGAAGCTACTCAATTCTATAAAGAATTATATACAACCTCTGAATCATCAAACTTAATAATTGATAATACAAACCAAAACCAGCATAAAACAGACATACCAGACATATTAAAAACCGAGATAGAGTACGCCGTCAAAACACAAAAAAATGATAAAGCACCTGGAGATGACCTAATAACGAATGAAGTACTGAAATCGCTGATCGATCCAATGCTCACTCCTATGCAAATGCTCTTTAATAATATCTTGAAAAATGGTCAGTCTCCAGAAGATTGGAGCAAGTCTACAACCATACTTTTACACAAAAAAGGAGATAAAAGTGTTTTGGAAAACTATAGACCAATTAGCCTAATGTCAAACCTCTACAAAATTTTCTCAAAAATTCTGCTCCACCGCGTTGCGCCGATATTAGATGAAAACCAACCTCAAGAACAAGCGGGATTTCGAAAGGGCTTCTCGACGGTAGACCACATCCAGATAGTAACACAAATAGTAAGCAAATATAGAGAATACAACTTGAAATTGTACATGGGTTTTATTGATTTTACTAAAGCATTTGACACACTCGAACACAATGCCATCTGGAGAGCTCTACAAGAACAAGGGATACATAACGACTACATAAAAGTGCTACATAACATTTATTCAAAAAACTCATCGAGAATACGTTTGGAGCGAGATGGTCCCGAATTCCCTATTAGAAAAGGAGTCCGGCAAGGTGACCCCCTCTCACCAAAGGTATTCTGTTCGGTGTTGGAGATGATCTTCAGAAATATTGACTGGAAAGACAAAGGAATCAAAATAAATGGAGAATATCTCAGCCACTTAAGATTTGCTGATGACATCGTGATCTTCGCAAACTCGGCAGAATCACTAGGACAAATGTTAGAAGATATAGCAACAGAAAGTAAGAAAGTAGGACTCGCATTAAACGCATCCAAAACTAAAATTATGACTAATGGAAAGGAAAAAATTATAAGAGTAGAAGAAAATGTTATAGAATATGTAAATGAATATAATTACCTTGGACAGTCCATCTCGTTCGATGATCACACTGCCAAAGAAGTTGATAGAAGAATAGCAATAGCATGGAAAAAATACTGGAAAATGAAGGAAATAATGAAGAACAAAGATATGGACATAGCCATAAAAAGAAAGGTCTATAATGTCGCTATCTTACCGTCCCTTATATACGGCTGTCAGACATGGGCCCTGAGAACTGAAGATGAAAACCGGTTAGCAGTGTGTCAGAGAAAAATGGAAAGAAGTATGCTAGGAATACGATTATCAGATCAAATAAATAATAAAATTATAAGAAAAAAGACCAATGTAAGAGATATTCAAGAGACTATTAGGAGGTTGAAATGGAACTGGGCGGGACACATATGTAGGATGGACAACAACAGATGGACCAAAAAGGTCATTGAATGGGTTCCAAGAGGAGAAAGAAGAAAGAGAGGAAGGCCGAACAGGCGCTGGGAAGATATTTTTACTCAAAGACACGGAGTTCAGTGGATGAGGATAGCAAGAGACAGAAAAGTTTCAGCACAACTGGGGGAGGCCTACGCCAAAGAGGCGACAACTACATTGACTGAATAATTTAATACTGACATACTTATAATAAATAAAATGACATTAAATAATTATACTGTGGACTAAGAAGGAAACAAACTGACGATTGCAAACTTAGCATGAAGCGTAAATAATGTAATGATATGTTTAATAGTTTAATTGAAATTTAATTGTTAATGTAATGATGTAGTTGAAATAAAGGCTTTTTTACTTTTACTTTTACATACATGTAATCTGATGTACTATTTATGTAGAGCTATTATGCCATATATATCTATCTATAACTTTTTGGTATTTATTTTGTTCTCAAATTCGTATTCATGTATCCATATATCCTCTTAATATATATTCTTATCATAATATATATACACACACACACACCACACGTGTTAAAATCCACTCATTCTCTCACTCACTCACCCACTTTCACGTTCACTCACAAATAATCTTAGTAATCATTAGCTAGCTTAAGTGAAAGAGCCTGCAGCCCACGACACAGGTCACCCTAGTGTGGGCTGCAGTGCACATAATATTTTGTATGTACGTTAATTTAGGATATATTTACTTGTGTATTTTACTATTAACCAATATGTACATAGTTCATAAGTTTTTGGAAATAAACAATTTCAATTTCAATTTCATAACAATTATTATGTTTTCTAGTGTCGGGTACATCATAAAACACATCCATAGATCTTCTAGTATAGGCAGAATCAAAGTTCTTGGCAGTTGTGATGTTAGCTACAAGCTACGGATAACCCAATACTGACTCAACTCACTTAACAGCTGCGTCGGCTGCGGAAGGGTTTAGTTTTGCGCTTGTATATAACTTTACAGCCGCCAAAAAGTTAGATTTGGCCGTAACTTACTATTCCGTCTCAATTATCTATTTTTACTAAGAAAAGTGCTGCCTTTGGAAAATATCAGCTGAGTCTTTCATAAACTTTCGTCTTGGTTTAGCTGATTTAAAAAGCATACGAGTTTGTATATGTCACTAATTTGCTGTGTGTCGCTTTACTTCTGTTCTGTGAGATATCAAGAAGTCATACTTACTCCATCCGCCACGCTTAAATTTTTGCGACGTGATAACATATACCTATTTATCTTTTAACTTATAAATTATCCTCGTAATTATCCTCGTAATTATCCTTCATTATAACCATTATGAACTGTAGGTGTTAGGTATAAACTTTTTGTAGTATATTTTCAATACAATCAGTGCTTTTATACGTCTGTCATTATTTGGTTAAGTTGTTCTATATCAACAACATCATATTAATTATCATCTTTATTTTTATCAATGTTCTAATCATTATTAACATCGTAACCATTATTAATATCGTCATCATTATCATAGTTATTATTTGTAGGATATTGGCTGTTGGACATAGACTTCCCATATAGATTTCTGTTGCTTAGTTAAGTTACTCTAAAAAAGGTATAAGTAAGGTATTGCTAACGTGGTTACTTTTCATCTTTAACATTGACTCCAACATCGATCATCTTCACTTAATTATTGTTATCATCATCATCATCGTTATTATCTCCATTGTATACTATGTTTATAGGATGTCCACTCACTATTAAACATATACCTTCCTATTTCGGCTATTAGGACCAATCGCAGCCTTCCGTTGTAGGTCTGTCATTGCTTAGTCAAGTTGCCCTGAAAGTATACCTGTTGCTAATTTGACGTTGCTTCTCTAGTGTCGTGCGCAGGACTTGTGTTGTCTGCTGGAACGTCGCTTCCAGTCCCCTTAACGGAGCGCGCGCGACTGCAGGTGTTAGTTCGCATTACTGTACGCCGTTCTAGACGATATCGTCATCATTACCTTTATTATTACCATTATTAACGATAAAATTAAACTAGGCAAAGCTTATCTAGATAGATCATCACAGTCTAGATCTATCACCTTAAAACCATCGACACGAAGAAGAAAAAGAACGTTAAAATTGTCATCATTAGGATCATCATTATCTTTATTTTATAGTCTACAAAACGTTTTCTGTTTGACATATACCTCTTCAATAAATTAGACATTATTATCAGTCGCTTCCAATATCTTTGATTAAGCGCGCGCAACCATGCATTCTAATTTGCATAATTGCACGCCGCTCCGGACGATATCATTAATATCTTTATATTATCATTTTTATTATTTGTACCATCACAAGCGTCATCGTCATTAACATCATTGTCATTGCTGCCATCGTCATTTCCACTATCAATACTATTGTCATGGTCATCATTTTAGATGTAGTAGGCCGTTTACTGGTTGAATATTGGTATCCCAAATAAATTTTTCTTACTTAAATTGCTCCGAAAGTATACCTGTTGTTAATTATGCGTTGCTTACCTAGTGTCGTGCGCAGGACGTGTCCTGTCTGCTGGACCGTTGGTTCCAATACCATTGACAGAGCGCGAGCAATTGTGGGTGTCAGTTTGTATTACTGTACGCCAACTCAAAGGACCACTGTCATTATCGTTAACATTGTCTTCATGATCTTTATTGTAGTCCTTGTTATCATCATCTATATCATTTGATCTATAGGACGTTATAATAAGAAACATATACCTCCCTTATGAAGTAGCCATTAAAACCACCCAAAGCTTTTTTATAGGTCTGTCTCTGCTTAGTTAAGTTGCTCAGAAAGTATAACTGTTGCTAATTGTGCGTTGCTTACCTAGTGTCGTGCGCAGGACGTGTGCTGTCTGCTGGACCGTTGCTTCCAATACCCTCGACGGAGCGCGCGCGACTGTGGGTGTCAGTTCGCATTACTGCACGCCGCCCCGGACGATCAGACCCACGGTAGCTAGCGGAGCCCCGCCCGCGCTAACCCGCGGGCATGCTCCCACTGCCAATGCCGGTGCTCCGGCTGTGAACACCAAGTAAGCCAAGCACGCTTACTAGTGTGAAAAGCGTCACGTATGCTATCGCACGCACTTTCACGGTTGAATTTGGGGTACTCGCACATTACTTTGGCTCGACACTGACTCGATTTGTTGGGGAAACGTGAGTTTGTATTCTAGTCATAAATATTTTAATAGATATTGTCCAATTTTTTATTACATTCGCTCATGTAGATTATTGCAACGTTGGATAAAGTAATAAAGATAAAGGTACGTAAGATAAAGTAAGGTAAGGTAAGGTTTCGTCGATACATTATAATGTCATTGATCTTTTAAACCTCGATTTTGCAGCTCACATGCAATTGCATAACGCAAGAAGTTGACATAAATAGTTCCCATTCTTTAATCTAACGATAATGATTGAAGTATTTAAATCAAGTCTCAATATAAATTTGTCAATGATTTAGTGATACTAGTTTGACTCGCAGTTTTCAGGATAAAAAAATAACCTGTGATTAAATCCTGCCGTTTAACTACAAGTATATCCAAGCAAAACAACAATCTAATCTATTTCTACGTTTCTGCGTGAAAGAGTAACTAACAAATCAACAAACACGTTTTTGGATTTTTAACAAGTAAACATTGTTTACAGAATAATGAAATATTCATGACTTGATTGCAAACTCACATTTCAAATTTTTACTTCAAATTTAGTTAGTGTTGAGTTGATTTAGTGTGCGAAGACCTTTTCGCACCGGTTGCACTGGCAGACGAGCTAAGGCTTGGTGTCTGAGAGCCTATTCGTTCGCCACGATTTATAAAAAAAAACATAATATTGGCCTTTGTTTCATTTATCATAAGGTTTTAAACTTGATTTCAATTTTGAGCACCTTTGACACGTATTTTGTGCCTGCCTTAATCCCTGAAATACCTAAATGCTAACTGCACAATATTATATTGTTGATAGGATTTATTGAATTCTTATTTTAATGATATGTTTAATCCACTTGAAATATGAAGTACTCTTGATAATGACTAGTTACTAAAATTGTAGATTTATATTTACCGTCATATAAATGGTTTTCAGTAAGTAGAGTATTGAGTATTATTAAATTCATTCTAGGATTGACCAAATTCACAGATTGTTCCAGAAAGATAACTAAATCTAGCTAATTAGTTTTCTAAAGTTACTTCATAAAAATTGACCTTAAATTTAAATAGTAACATGATATTTTCCGATGTCTATAGTATTGTGAAATGTTCATTTTCTCGGTGTTGTAAGCCTGACCCAGATGAAGCCTGCTAATACGAATCCACTCCAGTCTGAGTAAAAGTCTTCAATTCAATATTGAAACTAGTTAACTAGCTAACCGAGTTTTCCCATCATAGACTATACTCCAACATGTAGTTAATTTTGATATTAGAGTAATTTTGTTTTAATATTAGCTCTTTATAAGAGCTATCAAGTAAGGGTGCTTGAACATTGGTAGTGTTTGTAAAGTTAAGGCTGATGCTCCCGGTCAGAGCGGGAAGTTTTTTTTTTCTTTTTTATTGCCATTTACAGATAAACTAGGTACTCATTGTAAGTTTACGGAAACTTCTTTAGCAGCCATGAAAAGTTAGTGTTTACGAGGTACACATGTACATCGAAAATCCAAGATAGTTGTCAGTATACCTATGCAAAAAATTACACCAACATATTTTCTGCTTATTTTATGCATTTTTGTGCATAAACTGGTACATATTTTGGTTCTATATATCTAAAACTACATATATATGACAACTACAAATTGAGTGACAACCCGGCGGGCGTTTGGACCAACGTTCATATATTTTTGCCCATTCTCCTTTATTTATAAGATCTGCCATCGGACATACAAATCAAAGTTCATTAAATAAATTTATTGTAATCTATTAGAATCTGCATCTTGATTTGTTTTAATTTAAAATATTATTAATTATTTAAAAAATGAGTGAACTTAAGATGAGTCGTTTTTCTGTAAATGCCATAAAAACAAGAATTTCACACGCTCTCCGAAAGCGTTACGCACAGTTTTTCAAACTTCGTCTAAGTTTATTGATAAATTACAACCTTGTTATTTCTAAGCAGTTGAAATTTGAAGATTATACTAATATATATTATTTATTATAAACTACTTTTCTTACCGAAAAAAATCTAAAAGCATTTTTAGGGTTTTTGGAGTCTTAAATTTAAAAAGTATTCATAAGAATCAGTACAATATAACCTTGGAATATAGTCAACAATTAATAAAAAATATGTAAATAGAATATGGAATGATATAGGGCTTATTTCTTCAAGGTGAATTATATTATATTAATGCTCAAATCAAAGTTTTTACTGTAAGAATGTATCATACACAAAAGCACACCAAATTTGCTTCTCAACAGCACGTGCTTCTAAAACCTTATTTGAATGCAAGACCTTATGAAAAAATTCACAACAATTTGTAAAAACCTCTACCTGCAAAACCAGTTTTATGCAAACATTTAATACTACTTGTACAGAACATACGCAAACAAAAAGATTACGCTAAACATTTGTAGTATTTTCCCATAATTTCCCTCTCATTACCCTATCGCCGAGGAAAGCAAGCATAAACACTAGGTCGAGTAAATACCGGATACAGAGTAGGGCGTGTTTAATAAAAAATAACGAGCCTTGAGCTACTTGTATGTCTGTACACGCACGCAACGCCTACGAATGAAACTTTAAAAGTGGTTAGAACAAGCACTTTTACCGCGTTATGTTTTTACCGGGTATGTTGTAGGTATGTGTATAAATTAATCTTTTAATGCCTTTGTGCCTGAGTTATGTGCTATTTTTATTAGCTGGGCATTTGAGCACGTGTTTTTCGGAGTAAAGGAGGTTCAAGAATGATGATGACGTATTTGTATGTTTATAAGATTTTGCTTATTACTAACCCATTGAATTTCTTCTACTGACAAATGCTGGTTGCCTCACGATGTTTTCTTTCACCGAAAAGCCAGCGGTGTTAAATTCCGTACATAAATTCCAAAGAACTCACGGGACCGGGATTTGAACCCACGACATAACGATTGTAAGGCGTAATTCGATGGCGTATGTGAATCCACCAACCCGCACTGGGCCAGCGTGGTGGATATGGCCCAAACACCCTTCGTGGGTAGGCCTACGTCCTGCAGTGGTCTATTAAAAAGGCGGATACAGTACAGTAACCCATTGAACTTTAAAACAAAGGGCTCTACTAACTACTTTGATTTTTTCGAAGCTCAATTCAATGTTATGTCTATGTATATTTATGATGTTCATATACGTCAATTATCACCAACATAAGTAGGTCAAATACTAAGCCTTTGAAAATACATATACCTAATCTACACTAATATTATAAAGAGGAAAGATTTGTATTTTTGTATTTTTGTATGTAACGGATAAACTCAAAAAGTACTGAACCGATTTTAATAATTCTTTTTTCATTAGAAAGCTACATTATCACTGAGTAACATAGGCTATTTTAATTGCAAGAAAAAAATAAGGATCCCTATTAAAACTATAATAATGTTACCCAAGGTGTAAAAAAATGCCTAAAATATTCTTTACATCGCGTGCGCTGCGAAAACTATTGATGATGGAATAAAATAATGTACTACAACTTTATAGAACACACTATAATTTACAAAAAATGCCGCGACAGCATATATCTAACTATAATAGATAAGCCGTAATAACTGTTCTTTTATTCTTAAAAATTAATTGAAATACCGTCGCAGGAAAAGGATCTTAATTTGTATCTTGGTACTAATCCTTATCAAAATAAATTATTTCATATTCAAGACTATTTCAATAGCTTTATGCAACTTTTTAAATTATTTAATTCAGACGTTTTATTACAAAGATATCACGAGTTCAAAAATGTAAGTATTATAAAAGTTCCGTTTCGCCGCTCTCTCCGCTTGGCAATTCATGTACTTTGTACAATGTACATAATACAAAATTCACTTCGAGCAAATATCTATAGAGTCACAATCGTGAAAAAAAGTGTCCGAGCCAAAATCCTGCCCAAGCTACGTAGTGGGCAGGCTTTTTCGTAAGTCGTAAGGCGATTCCAAGCCGATTACAACGCCGCGCGATGCCAAAGTGCTCGGTTACAGGCACTTATTAGGTGACATAACGTCAAGATTCGAGGAAACGGGTCATTGAGAATTGAGAAGGGTGCTTGGGCCATATCCACCACCAGTGCCAGGGCCCAGTGTGGGTGGTGCAGATTGCCACACAATATTTTCCTTCGCCGAAAAGCCAATGATTTGTAATTACGTACATAAGTTCCAAAGAAACTCATTGATACAGGATCGGGATTTGAACCCACCACCTCACTTTTGTAGGACAAGCGTTACTACCACTAGACCACCACAGTTATATATCTCCGCCATTAGTGTGTCGATTTATGTTTTATTGGTAGTAAATAGGTATGCAGTGGCGTAGCGTGCCTTGGAGGAGCCCTGAATCAAACATAGTTGGGGAGCCCAAATCACTCATTTCTCACAAAAGAAACAAAAGTGCTTGCATTAAATTGAAATAAATATATACCGCCTTACCGCAAAAGATTGAAACACGCTTTAAACACTGTTTAGCCGTACAATTTGTACTGTTAAACATTGTCTAAAGCCTGCGTAAAACTTTTGTGGTAAGACGGTTATTTATAAGTTGTCACTTCCTCCTAGAAATTGAGCTAGCCAAACAATTCATTTGAAATATACACTTTTCTTGCCTTTTTTTCAGGAAATTGATAATCGATAATGATTAGAATATAATTACGTATATCAGCTAAGTAGGTAAGTCTAGCTGAAGACGATTTCAGTTGTTATAAAATTTCTGCCTCTTAAGCCTCCTACTTTTGGAAGAATGCTTAACCCGGGAAAAAAGAGATGATTTTTTTTCGGGAAACACGAGATTAAGTGACATTGTGGATAACATTTTACTAGGTTTTGCTTACACACGATAAGGCCCCTGTAGCCCGGGAGCCCTGTATTATTGACACGGCTGATACTGCGGTAGCTACGCCCCTACACATAGTATGTGAAACGAATTATCGATGGGACCTTACAGTTCTGTACAATACAATGTAGACAATGTATTGGCAAGTGTAGCGAAGGTCTTCACGTGAATCTAAGATCTGGTCGTGACGTCCGGAACACGTTGGATGCCAGCGCTTCGATTCCTTCCATCACAGCTCTTTGGATTAGCAAGTTGAAGAGGCCTTAGGTAGGGCACACAATTCGTAGAAGTAGAACTGATGTCCAATGTTTTTCAAAGTTCTCGAGTGAAGACAAGATCAGGAATCTAACTTACATGGGTAGAATGTATAGACTGTCATGTGGGTCTCTAATATTTTAACGTCGCTTTCATTCTCATCGTCATTTTCTGAAATCAGGGCTATATATTATGTACAGCCACCCAACACATACGAACTCACTTTTATTTAGATATGCCAATACCTACTATCTCTTTTTCATAAACTTCGAACAGTTTAAGACTACGGAAACTCTCGCGATTTGGGTAGGGTACTCATCATAATGGTTCATCCGGTATGTCTAGCATGTGTGTGGCGCATACCTACATTACGTGGTAAGTATACTTATGTGTAGCCAATCATACCCGGGCAAAGCCGGGACGGGCAGCTAGTAATATATATTTCGAGAATGCTTTCTCTGATGAAGTGTCACTACGAGTATATTGTCGTGTTCATGTGATATGGATTTAATAAGTTTTAATTTTTACCAAAGATAACCTGCTACCTGTTTGATATTTAAATCATTAAAAAGTAAAGTCCAAATGTAACGGCCTGATGAAAACACAGAACAAAACTAATTTTTAGGGTTCCGTACCTCAAAAGGAAAAAACGGAACCCTTATAGGATCACTTTGTTGTCCGTCTGTCCGTCTGTGTGTATGTCAAGACTCTTTATCTCGGGAACGCGTAAAGATATCGAGTTGAAATTTAAACTATATACGTAAACCTATGAACTCTTGCAGTTGTGTTAAATCTTCTCAGTTACCGTATAAAAAAGTAAGAGCCGTTTATGTTGTAAAAAACGCATATTTCAACGCTCACAAAAATCAAAACCTACAGGGTACTTCCCGTTGACATAGCACTATGAAATTTGGCGAAAAGCATTGTATCAGAGTACACATAATTATAGGAATAAATCTGAAAACTGTACATTTTTATTTAAATCACATAAAAATAGGGCCTCAAAATTCACAAAATATGGGTTCAAAATTCAAAGAATCGTATCATGTAAGGTATCACATAAAATAACTTCAATAGCACATGCTAAAACAGGTTATTAATTATTTTAACAATATGTATGTACGGGACCCTCGATGTGCGAGCCTGACTCGCACTTGTCCGGTTTTCATTTTAATTAGAAGCCATTCAAATCTAGCCAGACCAGTAAAATCATAGAATATTACAATTTTACGAAGATATTAACCGACTAAAATGCATTCCCTGTAAAGCTATATTCAAAAGTGTTTCAGTTTACGTAAATAGCATCTGTGGCCTAAGCATAAATTAGAAATAAACTGAACTGCTAATAAATAACACTAGCTGTCTAATAAATGTACCTTAGATTCACCGTTGAAGGAACACTTAAAGGTAGTAGCTCAATGAGAGCTTTTGCTTGTAAATATTGAAATATAACAATTAACAATGCAAGATTTGTTCATCTCATGTCTCAACTCACTGACTGAAGAATTTAGTTCTAAAAATTATGTAAAAGAACTCGTTAGTTTCAGTTGTACCACAACGGTACTGCTGACTCTACTTAATATACTAATGATACCTCTTTACGTCACTCCAATCGTGCTAATCGATTAAGTACCATTGATGGTTCATCTAACACACTTACATGGTGAACTATTTGATCCAAAAATTACCAAATTACCGTCGTGATGCACAGTGTGACATTAAAAAAATACTATAGTAGTAAATCATTTAAACTAATAACGTTAAAAAGTGTCTATTTTACGCCAATTAAAATTAGTTTTGTAATGTTTAGAACCCCATGTAACTATCAAAAAAAAAACTATCATTTATTCAATTTTTTATCATTATTTCATTATATATTAAGTAAAATAGTGATATGATATATACACATTCATGCTAAGAATACTATTAGGTATATATTGTGTCTCGTAATGCACAGTTTTCTTTTCTCTCTAAATTGATTTGACAGCTGATCTTACTGAAAGCTCTCAGTGAGTACCCACCTTAAAGCAAAGCCTTAAGCTATCCTGCATTGCAGTAAAGGTTTACGCGTTTCTATCACGACATAAACTTCCTAAGACCTTGATTTGTATATCTATCTATAGATCTGCATTCCTTGACGATAATTATCAATAGAAGTTCTTCCTAAACTCGCAAATCGCGTGTCATCCTGTGACAGTGCCTAAAGCTGTTTGGCTTGGAAATTTGAGTCTTGTTGTAAGGCACGAAGGGTTGAATTATCTATTTTCGGGTGGCAACTGAAGTTTGGAGTGTTATGGGAATTGTGACTCGGTGCCACAAGGGTCGCATGTCCATCATATTGTCATGGCGTCACGCGACTCTACATGACGAGTCGCTATTTCAAATAACGGTACTGTGTTATTATTTATAACAAAAAAGGACAAAAATAGAAAACATATGTAACTAATGTTTCATTTACGCTAGGTACGAGTATGTAGATTAAGGGTGTAGCGATGGGCTCAATTTGAAAGTTTATAATATTGAATTCTAAGTTAACTTGATAGGTCTAAACTTAATGAAAATATAGCTGTTTTTGTCAATATGATATATCAAATGATTTTTTGTCGTGCTTCACACACTAGGTGTATAGAAACTTTCTTTTTGTGATAAACATTTCAAAAATTGACGCGTTCGCAGGATTTGAACCTGCATCTCTCTGGGATTCCGGCCCAGATGCTTTGTCCAAAGTAAGCTAGAACGCTGTCTGCGAAAACGTCGAATTATTAAAAGTGTTTATAATTATTTTTTACCAACTACACATTGTTGGAAGCGCCATCTGTGAGAACTGCTTTAAACCAGTTAGTCACTTAATGTGAAATTATTAGAACTTCTTACCATTAACGAGAAATGGCGCATTGCTTAATCAATGAAATGATTTTTTTATCGTGCTTCACAAACTAGGTGTATAGAAACATTCTTTTTGTGACAAACATTTCAAAAAACAATATGATATCTGTAGTAGTTAAGAAGAACGATACTCTAAGTTATATTAGATGTGTCAAAACATTTCAAAATTGTGTCTAAGTAGATTTTTAACAATGATAAACTACATTGGTACCTATGTTGTTCTTTTAGAATGCATTAAATAAGAAAAACATTCTTAATTATTATCGATGAAACAAAAATCAGTCACTACCAAAGGACAATAGTATTGATGGCAAGTGAAGCCACATAATTATTTGTTAGTAAACACTAATACTAATTGATTATTTGAAAGTAGGATAATATTTGTTAGCTGCTCACTTTAATTTGGTATTTAGGATAAGTATCTACTAGTTCTGTATGTAAATTAATCTACCATAGTTGCCATTAAAACTATTGTACGTACCATACACAAATCTATGTTTTGAATAAATATTTAGTGTATTTCCGCTATCTTGTTGTAGGCAAATAAATTTAAGGACATTAAGTGCAACAAGGACATTTAAAAAAAAATTACAAACAGTTACCTAATATTACAATAATTATACATTTAAAACCTAATTTTCTTGCGAGCAAACTCGAAGAGTCAACACGTCCTGAAGATGCATCGTTGAGAGGCGAAACACGTGTCGAACAGAGTGTAGTGCAGTGAGAATAAGGATGTTATTTATTAGTGAAGTGTTTTCAATATTTTGTCATATTATTTTTTAAAAGATTTATATAATATTTATTTGTTGTTAACAGATTATTAATATAGTATTTTAAAAATAAATAATAGAGCGTAGTGAAAATAAGTGATATTTGTTATTATTTTATCTATTTTGTAAAAATTGTTTTTAAATGAATAAGACAAGTATTATAATATTAGGTAATTGTTAAATTTAATATTTTTTTTTTTAAATGTCCTTAATGCACTTAATGCCCTTAAACTTATTTGCCTACAACAAGATAGCGGAAATACACTAAGTATTTGTTCAAAACATAGATTTGAAGATGAATTTCCGCAAAGTAACGCCTGATTCAATCAACTATCGTACCATACACCTTAAATATCTTACTACCCTTAGTTCAAAATACATAGTAATTTCCAACTATAACATTCAGCACAAATTGTGTAATGAATAACACAATAAGATTATTATCATCCTACGCTAAGCACATTTAAGTCAAACAATACTGAATGCTTTATGAACTCATAATCTCTCGCACACACAGACAATGAGATACAGGTTTATGGGTAAACACAATTATTAAGTGGCTTAAGTTGAGTCCATTTTCTAAAGTACTGTTTGTTGAAATGTTAAGACTGTACAGATGATTTTTTAATCGAGGTTACGCGGTTGCAGCCTAAGTAATCCCTATGCAAATGATGTTACACAATCAGTAGTTACCTACACTTTCATACACAAAAGCATAGACCCTTACAATTCATTCATTGTGCTGCGTACAAAATGTACTAAAATATGTACTAATGATGTGGTGGTAGCCATACAGTGGCATCTAGCTAAGCTCGATCTGCTCCAATGTAATATATTTATTTATTTTTATGTTATCACAAACTGTTTATGTGGGTTTTAACTACTAGAAGTAATATTGAGAAAAAAAAGTTCCGACCAGTAGTGATCTGATTGAGACCCAAGGTATCACCTGTAATACCTACCGTATTGGCAATTTGGGTGGGAGAGGATTTTTTTGAATATTTTTCCTATAATCCTGATACTCAAATTAGCATATAAACAAAAAAATCGGATAAGTAGAATGATTTTTATACCATGGGTCTCAGGAGGATAAATACAATGAGTTAAGTCTAATATCTTTTCTTTTTTGAGTCTGTCACAACTTTACATTTTTTTTTTTTAACAAGCAGTCTTACCGTTTTTACCACTAAATACAAGACTTACAAAATCTAAAACTACATAAACTACTACTACATTACAAGCTATTGGATCATCCACAGAACCTTAAGGGTCTAAAGATAATCCAGATGCTCAAGCCCACTGCCAGTTGGCGGCGTTATTTTTATTATATTTTTTTTAGGTTTTATGCATCTCAGATCGTTTATTTCACTATTCATGATAATGATTTCCTATAAAACGATATGACGGTATACAATAATTTCACAGTTATCTTGAACATTTGCTCTGTTCTCACGTTTTGCATGTGAATATTTTATTGATGCATTGAAGCCAATGAATATAATGACGTTTCTGCTCGTTATTTATACTGTTATTGTTTCTATTCATTAACGCTAGTTAAAAAATACCGGACAAGTCTAAGTCAGACTCGTACACCTTTTTTTTTACCAGGGTAAATCCTTTATGGATACCACCACACCTCGTGTGCAGGCGGGTGGTTATGTGGGAGTCCCGCCACTGGACGGTATACCCACCAAAACCCCTGGGTGTTCCACCACTGCGCTTGGTGTCGGGGCTACGGGCACGCTTCCGCACTCCTCCGCGGCACCCGACAGCGCTGGCCCAACTTGAGCCCCACCATGGAGCTAAGGCTCCCGCCAGAATGATGATGTGCCGAACACCAGACACATCGCCATCCACCACCTGGGACCAACCAGCACTGGGCGTCGGACAGCACCCGTATCCGACAGCTCTGGTTCCAATGCAACGGGTCAATTAAAGTGACCCCGTGCCTGCCACTACGGCTGCAGAGGATAGGGAGAGCGGCCGACGAGATACCGACACTCCTCTTCCCCCGCAGCCCCACCGCCTCCGCCTACACGTTGGAGGCACCCGTTAGGGCCGCTGGCAGTATGGATAGGCAGCGGTTTCCTCGCCGCCCGTCCATCCCGTCGCCGCCCCCGCCTCGATGGGCTCGGCCGCGGTATCGCGACAAGCGCGACACCGCAGTCCACCTCAGTCGGCGAGCCGACCTATTGGCCAGCCTCTACATGGGTTTGGGGAAAAAACCCGAAGAGGCAACCCCTCCACGGGTTCCTCTTCGTTCACCAGGTTGAGGCAGACCTGGCTACTAACGCCACGACAAGGCGGGAACCCACTCTGGGGGAGAGACTCGTACACCTAGGGTTCCAAATACTAACCTTGAGAATTGCACAAAATTGGGAACTAACTTGTCAATACCTCAAAGCGTAACTAGAACTTATTCATCGATAAAACGGTTTTTTATTTACTTTTCTCATCAAGCATCGTAAATCACACATCGTTAAAACAATTGAAAGCCCTTTTTTAGCTTGAGCTAATAAAGATCTTTCATATGATACCCCACATGATACAATTAATAAACTTTAAAATTAGAGCCCATTTTTTTCATTGAGGCCCTATTGTTTGCGATTAAATTAAAAATGTACAGTTTTCAGATTAATTCCTATATAAGTACTCTAAAACAATGCTCCTTGCCAAATTTTATAGTTCTAGGTCGACGGGAAGTACCATATAGGTTCCGGGAAGTACCATATAGATTCCTTTGTGAGTGTCGAAATATGCGTTTTTTACGACATAAACGGATCTAACTTTTTTCTACGATAACTGAGAAGTACCCATGATTTTTTCACAACTACAAGAGACCGTAGATATACGTACCTATATGGTTTAAACAACTCGTTAACTTTACGCGTTCTCGTGATAAAAAGTCAAGACATACGGATAGACGGACAACAAAATTATCCCATAAGGGTTCAGTGTTTTTCCTTTTGAGGTACGGAACCCTAAAAAATAGAAAAAACTTTTTTTCCGGAGTTTCGCCTACGTGATTTCTTCGTTATCGTGCTATCACATAGGAACTATTTATTTATCCGGGATAAGAAGTAATCTGTGACGTGCGTTCTTGCAGTCTTGATTCGTCGTCCTACGATGAACTTACCGGTGTATGGTCTTCATTCGAGAACTTTACAGCTAAAAGTATATTAATTTTTGTATAAATATTGTGATGAGATTTTAATTTGCGTGTTTTGATAAGCACTATATGGCACTGTTAAAAAGTCTTCGTACACCTACGCAACGCCACGTATTTTTGTATTATTAAATTCCAAAATTCAAATATCTTTTATAATACGCATACGTCTATGATTTCTCCGAGTTATGTTCCTCAAACTTTTACGTTATGAAATTAAATTTAAATGTTGGATTTAAATTAAAAAAAAAAATAATTAAAATAAATAAAATTTTAAAGGTTGTTAAATTAAAATGGCTTGTACATAAAGTAATACTCCATTTCGATACGATAATAAATCAGCAGCGTAAATACCATAAGCTTATTTTACAGATGAGGTCAGAAACAATCCTTCACAATTTATGCTATAACGATCAGGTGGGTGATTCTGTATGAAAACAAGCGTGTAACGCGCTCTAACGTGCTCTTTATTTTTAAGAAATTATTATCAAAAATATTTATTTTTCAAATATCATAACTTAAACTCAGTTTTATATTCATTTTAACGTAATTTTATATTTATTAAATATTTCTCCAAACGAAATTCATGGAAATAAAAATTCAGTCAGCTGGAATGATTAGCGTTTGGTGGGGATACTCGATTGAATTTTTTTAAATAAATGAGTATCTTGCAACTACTTCTAAAAGCTGAAAATTGGTTTTGCGGCCCCCACCAAACGCAAAGCATCTCAGCTGACTGAACTCGGGGTATTCCTGTACGCCACTAAGGCAACTTGATACAAAAAAGAATCAGCTTTTAGAAAGTAGTTGCATTTTTTGCGCTTACCTCCCGGGCTATCACGTACCTACAGGTAAAAATATTTTTACTAAAGCTACAAGTTGCGCAAAACCCAATCCTCGCCCGGCTTTATGTGAGCTATAGTTAGGATTGGACATTGAGCAGCTGGTAGCTAACTTCATATCCATCGATTTGTTTGATTCGGTATATAACTTTGCAGCCAAGAAGATTGTCTAGGCGTATAGCTTATGGACAGAATAATCACGGTATTGGTATCTAACAGTTATGTGACTCGGCCCTGTATGCTGAGTGTGAATTTTGTCGTAAACATGACTCGCTCTTCGGCGAGCGCGTAAGCATGTAATTTGTGTGAAGAAATGTACAGCGCCACTAGCGGCGCGTTTTTGAAACTCAACAAGTTCATACAAATTCAATATGCTCACGCGCTCGCCGAAGAGCGCGTCATGTTTGCGACAAAACTCTTACTCAGCTCATACAAAACTCAAACTGTTCTCGAGATATATCTACAGCGCTACTTGGCCACGCAGAACGTATCACGCGCTAGGGCTGCCCGCCATCAGTGTTTTAATTTAATCTTTTTACTCATTATCTACTTGAGTTTCTTTCAAGTTTCTCACTATTATGATGTAAAATTATTTTAATTATTTATAAAAAAAATTTTTGAATGAAAGAGGTTGCGTCCAATAAAATACATATTGTGTTTTTGGTGTTTTTAGGGTTCCGTAGTAAAACGACAAACCCTTAAAACGTAAATCACACCCTTACTAGTTACAAATCCACACGTTTGTTTATAACTACGGCGCGCCGCCACTGACTAGCATGCCGCGAGCATACCAAACTCCGAGGCGCATAGGCATGATTCGCGTCCCGACCGTTTATCACTACAATACATAGTAAAAAACAAAGTTGCTTCCCGCTGTCTGTCCCTATGTATGCTTATATCTTTAAAACTACGCAACGGATTTTGCTGCTATGCTGTTTTTTTAATAGATAGAGTGATTCAAGAGGAAAGTTTGTATGTATAATACACCTGTGCGAAGCCGGGGCGGGTCGCTAGTATGATATAAAGACGGAAGGCGGAACCTTGTCAGATATAATTACCGTGGAATAATGTTAGTTAAAAAATTAAATATTGCCCTTGTTTCAGCACTTACGTTGGTCGCACACACACACTCAAAGCCTGGAGTGCGAAGAGCGTCTGCTGGCGCAATGCAGCCGGCCACGGGTCAACTCCGCAATATTCGTGTCGGCCGAGCCCACGGGCTTCGCTGGCTTTGATGCTGGCGAGTTTCTGAGGAGGCACGGCTCGCAGTCAAAGCTTTGTCGGAAAGCTAGGTACGTACTTTGTATGTTGTGGCTGGGTTTGTGAATACTAAGCCGTTGATAAGTAAGGTGCAATCTGATGTGTATTCTTACTTAGTGAGATATTTTTGGGTATCATATCTAAACAAGTCCAGTTAGAGTCACGAAAACCGGATAACATTTGACCTTTTTCGCTACTCGTATATCTGTGATCATAATATTAAGTACGCTCGACATTTTGCAGTAGGTAATGTAAAACGATGTTAGTTAAATGAGTAAAACCTCAAACTGTCAACTACTTGTCCGCCTGTTTCCGGTTTATTAATAAATACCGAGTTAACTGGTAATAAACTATTTCGGAGTAATTAGTCCTTTTTTTTGACCTGCGGACCACCGGAGGAGGTACTCAATTCGATGCGTATTTATATTTTTTTATGTATAACTACGCATAACTTTTTTCATAGTTGTTCGATTTCAATAATATTTTTTTTATTGAAAAGAGTATATTTTTAAATTGGTCCCATTTAAATTTCAGCGAAATCGACTCAGCAATTTTTGATAAATTAACAATTATGTGAAAAATGCTACATCGATCTGTGCGTCATGAAGTCGGTCATGCTATTTTTGCTAAAAAATAATCTTGTGTCATTTACACAGTGAATCAAAATTGACCAAAGAAAAAAAATAAAAGACAAAACTCCGAAGTAGCTCTACGTTTAATAATAAAGCGGTAAAAGTAAAAAAATATTTGCTTGTTAACAGATCAGCAGACAACATCCCTCTCACAGCATTGAGTGACTCGTCCGAGCGCCTGTGTAAGGTCAAACCTCGAGAAGACACTATCAACGAAGAAATAAGCAAGTCCGACGACAGCGGGAGTGTCGAGACTGTCAGACACTTCGGCCTCCCCATCCTCTCTGTCTCCGGACCTTCCCCTCCCGACGAGGACTATGACCAGATAGACGAGTACCTGTAGCATTTCCATACCGGTTTCCAGCTCAAATATGTCCTGGAAAAAATGCGGCCGCCCTGGCCCAGCCCCGCACAAAGCATATATTCAGACGATTAGACTTTTCTTGCACGGGACTTCTCCAACTTTGTGATATAGTGTATCTTTTAGTGAGTGTGATTCTAAACTATCAGTGATCAAAAACTTTCGCTGGCGTTTGCAACATTGTGTGTCTTGTTAAGGGACCATAGTCTTAGAGTGTGTCTTTGCATTGATTCTTTGTCTTGAGTCGATAGAATTACCATCACGTTTAGAAACTAAGGACTGCACAATAATTTTTACATTTTAATAAGTAACAGTGCCACTTTTATCTATTACGAGTGATGTGTCTATATCGTTCTTATAAGCAATTTTGGTGTAAGTATTACCTATTTAAATATGTAATAATCTGCAGTGTCTTAGAATGTCATTGAGTTTCGTTGCTAGTTCACTACGATTGTAATTAATATTAGTGACAAAGTTTTTTATCGCTGCTAGTCGTATATTTTGCATTGATTAGATAATAATTCTATAAAATAGGTAGTTTTAGAGGTTCTAGTAGACAAATGAAATGATTTGAAGGTTGAACTTTGGTCCAATGAATGTATTATGCACATGGTGTTATAGAAGGTAAGATTTGAAGTGCAAGAATGAATAATAATGGAAAAGTAAATAAGTTATCGATGTAAATAAATTAACACTATAAATAAGTAACTTAACTTTAAAAGTTAAATAGTGTGTTTGAATAATTTTGGCAATAGATTTGTAAATCTAACGATCTAACGGTGAGTCTATATTTAAGTATCATTTTAGTCGCAACTTTGTAATACTCGTACTTATTACAGCTTGAATTAAACAGTCAAGGAAAATAAAAAAAATGTTTGAAAATTACCTAACAGGGTTATTTCTAATCAATAAGCATTCTTTTAGGTGCTTTTTCTGTACATCAAAACTAACAACTTTTGTTCAATGACTTTTGTCAAATCTCAAAAAAAAAGGTGTTGTTCCATAGAAAAATGTCGTTTACCCTCGACAAAATGTATGGAACAGCTGATTTTTTTTGAGTTTTGATAAAAGTCTCTAAACAAAAGTTGTTAGTTTTGATGTACAAAATAAGCCCCTAAAAGGGTGCTAATGGATTAGAAATAACCCTGTATACCCAAAATTCAGGACTCATCTTTACGTGTTTTTATAGATAAGTAATATAATTAAAGTTTATGTTTCATGATTATTTTAACAGCTACCTACTTCCTTCCTAAGTTGTATGGAATAATATCGAGTACTTTCATAAAAGTCAATTATTACGTACCAAAATTAAATAAATTAAATTGACTTGTTAATCTACACCAAATTAGTATTATTGTAAATAATTACACCGGCACTCATTGGATTTTAATAAAAAACTAAATTAACAAATGTGTTTTGTAAATATTGTCATCAATGTGTATGATTCTGTAATGGTGATTGGGGACCAGATGGACAAATCACGCCATGGCAGACCTAAAATCAAATCATTATCATAAAATATTTAAAACAAACTAGACGACTAAAAAATATAATTAATCCGTTAGATTACCAAAATATATTAAACACGTATATTTTATTTTCAATTAAACAAAAAAAATCTGAAGTTAGATAGCCCGTTAAAATTTCATGTAACTTCACGCTAGATTACCATTTTAAAAACTGATACACTCAAAATATTTGTCACTTTCTGACGGAGACACAAAATAAGTTTTTGAGTATAGTTTTGTTTAGTTTTTATTTAATTATTCATTTTAATTGATGTAGATAATTAACTAATTATGAATTGTTATGTTGTTTTATTATGATATAATGTTGGACGAGTCCATAAATAGGAACATCGATGCTAATATTTAATTATCGGTGTAACTATTTTGACAATAAATGATTTCATTTCATTAAATTACTCGTAAAGTCGTTAAAAATGGCTCGTGACGTCACTTTATAAATAAGCGATGTCACAACCCCCTACTACAGCACCTTGACTCGCTCTATCATTGCTATTTTTTGTTTGATTAACAAAATAAAAAAATAGTGTCAAATATTTTTTGTAATTCAACTGACGGACTAATTATGATAATATTTACTATCCAGTCGTTATGCCTATTACAAAACGATGATCTAACAATCATTAAATCATTGACTATTGTATCAAATTTGTACACAAAGCAACGCAAGTATCCGATACTTGACAAGAATAGTCAATCGGTAATATAACATACTCGTACTCATTTATAATTTGTCATTTATATTTATTTTATTTGTATTTTATAATTTACCTAAATAATGTTTAAAGTCTACCTGACATTTTTTCTGTTCCATATTGATGGTTTAAAGAAAGGCTTGAAAACCCGGTTAATTTTCGAACCGGCTGGTTCGAAACGGGTTATGGTTAAGGCCTAAAGTACATAGTAACTTTATTTTTCAGTTTCGTTCTAATCGAGGTTAATTTTATGGGTTTTCGTTCAATAAAGTTCGCATATCGGTTGAACGGAATAAACCGGCTTAGAAACAGTAATTTCCATCCGCGCGCCCCTTCTTCACGCCTTCAATGGGCCACGTGACGCGAGGGCAAGGAGCGAGTTAGCGCGTGTGTGTTACCCGCCCGGACCCCGTACCCTGCCTATATGTATCTACGTTCCGCATCTCGCGGAATAAACCGGTAAATGAAGGTTTTAAAATCACTCTTTTTACGATTACGCTCCGAACAAAAAAATTAGAAAATCCGATTTTTACCGAATTACTTAGTTCTATTTAATTTCAAACTGGTTTCAAGCCTTGATTTGAAGGTTAAAAAAATATTACATGCGTCTATGCATTATATCACTCATACTTTTTTAACATAGGTTAATAAAAAGTAAAAATATAATTTTAAGTAATATATAATATATATTACATATAAATAATTAAAAAAGAAAATTATATAAATAATCATTTTTGAACCATTGACTCGACGAAGAAGATTTTAAGTAAATATACTTCATAAAATAAAATATGTTGATAGTACCTACATTATCAAGTACTTGTGTTGCTTGGTACGCCAATTGCCTTAGTTTCGTCTTGAGGCACCTTTAAGGTTATTGAAATCCCTCCACTACTCATAGATAATATATCCTTCATCTCTTTTAGAACTTCGAGTGATGCACTAGAGTATCAAATAATAAATTTTATATAAGTATAAAAATAAAAAATATTGCTAATAAGAGCATAGTAATCAAAGAGAAATAAATTTCAGGTCGATTGTAAACAAAACGGAACTAGTGTCGGATAAACTGTATAATAAAGTAACATAATTATCTACTTACATTGGTATCTTATATTCATGCCTTAATTGTACATTTATACTGAAAAATTTATTTGTACAATACGGTAAACGTTTGAAAAAATATTAGAATCCAATGCTAGAACCTTATTGTATGTAAACGGTCTAATTCTAAAAAAAGACCTTGAAATATTTTAGTAATTCTATTTGAAAACTACGAAATGTGTCTGTAAAAAGAAAAATCACGTATTTTCAAAACCTTTCCAAATAAAATACTAGTTTTGATAGAAATAGTTTTAACCTTTGTAGTTCCATGAATTTTATCGGTTTTATCATAGAATTCGTGCCAACACTAAGGTCACGTTAAGACTTTATGCTAGATTCTAAAAATAATATATGTAATAAAATCTTGACCCTTTTTTTAAAAGAATCAAAAAGCTCAAGGTAGAATACCTTGAGCGGTAGGTATTATCAAGTATAGTACATCTGTATTCTTAATACATATAAATCATAATGTCTATGGAAAAGCTTGAAAAACTTTGAAAAATAGTCAATATTGTCCAAAATTACAGTACGCTATGACTATCACACAAATGAGATTAAAATTAGTAGTGATGATGTCTGACAATTAAAATAAACCTACCTACCTAGAAAGCCGTGGTGGTTTAGTGGTAATAACACCCGACTTACAATCGTGAGGTCGTGGGTTCAAATACTAGTCCCGTACCAATGCATTCTTTGGAATTTATGTACGGAATTTCACACCACTGGCTTTTCGGTGAAGGAAAACATCGTGAGGCAAGCTGAATACGTCCGTAGAAGAAATTCGATGGCGTATATGAATCCACCAACCCGCACTGGGCTAGTGTGGTGGATATGGCCCAATCATCTTTCGTGGGTATTCCAACGTCCTGCAGTGGACTATTAAAAGGGCTGGTACAGTACAGCACCCTTTGTGAGTAGGCCTATGTCCTGTGGACTATTAAGAAGGGCTATTACAGTACAGTTCTACAACTTTCTCTACCAACTTTCAGAATTATAAGGAACAACATTTCCCGGTTGTTCTCTGATAGAACAAAACTTAGTTGTTCCATTGACAGAACAATCAGCTTCAAAAACGTCTCTTACCTTTTCTTGGGCAGTTGGGTAAATATTTCGTGATTCTTATCGCCGGTTGCCTCAGGCCGCACCCTTATAGGTGTGACCCCGGCCTAAGATCATGGACTGATTGACTAACAGAAGAATTATATTAATCTAATTCTCACATATGAAAATATTCTTCTTTTCAGCGATATTAGTTGTAACTTCGGATAAACGTTACGAATCTTGGATTGTAGAATCAATTATGAACAAATGCATTAAGTAGCTCTATCACTGTCAAAATGTGAAGTTGACATGCAAACCAATTTTTTTTATTTATTTTTTGGCGTGGTATGTATTTGTATTTGCCGATACTGCTTATATCAAACTGTTTGTCTAGACTAGCTCAGTAAATGTTTTATTCTTTTATAACCATGTGATGTCACCTGCCGGCTCCACCGGAAGACCAGCGCTGGTTCACAGCTAGCATACGCTGAGGTGGAGCCGATTTGTGACAGAAATATAGATTATAAGTGGTATTCTACTTAGTTTTAATATTTATTATGTTTAATTTAAGTATATTGTACTCTATATTTTTGTCACATTAAAAGGATGTCTATGTCTATGTCTATGTCTATGAATAAGAAAGAAAGAACCTAGTATTGGTTTGAAAGTAAATAGTTTTCTTATTAGTCAATTTTGATACCCAATAACAAAACTACAAGACTTTCTACATCTAATGCTAGACATACATATTACTTGCATTAAAAGGAGTTACTTTAAATTGTCCTTGAATGTAGTAGAACGATAACGATGTACGAACAATGTAATTATGTACAGTTTGGCCATATCTTCTTGCAACGAACTAATTTCTATTGACAATAGGGTCAATAGGCATGATAAAAAATATAATAAGTCCGTCAGATAGATTATAAAAAAATATTGTACACATCTTTTCTTTAACAAAATTTGATGAAGATAATTATAGCCAGTCAAAGATTCTAGTGACGTCACAAGTGCCATACTGCCGTCTATAACCTAAAAAGCCGTTAAACCACAAAACTAAATTTTTGGGTATCAGCGAAAAACGCGGGACTAGGCAGATAAAGTACTTCAACTATGATTTAGACAATTATTTGCCAAAACGGCTTTGAAGGTAAGCTATTATTTGTAGAATAATGATGTTTTCAAATAATTATGGGATCATAGCGGTATTAAGTTATGTTTTGTTGGATGACGACTTAATTGACTTGTAAAGTAGAAATAAGAATGTCAATAGCGGTGTTTTCACAATTTCTATCTTCTAAACTATAAACGATATAAAAAATAATTCTTACAGTGACCGATAGATAATTTTAAACTCTATAAGAATGTGTTTAAATGTGAACAGTGACCCCCTGTGGCTTAACGGTGTTATAGCTTGTGTACGGCAGCATACAAATGTATAGACTTCTGTGGGAGAGGTGATGTCACGACTCCCACTTTCAAACTTTGACAAGGTTTATCGTTGTCATTTGTTGTTTGATTGACAAAAGAAAAAAATATGTGTCCGATATTTTTTGATAATCTAACTCACTACACGGACTAATTATAATAATGACTAGCTTTTACCCGCGGCTTCGCCCGCGATATAATTTAATTTATGTTTATCTTGTCACAAAATATGGTAACAAAAATAGTAAGTGCTCCACAAAAATAAATATTAGCCCAATTCAATGTAAAACGGTACACAAATATTGTAGAAAATAATCATTTCAAACCCAAACAGATGGATAGATGGACAGACGGACAACAAAGTGATCCTATGATGGTTCCGTTTTTTCCTTTTGAGGTACGGAACCCTAAAAACAGCCAATCTCAACTAATTTGTTTCGTCATCGTTATCATCCGCGGCTTTCTTTGTCCCACTGTTGGGTATAGGCCTCTCTATTGCAGTGCCATCTGCTTTGGCTCTTTGTCGGTCGTGACCAGGCTCGACCGGCGGTATTGATGACATCGTCGAGATAGTCGACCCACCTTGCTGCCGCGCCGCACATAGCTGAGCGCTCTCACCTATTCCAGTACCCTAGTTGACCAGCTCGGTCACCACCGTGTTTCTTGGTCAAGAAGCGCTGGTCGAATTGGTTGCCACGCCATTGTGAACGATGTCACACGCAGGGCTTTTGCGACCGCCAATATCGCAGCCGTTCTCGAACCGAACGGGTTTGCGCGTGGTGATGGCAAAAGGTCTGATGGTATGAAGCAGGTCCCATGAAAGTGTAGACGGCCTTTAGAATGGGACGCGACTTGCGTCGATACTTTGGCGCCGTCACATCTTTCTGAGACTTAGGGGCTGGAGCGGTGGTCGGCGGAGCAGCACAAACGGCGCAAATATGCTTATCTCGGCAGTGGTTACATATTTGAGCCGTTTGAAATTGAGACATTGTGCGCGTGGTGGCCGGTATCTTGTTTTCAAAAGTATTTCTGAGCGTCTGGTGTACCTACCGTGTGACCAAAATGCTGGTATTAATTTGGCTCAACGTATAAACAGCATTGCCAAGCTGATTGGAAATGCTGCTAGCATGATGGGCACGCTGCTAACTCGCAGTGGGCTCGAGCATTTAGAATATCTTTAGACCTTCAAGAGTCTGTGGATGATCCCTTTGCTTGATATGTAGTAGTAGTTTATGAAGTTTTACATTGTAAGTTTTGTATTTAGTGGTAGTTAATAAAGGCACTTGCTCTAAAAAACAATCAAGTACCTTGCACCTTGTTGTTACTGTTCAAACCTAACCCGACATCAAAATACCTTATACTTATAAATGCTTCTGTTGATTATGATAAGTTAAGAGTGTACCCGCCCATGGGTTTCCGTCTTGTCGTGGCGGGGGAACTTAGTAGCCGAGGCTTATGGGTGGCGCGGGAATCCCAGGTAGAGCCGCTTCTCTGGGTTTTTTCTGAGACAGCTGAGAAGGCGACGCTCGAGGTCTCCCGATTCTTTTTGGTCTTTTCCCCTTAGGCAGTTTAGAAGTTTGCACTCGAGGTTAAGCCGCTTTTCTGGGGTTTTTAAATATAGCAGCTGAGAAGCTGGCCGGCAAGTTGCGTGCCTCATGAGGAGTGCCGCAACTGAGCCGGGCTGCACTTTTATCACTGTTCAATTCTAACCAAACCAACAGAAATGTACGTTTGTGTCAAGGTCACAATTCAGAATCAAGGTTAATAACCTTAGTTTCAAGATACTCATACTCATGCCATACTACTTCTAAAAATCAAGTCGATCCGTTTCTTAGTATATTAGCATGGATTTTATACCAAAAAGGTAGAATAAAGAAATATGTTTAACCTCTAATGGTGATATATTTAAAAATATTTTTAATGTCAGACGAAATGACGGCCCAGTATTAAACGTCATTGTAATATGTAGCATGGCAAAGAGAAAACTATTTTGTCCAATTTTAATGTGAGTTTTCAATGTCAATCCCTACTTTATTTCCTCTTCGAGGAGCTATAATGGTGGAAAGACAATTTGTCCCATTGATATGCTAAGCGAGACGTTTATAAAAGTCTGCAGTCAATGTATGTCACCTGTCATCCAATTACGTTTTGTCAATCCATATTAGGCTCAATCAACCCAATTATGAACGCGCCATCGTAAATTTAATAGCAACGTAAAAAGTGTTCTCTCTATCGAATGCCTAAAGTAAAAAAGAAACAGAAATAGTCTAATTAACTGTTATAATTAAGATGGTGCCTTCAAAATTGGGCCTTTTAGCGTCTTTGTGATAGGTGACAGTTTCGCTAACGATAGATTTTGTCTTATCCTACGGGAATTATGCAATTTTAGGGATAAAATGTAGCCTATGTCCTTTCTTAGGCTCTAGACTATCTGTGTACCAAATTTTATGGAGATCGGTTCAGTAGTTTTGGCGTGAAAGCGCGACAGACAGACAGACAGACAGACAGACAGACAGAGTTACTTTCGCATTTATAATATTAGTAAGGATTTATTACCCAGTTACATCATGCCTATTCCCCGAAAATGTATACAAAAATGTCATGGGGCGCAACTATTCATAATTAAATTAGTTTGGCCAAAGTGTACCTATTTTTGTAGTCAATATAATGTTCACTCAGAGCAAATAAAAAAATCCAGAGGGAACGTCGTTGAACAGTCAAGTGAAGCCGGTTTTTTATACATGTGTGAGTGCGTCGCTATTGCGCCGCCATAGTTTGCCTGACAAGCCAAGGCGTAGTTTCATAGTTACCTGGATGTATGTGTAATTGTCTGTACACGGCGAAGCGTAGTTTTGGTTGGCTTCACTTGTTTGTCCACAACACTCTCTCTTGATTTTTTTATTTGCTCTGAGAATGTACAAAAAATAATTTTCAAACATGCGGCTTTATCACAAAAGATTAAAACACGCTTTAAACCCTGTTTATTCGTGTTATTTGTATCGTTAAACATTGTCTAAAGCGTGCGTAAAACTTTTGTGTTAGGACGGGTAGATTCTTAAAAAAACTTTTAATTTAGTTCTTTAATTCTTTCCATACGCGTTAATTTATTATTTACCTGTACATTATTAGCAAAAATTTTAAAACAGAGAATTATTAGACGGCCATTTAATTACATAAATTTATATACAGTAGAGACTTGGTTCCTAACAGCCATGTGTTTGCAAATGACCATAATATTTGAGATATTGCTTTGTATGTTCAAAAACCGTAAAATTATACTGACACATTTTAATTCTATGGAGTATTGCGGCGTTTCGCCCCGCAAGTCATAGCCCATGACTCTTTTTGAAGGTCCCCATTCGCCCCGCATTGTTTGGAGCAGGCCGAAAGGGGACCTTCAAAAAGAGCTTTGGGCGATTCGCCCCGCGGGCCCAACCGCTTGCGGGGCGAAACGCCGCAATACCCATTCAATGACGGTGGGTTGCGATTTCCTAATTTGGCATATACTTGTTATTTTGTTTGAATTCATCACTCGAGGATTGTTTTGCTTTCAAAAATCATTAGTAGAACAGATGTAAAATTGAAAAAAAATGTTAATCTTAAGCTTAGTATGTTTTATTCCTAATTATAATTACTCTAATTAATAAATACACCAGTAGAGGTAGCTTTTATAAAATATTAGTGTGCGTAATAATTTTAAATTTTAATAACTAAAGGTGTACATATCTATAACGGAAGATTAATACATATAAATGCTCATAAAATAATGTTTAATTAATAAAATATATGATTTAATTATATTGTACAATTACTATTTACATCCTTGCGTCTATTTACTATCACAATGAAATAAAAAAATACATAGATAATTATTGAGTTTTATTGCTAATTAATCCTAAACAATGTTTTGAAATAAACACAATTTGAGGGTAAATACAAAAATGTGTCCTAAGTTTTGGTCACTAAAATATCTCAAAATAAATTATTCTGGATATCATATAGCAGCAGAATACCAGCCAAGACAAGTGAAACGAGCCCAAACACGACGGGTCTATTTTGTTTAGTGCAGGAGTTCCTATGGCCACCTTCAGACTCCATCATCAGATTAGCTCCAGGGTACCATAATATTGCATTGTCACACAATATACAGCATGCAAAATTTCAACTTAATCGAAAATTAGTCAAGTTTAACTTGCAAGATTCCACCCGACCTTACATACTTACATACATACATTGCAAGTTAAATAAAAATGCTTGTAACATGTTCAAATAAGCGAATAAACTGTTAAATTTAATTGAAATAAATTGACGTAGATAGGCGTATATTTTGTAACTCCGGTACAATAACTAAGCCTCAAGCAAAGCTAAGACTAATATTATTACAAACCTTTTCAGAAATATCAATATCATTTCTAGAAAATAGCAATCAAGTTAAGTGAAACAAAAGCTAGACTTTCTGTTTTTAGCCGAGACCTAATTTTGGTTCTTTATGGAGTCAAATGGCACGAAGTTGAAAATAACTAGAAGCCGTACAGCAAATACTTACAGATGCCGAGTCTATGAACCTTCAGCGCATTTTTAAAACAAGAACAACTTGTTCAAAATCTTTCCGTCTGGTAGTATTAGCAAAGAGTATTAGTGAAATTAGCAATTCAAATGTAAAAGTCTGAAACTTATGACTGATTTATTTTTTGCAATAACCGTATTTATTATGCAATATCAATTCAACAATTTTTCTCAGAAATTTCGGTTAACCACTATAAATAAGTAAATGTGTTATGTAACATTTATTTAAGTAATCACTTTTAAGTAGTATTTTATGCTTATGGTGTCTTAGATGTGACGTCCACAAGTGGTATATTATTCAGAGAAAAATCGAACCAAGATGATGTTTACATAATTTGAAAGCTTGATTTATGGGCTTCCCAAAAATATTTAATTTAGATTTTTTACCCTCCATTTTTTTTTAAATGTAAAAAATAAATTGTATGACAAACAAGCTGTATAGCTATGTATTTTTTCTAGTTTTACAATAATAAAGTGCTATAGTTATTTTATTTGCATTCGTATTCAAATCTTCTACAGTCATCTCTTAATTTGCTAAAATTAAAAATTATAACCTAGCAGTGTGACCAATACTGTTAATAGGTACAATGTGACAAATAAACACTTAAAAACAGTATCTAATTGGTAAAAATGCTTCTATTTAACAATTTGGAGGTTATTTAATCAGGGTTGCTAGACATAAACTACCTATTGAGCCAAATATATTTATGAATCCTAACAGATTCAAAATTAATTAAAAAAAAAAACGGAGGGCTCTTTTTGGTTTTAACTGATGGAATAGTTTCAGGAAAATATGAACTTTCTCGAAATGTAACGAATGATGTGGACATGTCCTTTATTGTGTGTTTTGGCTTCATCGTTAAATAAAATAGTAGTGTTTCAGTTCTTATAATGGAGTTTCTATTTCACAGCTTCTATTTCTATCCTGTTCTGTTAATATCTCAGCAGACAAAGACAGAAGCTGTTTGTGTCGGCTGAGCATTTGAACAGTCAGAACGTAGCTGATGTACGTATCTTTATCATATTACATCTATGCGCGAGACTTTTACGTCCATTAGTTCGCCAGCTATTTCCGTGTTTGTTATAAAACATTCAGTTTTCACCTTTACGGTTATTGACGTCTGAATATTTTATGGTTAATTGGTTAATCTATAAGGACAAAATCAAACACAAGAACAAACATGTTACGATTATAAGGGATATATACATCTTATTAGAGGCAATAACAGTAAAAAAAAACATATTCTATAATGATCTGTTCTTCTCTGTCTCTGTAATGATCTTTGACGAAGTAAACTTTGGAAAAAATATTTTTTGCAATTTTCATGTTCATGCAACGACAAATTACGACTACCTATACAGTATATAACCCTCTATACCTACTGTATCACTGCACTTTTGATTAAGTCCAAGTCAAAGAAATAAGTTACCCAATGTTGTGTTATTCCTAACTTAAAGGTGACAGTTATTATTTTATCGTCAATTTGTTCATTTCGGCCGCGTATATAACCGTATTTTGTTACCGGTTACAAAAGAAGAAAATTTTATCTCAAAGAGTTATTTTTGTGATAAACATTTCAGAAAATCGTCGCGTATGCAGGACTCGAACCTGCTTCTTCAGATCACTAGCCCGACGCTCTCCTATAACTCTTTGAGATAAGACTAGTGTGGGATGCACTATGAAATTAAGGTAATTTCAAAGAATTTCTTTTTAACTTTCGCGGTTTGAACACGTTATTATTATATACTACGGGACTAATCGCGCACTAAAATTACAAGATAAATAAATGGTCACGGGTAGACTGACCACTACCCGTGACCACGGCCAATGCAACTCGGTCGAAATGTCGGGATGATGAGGTATTTATTTATCTCGTAATTTTAGTGCGCGATTATTCCCGTAGTATATAATAATAAAATGTTATCTGTTTTCGTGACCCAGTTACAAACTAAAATATACCGATTAATGATATCGTAATATCGATTAATTTCATTTCATTTATTTCTCAACATAGATACAATTGTGTATACTTGTGAATGTCCAACAAAATACATTAAAAATTACAATTAAAATAAATCTTAATAAATAATCCACCAACAAACGTGGACTAGAAGCGTAGGTATGATGTGGAGCTTGTACGGCTGACATTTTATTTAGGTACTAAGCGCTAATGGGCGTCGGGTGAACACAGTGTCAGCGTTCAGGAAGCACGTGCATTTTTTAAAGGCAGCCTAGTAACCTAGTAAGTTCATGTTCATGTTCGCTCAATTGTTTCAAACTAAAATTGAGCTGTTGCGTTACTAGAAGTGAAGTGATGCTCATAACGTGAACTACGTTCAACCATTAGGTAATCATCAGATTTCTAAGTGGTCATCGAATAAGCAACAGTCAGCACATTTAGTTTTGAATTGGTGAGCACAAGTGGTAAATACAACAGCGCATAATTGAGGCATAGCTTGGATGACAAGTTAAATGGTATAGGCCGCGCCATGCAAGTCGGCGGATGTGAAATTAGCTACAAGCTGCGCAATATCCAATCCTGACTGAAGCTCACATTAAGCCGCACGTTGATTGGTTATTGCGCAGCTTGTAGCTAACTTCACATCTGTTAACTTGTGTGGCGCAGCCTATAAGTTCCGGTTATTTTATTTTTTTATTTTTTAGGTTAGGTTTTACCATTATACTCATGTCCAAGAGGCTTATGCGACTTGCAAACCAAGAGCTAAGCTAAGTTAGTTCAGGGTGATCACACAGGTGAAACAGATTTCCATAGATCTGTGCAGACTGCGAGCTATGCACGATCTATGAAAAACTACGTCAGCTATGCGAGCTAAGCTAAACTAACTTAGCTAAGCTCTTGACTTACAACCGGTATTGTTAAGGAGTGACACCATGATAGGTAACTAACTGTATACAACTTGGTAAATTCAAATTAATTTGAAGTCGTTTTATGGTACTTTTTTTCGATAATAACGTACAGCCACCTACGAGTATCTTGCTGAATAAAGGATGAACTGTTTAAATTGTAAGTGTACTTAGCTGGACGTATGTGTTCTTGTAAGTAAAAATGTTTTGCATTCCGAAAGGCAGATTATTGCAAACTTCTGTATTGTGCAACACCTATGTAATCCATAAACACAAGTAAATAACTGAATTATGGCGTTACGACGGGTGTGTATTGAGTAAGCGCGTATCTTTAGACCGGGTGGTTAGCATCAGAGTTTTGAATCAAGTCAAGTCGCTGGCTTTTTAAATAATAGTAGATCAGTAGCCAAGTGCTGTAAGGCATCAATTGCAGCCCGAGATATTTAGGCGCACGAGCGCAGCGAGGGTGCCTATAGTTCGAGGGTGCAATTGGTGCTTACACCCGAGCTAACTATTCTGCTTTACATCTCGATTGTGAGGTAAGTAGAAAAAAACCGACATTACAAGAATAATAGTAGATTACTTACCGCTCTAGGGCTTTTCTAACTACATTATTACCCTAGAGCAAAGAAGATATAATAATACTACGTATAGAACGGCCACTCGTTACCCCCCACCCGTTTGAGTCTTCCTCACTTCCACCCCGCGTCAGGACTCGTCAAATTCACTCGGCGCGCGGGTTGCACAGGCCGGTGATTTTGACTACAAAAAATACAGACTTACAATGGGGAAGACGTGTGCTGTTTATGGCTGTTCTACAACAATTCGCGACAAGATATCATTTCATTATTTCCCTAAAGATAAAATAAGGTACCTTATTTACTTTTAGTAGGTAGATAATATTGTTATAAAAATTATGTTATTCAAATTTAGTTCCTTTCTCTTGATAATTTGTTTCAAATAAAATAAATCGCTTACTTTTAGTTACAGTGCTGTCAAATTATTATGAATTCATTATACTTTATAAGCACTAGAATGATATTCATTTTTGTAAATTTATTTCGCATGAAAGTATGGCGGATCGGTCGTAGAGTACGCCAAGATAATTCTGCGCGCGGCCAAAATTGGGAACTAATTCAATGCTGATAGAGAATTCGTAATGCTACCAACATAACGTACGTAGCGCCGCTACTCGCGCGCATAATCTCTCGTTCGCTCGTCGTGCTGATCACAGATAGAGTTGCCATGGGCGTGAAAATACTAGTTATTATCGTAACGCAACTGTTACAGAATATCGGTATCGATATGCAATGTATTGTTTCGCGTTAACACATACATACCAAGTAGATAAGTGCTAATTTGTATTTGTATATTTTCTGTAAATAAACGAACATGTATATAAAATTGAGTTAATATGTACAGTCCTATAATTTGTAGTTATTTTTTCTACATAAATACTAATACTAAATCTTAGATAAAAATAATCAAAGTACTAAATATATTTTAATACATAAAGAATTAGATTTTGTTAATCTCACAATAAATGACAAAGATAAACCTTGTCAAAGTTCGGGAGTAGGGAGTTATACTTTTCTTTTTTATTTTTGCTTTTCGCGGAGATGATTTACATAAGACAAAATGTTTGGAACGTGCGTTGTACGGGCCCACGTCCGCGCCCGTCCTGAGCCCGCCCTGTCTTTAATCATACCTCAACGAGCTATATCATTACCAATTTTAAAATCATTGTTTTGAATAAATATTTAGTGCTACTTAATTGACATCAGAAAAAAATCGTGTCAAATATTATTTAATAATTATCTATCTAACGGACTAATTATATTTTTTTGTCATCAAGCTAATTATACCTTTTACAAAAAAATCTTCTAAACATTCTCAAAAAATCTTTTTACTAAGATTTTTCCCAAAATATCAATATTTATTGAAAAAAAACGACCTCTGCAAATATGCCTAAAATTCTGATATTATATTCTAAAAAGTCGACAGAGACACCGAAAAAATACCGTTTAAAATTCTGGATTCTCATCACACTGGCACAAGACATGTACTGTACGTAGTATTTTTATATCTTCTTTGATACATGTTAAGCTACTAAGAATATTGTGATAAACTTTTAGAACCTCCTTTTTGCGTCAACGTTTTCGGAAACATTGCCAGAAACAGTTATGAAAACCAGCAACGATCCCGCAACCGCTATTTAACCGGTGAGGGGCCTCACTAGCGTAGGTGTATGAAATATGAAATTAGGGACTTCCCTCAGTTGGCCATCTGTCGGTGCGTTTAGCGCGTGATTTACTTAATCGTTAATTACTAGGTATATCTTTTGTTTAAATTATGGGAGGATTTTACAAATATACATAATCGTGTGTGTGCGTGTTCATATTACTGGATACTTCAACAATATGTGAGAAAATTAAGGGAATTTCGTAACAGTGCCGTGTTTTGGTTATGTTCTACGTAGGTAAATGAGTGATTTCATCGAAATAAGTGTATGTACGATTGTATGTGAAACCTGCAGCGGCTAGTACATCGTATCAGTACTCACAAAACTTCTTGGTAAGTCAGAATTACAATTCATACGGTCGACATGGGTCGTTGACAACCATAGGCGTTCTACACACAAATACCCGTGTAGCGTTCGTGCGTATGTGTAGTGTCTGTGAGTAAAATGTACTGTTGTGTGCGTAAGACAGCAGATTTTGTATGAAGAATCGCGGAGTGTCCGGGCTGTGCCTAGAGCGCTAATTAGTAACCTACAAGCCCCATTTGGAGGTAATAAGAACCTACTTACCGAACATGAGAGATATAATAGTAAATAACTTACCGCCTTAGGGCTTTTCTAGCTACATGATTACCCTAGAACGCTAATTAGCCACCTACAAGCCCCATTTGGAGGTAATAAGAATCTACTTACCGAACACGAGAGATGTAATAGTAGATTACTTACCGCCCTAGGGCTTCTTTAGCTACATTATTACCCTAGAGCGCTAATTAGCCAGCTACAAGCCCCATTTGGAGGTAATAAGAACCTACTTACCGAACATGAGAGATGTAAAATATCTTTATTTAAGGCCTTACAATGACTTTTTAAGTAGTCTGAAGGCTAATCATCATTAGACATATAGGTATTTTTGGATACTTGAACTGATTTTATTTCAAAAATAAAACACCGAATTCCTTCTGACAATTATAATTCAACAAAAATAATCAAAAGTTAAACAATCGGACAGCGATTCGACACAATTTAACGAAAGAGAAATGAAATATCGGACGATGTTTCCACGACGGTGGCTCGAGGCAAAGTGACGGCGCGGCGTTTGCGCACCGCCTATTATATCATTCGCCGGCTGTTACTCGTCTACCTTCCAACAGTATCTAATTTCGTAAAAAGTCACAAGACTACCAATGAATATACTAGATTGTACTAAACTAGGCACATGAACTTCGAGCAAATATCTACAGAGCCACAGTCCCTAAGTTAAAGTAGTAAAAACATGTCCAAACGCCGCCATACATACCGACTTAGATATTTACATTAAATAATTCATAATTACCCGTTTTTTCAAATCTTGACGTATTGTTACCTAATTAGTGCTTGTAGCCGATGCGCGGCGTTGTAGTCGCCTTGCAATCACCTTACGACCAACTAAAAAGCCTGCCCACTACGTAGCTTGGGCAGAGTTTTGCCTCGGACACTTTTTTTGCACGATTGTGACTCTATAGACATTTTTTTTATTTTATACTACGGGACTAATCGCGCACTAAAATTACGAGATAAATAAATACCTCCTCATCCCGATAAACGTCAGGATGAGGAGGTATTTATTTATCTCGTAATTTTAGTGCGCGATTAGTTCCGTAGTATAAAATAAAAATGTGTTCAAATCGCGAAAGTTTAAAAACAACATCTATAGATATTTGCTCGAAGCACATGAATAAATATTTGATTACTATTTACTATCAATTTTATTATGATCAATACAATGCGGAATAAATCTGAATTTCCGCCACAAAATCTTTTTATAAGGCAATAAAAGTACGATCAAGTAGTATAATACAGGAAGTAACAAGTAAAAGTAAACTTTATTATTTTCGTCACGAACACGTTTTCTAATAAATATTCGCTAAAGTCTAGCTAAGCGATTAAAGGCCTTATAGTCCTAAAGTATGTTCATATAGGCCGTGTGGCTAGCCCTGGTGTCAGAGTTTTTAGGAGCCACCTGATGACCTCTGATATGGCTAAACGGTTAAAACAATTTAACCTACAATTTAACGTTTTATCCGAGCCACGGTAGCGCTCAGCTGTAACTGCCACACATCCGAAGACTGACCGTACTGAAAGTTGCTTAATTCTGATGCTCGCTAACGAATACCTGGTTAAACTACCCTTATAATCTTGAATTCCTGCCACAAGTACATCTTATTCGATATAGTTATCAAAGTTTAAGCACTTACGACACTGAATTTCCAAAAATCATGTGTTGCGTTTTTTTTTCAATAACTTAAAACATTTTTATCGACTTTATAAAAGGAGCATCCTCCTTAAAATTAAAATGAGATCATTTCGGGAGTACAGGCTTTAAAATATATATTTTTTTAATAATGACAATACTACACTACTACTACATAGAAAGCAATTGGGTCATCCACAGACCCTTCAAGGTCTAAAGATAATCCAAGTGCTCAAGCCCACTGCCAGTTGGCAGCGTGCCCAGCATGCTGGCAGCATTGCCACGCTGAATGACAATGCTTATACGTTCAACGTATAAGCATTGCCATACCAGCAAACAGGTATAATTAAAATTAAAGGTTATTTTAGTCTGCAGTTCTGCAGTCTGCAGTTCAAATCTGCAGATGACGAAAATATCGATGAACAGAATTACACAAAAAACATACAGTAAAATTGAGAACCTTATTTTTTTAAGTTGGTTTAAAATGTGCGGTAGCCCGAGAATGATGGAATTTGTCGTACACAATCGCCTTAAGCTAGCGATTAAGTTGATATTACTGCATTGCAGATCATTTTATTAAGCGCCAGGAGAATGGTTTTATGGCATTTGTTATTTCTTTGGCTCGTTATTTTAATTTATTTAGCAATGCAGTCAGTTTGCAGAACTTCCAACTTTTGATGTTGAATCCTTTTGTTATTTTTGGTTACAGTTTAACATTTGGGCAAGAATGTGTGTTTTTTTTGTTTGTTTACATTTATGTTTAATTTGTTTTTGCAAATATTTTACTCAGTAGCTGTATTATTTAGATTAGTCAATTTGTAGAGATATTATAGAGAAAGATCATCTTTTTTATCAGGCGCGCGAGACTTTTGCTTATCATCCATCTCTCAGCCATAAGATGTCCACAGCTGGACACAAGCCTCCCCTATATATCTCCAATAAGGTCGGTTGGAAGCAGCTTGCATCCAGCGCGATCTTGCGGTCTTGATACGAGTAAACTCTTTCCCCTCGTGGGTGGACGTCCTAAGCTGCACTAGCCGGTACGTGGTCTCTACTCGAGAACTTGACTTTAGTTGTTTTTAAACTTTCGCAATTCGAACACATTATTATTATATACTACGGCACTAGTCGCGCAATAAAATTACGAGATAAATAAATACCTCATCATCCCGACGTTTCGACCGAGTTGCAGTCCAGTCTACCCGTGACCACGGGCGATGAAACTCAGTCGAAACGTCGGGATGATGAGGTATTTATTTATCTCGTAATTTTAGTACGCGATTAGTCCCGTAGTATAGAATAATAACTTGACTTTTATAAGTAACAGATACTCATACAGAGTACAGCGCATGTTTACGAACTTTAGGTACGTAGCGAGAGCAGATGAATTATTTATCTGATTTGTGTGTCTCTGTGAATTAATGTCGGATAAATTTCGTAAATTGTATATGAGCCAATAATTTTGTGAGAAATTAAATTCTCGCACATAGATACCACAGGCGTAACGTGGACATCACCATCCCACATGACGAGAACATTGTGAAGGCCGAGAAGGACAAGCTCAGCAAGTACCTTGACTTGGCTCAAGAGGTTACCGCCATGTGGGATGTTGACTCGACGATCAGTCCCGATAGTCGTGTCAGTGAATGGCTTAATAGCAAAGAGCCTCGACCAACACCTCAAGAGGCTCTCACTAGACGGTTGGGTCAAGCGCCAGATTCAGAAGGCAGTGATCCTGGACACGGCGTGCATTGTCAGGAGGTTCCTCAGCCTGTAGCCCCCACCACCGGTAGCTTTGGTCCCGTGCTGCAGGCGGCAACCTAGGTCCAGTTTTTATTATATTTTTAAATTTGTTTTTATAAAAATATTGTAAAAATTAAATCTAAAAAGTTAAATACATACTTGTAATAATAATAATAATTCCCGTTAGATCGAGACAACTTGTCACGTTGTGCTCTAATATTAAGTAGAGCATAAAGTTTCCTCCTTTCATGCGACGCTATAATGTTAATGTCACTAGGTTCAGAAGTCTAGTAAGTTGTAAGAACTTTATGGTACCTAGTACCTATCGTAAAGTGCATTGTATAATAAAGTTCAGTGCGGTGAATAATGCTTTTATAGTACGGGAGGTAAGCACAAATAATGCTAATACTTTCTTAAAGCTGAATTATTAGTATTACATTATCATGGTGTTGTACAACAATACCCCAGTCAGTCAGCTGAGTTATTTAGCGTAAAGTAGCAACAGTTCAAAACCTTACTGACAGGTTCTGTTAAGTTTTCAGGTGATGGACTGTCGTCAAACTTATTTTAATTTATTTTTCTACCCGTAATCCATGTTTCAGCTTTTAGAAATAGTTGTAAGATACTCATTTATTTAAAAAAAACAATTCCTCACCAAACGCTAAGGAACTCCCACCCAGCTGACAGACTCCGAGGTATTGTTGTACATTGGCATGATACCAAAAATGCATTAAATTTCTTTCTCAATAATTAAGAAACTGCTGCTTAAAACCATAGATATGCGTACATAGTTTTAATTTCAACTCGATACCTTAACGCGTTTCAGGAGGTCTTTGCACAAAGACTGACGTACTACAGACGGTCAAAAAGTGATCCGTTATGGGAAACTTTAAAAACACTTTTCATAACTACGTTGAGTATAGCAGATGCCCAGGTTGTGACTACTGACCCGGTTGTGACCATTATTGCATAAATAGTAATTATAAACAATGTAACAACATAAATATTTTTTTCGTGAACCCCAAATTGTAATTATTTTTTTAAATATTGTTTATACAATAATTAATTTTTGCAAAAAATAGCATGACCGACTTCACCCGTGTACAGAATCATTACTTAGTATAAAACAAAATCGCTTTCCGCTGTCTGTCCCCATGTATGCTTATATTTTTAAATCTTCGAAACGGATTTTGATACAGTTTATTTTAATAGATAGAGTAATGCAAGATAAATGTTTATATGTATAATACACCTGTGCGAAGCTGGGGCGCATCGCTAGAACGCAAATGTTATGCACGGATCGATGTAACATTTTTCACATTATTGTTGATTTATCAAAAATGGCTCAGCCAATTTCGATAAAATTTAAATTGGACCAATTTCGAAGTATATTCTTTCCAATAATAAAATAATTATTGAAATCGGACTATCACGAAAAAAGTTATGCGTCGTTAAACATAAAAAGAAAAAAAAATATACGCGTCGAATTGTATACCTCCTCCGGTGGTTCGTTGGTCAAAAATAATAAATTGTCTAATTAATCGTTAAAATTCAAAAGACCACAAATTATACTAAGATGGCCACAACCGGGGCACCTGTCCTAGTTCAATAATAAATTGCAAAACCGCAAAAAAAAACTTGCGCTAGCGTAAAACGTATCACTATAAATAATCCTAAACATAAATCTAGCGAAGTTACTATGGAAACTTCGTCATTATTACCCCCTACAGACTTGCCTTCTATAATATTTTAATCTATACAAGAAATAATCTAAGTCACTCGGTCGTGATTGTATAATTACCCATACTTACATTTCAAGGGCAAATGTAATCACATAGCCGCCGTGCCGTAAAGTTAATCCAAGTACGTCGTAATCGAGACGTTGGTGATTTTCTACGACAAAATCCGCTCTGAATTTCAGGTCCTTTTGAGGTAGTCCCGTTATTTTTCTTCAAATTTGGCTTCTATGTAATAGAAATGTATAAGATTAATAGCTAAGGAGTAATTGAACTTCAATCGAAGCAAAAATGTTAAGAAAAAATCAAAATTTATGTTTTCTGGAAATATGAAAATTTAAAATATAAATTCTATACGGGGACGCTATTACATCAAATTTAATAAAAATCGTTAGAACTTATATCCAGATCCAAATTTTGTTTATACAAATAAAACTGAGAAAAATATGCTTAAAAAATAATAATAAATGCTTATGTCCAAAAAAAACATCGTCCAAAGGTATAAAATAAGGGCACTCAAAGCGCCCTGCCAAATGTCTTCTTCATTACGTTGCTGCTAAAGGGAGAAAATCAATTTTAACTCAAACAAAAGGCATTCCAGTGATTAACGCATTTGGAAAATGCGCGAAATACGGAAATGTAGGCAGTAAACACACGGAGTTATTACAATTAATAATGTTTAGTACAATTACCGCCCACACTGCGAGCAGGTGAGTCGCGGCGTTAAATTAATGCTTGCTATATTTTAATCTTTATTGAGTAACTAGCTCTTGTCCGCGGCTTTGCCATCGTGATATTTTGCTTTTTATGCTATCCCATGGGAATCTATTTTTCAGGGATAAAAAGTAACCACAAAAGACTGCCTCGGTGGCTCAGTGGTTAGAGACCCTAACTTCTGGATCAAAGAGAGGCGTGGGTTCGATCCCCACCCAGGACAAATATTTATGTGATGAACATGTGTTTGCTCTGTGTCTGGGTGTTATTTAGTTACTATCTATATAAGTATATATTTAAAAAAAAATTTAATGTAGTATATCAGTCTCTGGCAGCCATGTCACAAGGTTTGCTTTGTTTGGGGTCAGAGACCGTGTGCAAGATGTCTCAAAATATTCATTTATATTTATTTAACGTATATCACTCGCTAAGCTTTGAAATACATATTTATGTAAAAAAATCAAGACTACCTATTCATTGCTTTGTTTTTGCGTCAAAGAGTAAGAAACACATTTGTGCATTTATAATAGTGTATTAGTAAGGATACTACGAATTAGTAAAGTGGCGGGTGTCATTAGTAAAGTTAGCTAAATCATTTGATGATGATGTGGTGTGCCCTTTCACTGACATTTTGACTTTTAAATCAGCTGGATTAAATCGGTTACTTTGGTTCTCGGACGGATCTCTTTATTTCTGATCGTTGTTGCAACTACTATCTATCAAATATATCTATATAATTTTTTTTTCAATGGACAAGAGACGAAAACGTACGAAATTTTCAGAAAATTAAGGAAAATGTTACGTACGTTACATTACGTGTTATAGTATTGATATTTAGTCTTAAGATCATTTACAGCTGCCTCGGTGGCTCAGTGGTTAGTGAACCTGACTTCTGAATCAAAGAGGCGTGGGTTCGATCCTCACCCAGGGCAAGCATTTTTGTGACGAATATAGGTGTTTGCTCTGTGTCTGGGTGTTATTTAGGTACTATCTATATAAGTATGTATTTAAAATATGTATATGTAGTATATCAGTCTCTGGCAGCCATATCACAAGCTTTGCTTAGTTGGGGTCAGAGACCGTGTGTGATCTCACACACGATCTCTGACCCCAACTAATATTTATTTATTTATTTAAGTTATGTTAGTTATCATTGGGACAAATATGTCAATTTAACGTTTTGTTATATGTTTGAAATCTGATAATATTCAGATGGTTCATACCAGGACTTCAATAAAATAATTATATAGCACAGGGCTTTACAATATTACTCAGATTTTGATATGCAAATTTACTATAAGAACCAGGGCACTAAATTATTAACATTGCAGTAATGTTATTTGAAAAACTTAAGTAACATAAAATTATATTTCTCAACAATTATTATTACAGTATGTTTGTGTGTATTAAATATTTGTGTCTACAGTGATAACACCAAAAAATAGAAATATACTCTTTTCATTGATTCAGTCAAGCGAGTTGCTGAGTTTCGGACAGACCGTCTTCCTTCTTTTAATATTATTTGGGGAATTTTCGTATGAATGTTCGGGAATCCGGTGTGAGGGACAGGAAACCGAGAAAATAACCTTTTATTTTCATTTAGGTGTGTTTTTATGACGGCTATGGTAGTAATATCGTTTTTATGTAGTCGGCAGATGTAGCGTTTAACCCAAGTTCATATATTAATTATTAATTTTGCTGACTCGAAGTGGGTCCTATATGATAATCTAATGTATATTAGGTGTAATCCATACTAAATATCACCATTCTGCGTCGTAATGTCAGTATGCTGCCAAATCAGCAATGGGGCGTCGCATATGAATTTTCTCTAGACCAGTCTGTAGAGTTTAGAGATTAAATTTATAAATTTTTGAGAGCTATGTAATTAAAACTAAAAAACTCGGACCAACTCGGAGAACTGCATGTTTCGGTGGGGGCATTTGTGGTATGGGTCCGATAACATACAATCATATACCAAAAATCATATTGGAATCTGTTAGTGTGGCTATATTTAAAAGGAAGCTGTTTAGTTTACTAGCATCAAAAGCATATTATAAGGTGCAAGAGTTTTTGGATGACACATTTTAGTAGTTATATTTTGGAAGTTATTGTTAGATTATTATGCATAGTAAAGAATTGTTGATTTTATTGATTTTCATAATGTTAATTCTTGCGACATTTTATAATGAAATTTTACTGACATTTTTTGTAACAATCTATTTAAATCTTGTATGTTCATTATGAACCAAAATGTTGGCACTTTTTATAACTAAGACCTCATAATGTAACACAGTTTGACAATAAACTTTATCTTATCTTATCTTAAAAACAACGAAACATTTTTTTTTAGTTCGGGCTCCAGCCTTCTTCAATGAAGATTAGGGACCATCAAGCATTCCGAAAACAGACATTCGCAAGAAGAACCAATGAGCATCCCAGAAAACTCAATGCTGAAAACAAAGATCGTCGACTGAGGTGATGACAGCTGTTGCTTTCCAAAGCACAAGGACTTTTAAAAGTTTATCATAACTCTCTTATCTATTAACAACTTTTAGTATGACTCAAACCCTGGGATCCCTAAAAAATTGATGTTTCTTACATTTTAGAAAAGTTGAAAAACTGTTACAATATTCAAAATTATTTTTTTATTCCAGTGCTCAGAGCAAATAAAAATCTAGAGAAAACGTCGTTGAACAATTAAGTGAGGCCGGTTTTTTATACATGTGTGAGTGCGTCGCTGTTGTGCCGCCATAGTTCGACTGTCAAGCCAAGGTGAAGTTTCGTTATACGTGGATGTGTGTGTAATTGTCTGTACACGGCGCGGCGTAGTTTTTTTAGCCTCACTTCTTTGTTCACAACATTTTGTCTTTATTTTTTATTTGGTCTGAGATAATAATCACAATGTTGTGACTTGCGATGAATTTAGCCTGTCCCCACTGCTGAACGATGGGACTTGACTCCTTTATATTCCTCCCTTCTCTTGTCACATTTTCGACAACTTTATGCTGTTTACTTTATTGGTGAAAATATCGATGAACATACACAAAAAAACATACAGATGAACATAGTACCTCCTTCTTTTTGGAAGTAGGTAAAAACTCATGTACGTTGCAAATAAACACCTTGTATCTATTTCACACAGACGCTATATTTGACTAGTTTGGACATCGTTTTAAATTATTCGTCAGTACACTACATTTATATTTTTTTCATTTATATTACCAAGGAAAATCAAATGTTAAAGAATAGATATTCAAGATCCCGCCAAAACAACATTCTGTAATGGCGCTGGTCTGTGACGTCACACACTAGTAAATAACGTTAGTTAATACTAGTAAATTCTCTAGTTCACATCTGAAAATTGACAAAAATACTTTAAAAGTAACTTACAGATCCAATAATATTACTCCAAAAACACAAATTACACAAACAACAGTCAATCGAGAAATTCTTGTTTACTAGCATGTAACGTCACCAGAGTTGTCACCCTTCTTAGAGCGTTCACGTAAAAGAAATATCGTATTTTATTTTGTGCGATTTGCGAAAATAAGACATATTTTAGTTTAAATAAGGTGAAATGTCTTTTTCAGGCTATTATCTGTATGGATAGGTAACCACAATCAATAGTATATTTCCAATGGTGTCAAATAGCCTATTAGCAACAAAACTGATATTTTACTAATCAAATTATTTTCTTAGCGTTCAAAAGTGTCAATTTCGAAAGGTAAAGTACTAGTAAAAATTTACTACATTCGATTCAGTTATGATACGCCCCAACTTTGACATCAAAGGTCGACGGAGAGCTCACGATATCGTTATAGAATTCTCTAAGGAAATGACGTTACACCATTTCGAACTCAATGTCAAGTATATAAGATAGAGTTTAAAGTAACATTTCCTTCAATAGCCGGACCCGTGTCAAATTATGTTAGTTCGCTGGATAGTTTTTCAAGTCAATAGTTTAGTGACATGGACGGTGTTGGGAAAATAAAGAATTGTGTTTCCGTAAGAAAAATATTTTGAAAAGGAAAATGGAGAGAAAATAACATTAGAAAATGAATTGAAAATGTTTTACTAGAACTGTGTTTGTTTGAGGATTATATCACCTATAATCCTTACTAATAATATATTATAAATCCGAAAACGTATTTGTTGGTTTATTAGTTTATTGGATTCTTCCTCTTTCGCGCAGCAACGGAGAAAGGGGTTGACTTGATTTTTTGGCATGGACATAGTTTGGACAATGGAAAGTGACATGGGCTACTTATTATCCCGAAGAAATAAAATATTCCTATGGGCTAGAAAAAAATTGTAAAAAGTGTAGGTCGAATCACACAACTTGGCGGCTGTGATGTTAGCTACAAACTGCTGATAACCCAATCCTCGCACAGCTGTTAAGTAAGCTTCAGTCATAATCATAATCATTTTATTCATAACGTTAGTTACAAGTCGATAGAATTACACTTACAGCCTTGGCCAAAAGTATTAGGCACCTTTAAAAAATCAAAATGCATGGTTACTACTTAACCAATAACTGAGTGCTTATCTTAAATGACTTACCGGGGTTATAAATAACTTCTTAGAATATCAAGCGGCTCTTTGTTAAGGTCATAATACACCTGGTGTCCGAAAGCAAAGGATTCTGTTTTCTTTCGGTCTCATCAGTCAATGTTTGGTCACTTGTGTTCTGGACTCTAACAAGTAAACAAGCTTTCATTTCTGTTGATGTAATTAAATTGACACCTAATTTTGTTAAAAATGCCAAAAAGGAGTAAAATTAGTTAAGAAGATAGAGTGAAAATACAGGGTGCCTAATACTTTTAGCCAAGGCTGTAGTTACATGATTCTGAAATTTAAAATGACACGGTATAATAGCATAATAATGTCAATATTCAATTCAATGTCACTTACATAAATTACAATCACATTTTAATGTCATAATTCAGTCAGTTATTCTGACTCTATAGTAGATAGATAGAGAGACTTACAGAAGTTCATTAAGGAATATTACGTCAGCTTTGTGGCATAAAGTTTTGTCGAGAGTCAATTAACTTTTTGTGTGGAGCAGATTTTTATATTTCTAAGTCTCATAGTAAAATCTTTTTAAAATGATGAGTTAATTCATCTTTTCTCATGCTCGGCTATGGAACTGGTGGATAACGAACGAACAAAGAACCAGTTATACTAAGCTTTAGATGGAGCTATACGTATAAGACAATGTTCATAAAATAAAAGCCACACTCATAAATTTTTCAAACCACTTGCGAGTGAATCTACATAATGCTCTCGTAAAGTTGGGATTTGTAAGATTTTCATACGAACATGAACTCCGTGTCTGAAGAACCCATTTTGCTCGTAATAAAATTGTAGTTTGAAAAATGTTTGAATTCAGAATACTGGTGTTATGATAAATGATTATTTCTTAACGTAGGGTGTTCGTGAAATTGGTTCTTCTATACTTACCTATGTACTAAAATATGTGCTTCGTAGTTTCACTCGATTTTGATTATGCTTATTTATAGTCTTAAAATAGTATGGAGGACAGATTGTATACTAAATAATAAATGTCGTGGAATTTGAAAAAATAAGTATATTTGAAATAATAAAAAATAAATTTTGTTATTCATGGCATTTTGCGCCCCGGCCGGGCCAAATGCAGTTTCCCAATACGTTAATGTGTCGCAGGGGGACATGATTCAGTGCCTAGAGTGTTCCCAAGTGCGATTTTTTAAAGGACAGAAAGGCCTCAAAATTCACCGTACGCGGTGCCATAAAAATAGCCAAATTACACTTTCGGCCCCTATTGCAGGCTCTGATGGAGCCAGCAGCAGTCCCGTGAGCGCTGCTGCTCCTTCCAAACCGCTTTGGGAGGTTCTTAGCTCACTCAAAAGTTCTCTTCCTGTTTTAAAACGCATCCCGCGTGGTGCACGTTTTTCGGTTGCGCAGTGTTTATCTGCTGCTATTCGGAATGTTATTTCTAAAAATTCTTTAGACGCCTGGGAACACCTCTTGACTTTTCCCTACGTTGTGCTTTACGTAAATTCGGACCCAACAAATAAAAAATCCCTTACCACTAGGGTAAAGGAAAATTGCGTAAAGTACAGCGCATTGGAAGAGAACTCTTTAGATTTTGAAAGCATTATTCCGCCAACAAGGCAGAATAAACCAAATTAAAAAAAAACAGACGATTCGGTTACCATTAAAATAGTAGAGAGCAAAATTAGTGATGGCGATATCAAAGGCGCCGCACGAGTCCTGTTCTCCAGCGACACTATTGCCCCCCACACACCCGATACGGTCCAGTCACTCCGTGACAAGCATCCGCCGGCAGCATGTCTCCACCTGCCTGAGCCACCACACCCTGATGACGTTGTCATTGAAGTGTCAGCTCAGGAGATTGCAGCGGCCGTTTCTTCTTTTCGGAGCGGCTCAGCCGGAGGCCTAGATGGTCTCTCGCCTCAACATCTAAAAGATCTTCTATCTTTTAGCTCTGGTGAGGTGGCTGAGTCTCTCTTGAGAGAATTAACGGGTTTGGCATATCTCATGTTATCTGGGCGGGTCAATGATGACGTTTTCGAAGTCTTGTATGGCGCTAACCTATGCGCACTTGTCAAAAAAGATGGTGGCATCAGACCTATTGCTGTTGGCACCACATATCGTCGTCTCGCAGCCAAAGCCGGTTGTGGAAAAAAGGTTGCTCTTTTGAGTAGCCTTTTTCAACCAATACAGCTTGGCTTTGGTTCGCGGGGTGGATGTGAGGCTGCTGTTCATTCGCTTCGTACTTTTCTCGGTCAAAATTGTGGAGAGGTGTTGCTTAAGGTGGATGTCAAAAATGCTTTCAATTCGGTTAATCGAGACGCCTTGTTGGCACAGGTCAAAGACAAAATTCCCGATCTTTTCAATTTTCTTTGGCAATGCTACGGCAAACCCACTAAATTAATTTACAAAAATGATGTTATGCTATCTTCCGTTGGCTGTCAACAAGGTGACCCTCTCGGACCAGCCATTTTCAGCCTGGCCATTCATCCAATTGTACAACGTCTCCAATCTAAACTCAACGTTTGGTATCTGGATGACGGGACTTTGGGTGGCGATGCGAGCACAGTCCTACGTGATTTGAAAATTCTTATTGACGAGTTTCGTCAAATTGGTTTGGAGCTAAATTTTTCGAAATGCGAACTTTTCGTTTGCGACTCATGTCCGGATAAAGATTTGATACTTAACAAATTTAATGATTTGGCACCTAACATCAAATCGGTAGACAAGTGTTCTCTTCGCCTTCTAGGTTCGCCGATATTAGAGGAGTCTTTTCCGCCTTTCGTTAAAAAAAAAATTCAAAATTTTTTGATTGCCTCTGATAGGCTACTCAAAATTAACGCCCACATGGCTTTTACCATTGTAAGGTGTTGTCTGTTTGTTCCAAAATTTATGTACGCTTTACGATGTAGTCCATTGTGGAAACACAATGAGCTCCTTTTGAGCTTAGACGATATTGTAAAGCAGTCACTAGTATCGGTTTTGAATATTGACATGAGTGAAAGGGCGTGGCTACAAGCCTCCTTGCCTGTTAGGCTTGGAGGGCTAGGGGTCCGCCAAATTTCAAGTGTTGCTTTACCAGCTTTCTTGTCCTCCATTCATAGTACTCAGAACTTGATTGAAAAAATCCTCGCACCTTCTTTAGGCCATTTTGGCGTAGATGTAGCTCATTTGAATGAGGCAACGAATGCTTGGAGGGTCGCTTGCCCAAATACCGAGCTTCCAAAGACTTTATCGTCGCAGAGACTGTGGGATCGGCCGATCTGCGAACTAGCACGGAAATCTCTTCTAGATACGTGTCCTAGCGTCGCGGATCGCGCTCGTATCCTTGCAGTCTCTGTATGGGAGTCCGGTCATTGGTTGCAAGCATTGCCCTCTTTCAATACTGGTAAGCTTTTAGACCCAACTGCATTTCGTCTAGCTGTCAGCTTACGCTTGGGTGAAAGATGTTGTGAAGCCCATCGCTGTCAGTGTGGTACTGCAGTTGACCAGCTCGGTCACCACGGTCTCTCTTGCTCAAGAAGCGCTGGTCGGATTGGACGCCACGCCAGCCTTATGATGTCATACGATGTCATACGCAGGGCTTTTGTCCCGCCAATATCGCAGCCGTACTCGAACCGAGTGGGTTGGCGCGTGGTGATGGCAAAAGGCCTGACGGCATGACGCTGGTCCCATGGAAGTGTGGACGGCCCTTAGTATGGGACGCAACCTGCGTCGATACTTTGGCACCGTCACATCTTCCTGAGACTCAGAGTAGGGCTGGAGCGGCGGCCAATTCGGCTGAGCAGCACAAGCGGCGCAAATATGCTAACCTCGGCCGTGGTTACATATTTGAGCCATTTGGAGTTGAGACTTTGGGTCCGTGGGGGCCGGGAGCTCATCTCGTTTTCAAAAGTCTTTCTGAGCGTCTGGTGGACGCGACGCGTGACCAAAATGCTGGTGTTTATTTGGCTCAACGTATAAGCATTGCCATTCAGCGTGGCAATGCTGCCAGCATGCTGGGCACGCTGCCAACTGGCAGTGGGCTTGAGCACTTGGATTATCTTTAGACCTTCAAGGGTCTGTGGATGATCCAATTGCTTTCTATGTAGTAGTAGTGTAGTATTGTCATTAATAAAAGAAAAAAAAATATAAGTGTTCATATTTTCTAAAGTATACAAGAGAATTTTTAAAATTTCTGAGTTAATACATAGATCGTATTAAAAACTATCTCTCAAAATTAAATTCAGCTCTGTGAGATTATAACATTTCGCGTTATACAGGATTTTTTTAATTGTGACACACATTCAGAGGTTATTAAACTTAGAAACATTATTTCTTAGCGAATTATGTTTTTCTAATAGCCTAGCATCTAAAACAATAATAAAAAATAGTTTTTATCATAATCATCGTCAGCATCTACTGAAGCCTATCATACGCGTGTCTCGACACGCACTTGACAATTTATTTCATATTCAATTTATATTAAGTAAGTAGGCAGATTTTTCAAATAATGACCTAACAAGAATTGCTATTGTAATTAACTTTCTTTATTAGCACTATTGTTCTCGTAAATTGGGATAAAATTGATTTTCAGTGAGGCTTCCCTGAAAAATAATTTTCCTTATTTGGTCTTCCATAACACAACGTTTGGACCCAACAGAGGAGATAAATAGTATTGGAGGCCAAGAAACAATTTATGTCGCTGCCCCAACATAGTTAAATTGACATTTTCTTCGATGATCGCTAACGAACACCTAGTCAAACTACGCTATGAGCGCTTCATAAGTAATCATCACTTCATTAGATATGGAAAATTTATAGTGACTAAATAGCAGCTTGACATTTTCTCATTGTCTCTCAAGGTGCTCTCGAGGAATATCGCGGGTTAAGAACTAGAGTAACATAAGGACAAAAATTGAAAAAAAAATTATTTTCACCATTCGGTTTTTAAATCCCCATATTTATGTGCTTAAAAAAACTGGAGCTATGTCGTGTGTAGATTGCTTAGTACAAAAATATCGTAAAAAAAAAAGTTTTATGTTTACTGCCAAAATGAAGAGTTTCTACTTACATTAATCTTGCCATTATTTTATCAAATATAGGATACCGAAAATGTTTTGAATGTAAACTACGTAAGATACGTTTTTTGAGCGTTATACGTTTTTCACACAGAATGTCTGATTAAAAGACTAAGTTTTTTCGTGCCAAATAAGCGTAAAGTACTGTAAAGTACTGTAATAAAGCCATTTTAACGGAAGTTCCGTTTCATCATCATCATCGTTATGAATGTGTTTAAATTGTAATTTGATTGTTATTTAGCTTGTCGCATGCCTTGGCTCACGTTGTTAGTGCGGCAAGCAGTGGAGCTTAATAAATAAATAAATAAATTATTTAGTATTGTAACGCTTAAGGAAAGTGGACTAGGGCTGAGATGAATGAAAGTTAAGAAGTAAATGCAATATTTGATTTATTCATAGAAAGGGTTCCAAGTTACATGCCTGAGGGGCGTAGGTAGTTCTAAAACGTTGTAAAACGGTTGACTTAAGAGCTTAAAAACTAAGATCTTAAAATTACTATCTGCCTGAGGGGCTCAAGGCTAAAATTACAAGGTAAATTACATAAAAGTATGGGCGCCAGGACTATAGGTCCATAGATACATAGGCTGATAGATGCCGGCTATCAGGATAGAACAGGGTGTGAGTGCGGGTACCTACTTCGCTGATTTTGCAACTAATTTTAAATACTCTGAGTTAGTTCATTAATTAAATTATTTCTCTTGACTTAAAGCACAGCACGATATTCAATAAAAGCGCAGCTGTTGGCTGCGTTACCAAAGTTACTCAGGGATAGATGCCGGAGTCGGCGCTAGGGGGCTCGAATGGCGCAACCGGAGTCTGTAGCCACGTCGCTACACGGTGGGGACGCACAGGTAGACGCTAAGAGCACGTCTTGGAGTGATGGTGAAGAGAGGAGCCACGTCGCCACACGGTGAGGACGCGCAGGTAAAGGTCCGAAGGTAAGGCAAGAAAAAGAAAATAATAAAACCCCTGTCCGAGGACAGGAAACAAGTATTAGTTTCTTGTTCGTAGGGTCCTCCATCTAAAGTTGAGAGTGATAAACCAAAATGATAGCTGATGCGTGAGGCCGAATGCGACACGTCATTGGGTCTACGAAAATACGGACAAAGACCGGGCCTATTCGAGACAATGAGAAGCGAGACTATAAGAAGCTTACCCTAATTTCTCTTAGGCGTTTTTCTGTCTTACTGTAACGGTAGAACGTGAACACAACGGAGCTCTACCCTTTCTAGATGTGTTGGTGAAACCAGACTCTAACGGCCGACTTTCCCACACGGTATACCGTAAACCAACACACACGGATAGATACCTGAGCGCAGATTCGCACCACCATCCAGCGCACTTGACCTCGGTACCACGGACACTGATAAATAGAGCACTAAAATTGTGTAATTTTGAATACCTGGATACTGAGCTCGAACATATTAAAAGTGTGCTGAGCAGTAATGGTTACAAGTGGAAACAGAGCTGGCGGTTGGCAAACGCTTCTCTGAGGACACGTCCGTCATCGGTTGAGAGAGTAGCAACTTATTTGCCATATATTAAAGGAGTGACGGACAGAATTGGAAATTTATTACGCCGAAGGTATAGCATTAAAACCATCTTCCGTCTTCCGGGACAACTAAGACAATTGCTACGTTCTCATAAGGATAGAGACCCTTTGGGTATCCTCGGTGTCTACATGATCCCGTGCGATTGCGGGAAGTGTTACGTCGGAGAGACAAGAAGAAATGTTTCTACCAGGCTCACGGAGCATATACGTTCAATGAAGAACTTGGATAGGAACGGTTCCGCGGTGGTAGAACACACTCTCGATTCCGATGCGCAGCACTTCATCAGGTTTGACAGAGCGAAGGTGCTAGCGCGAGAGAAGTTTTTCGTACCCCGTAAAGTTAGGGAGGCTATCGAGATTAGCAGACGCCCTAACTTCAATAGAGACGGGGGATGGATACTGCCACCGACGTGGAAACCGTGTCTTCATGGAACCAAGAGACTTAACCGTGGAACTGGTGGAGACATAGTGAGCTCAGTGTGCTGGAGTATCCCCGACGTATACCAGGATACCGACGAAGAGGATCTTCACTGCGCGCCGACACAACAATCCTCTCTACCCGCCCCCGCCCCACCACCGCAACCGCTGTCATCGCGAGCGCTACGCGCCGCAGCCCGCAGTGCATTGCGAGACGGCTCCGCGTGCTAGCACTCGCCAACTTGAGAAAGGTCGCGCAATGCGACCGAAACTATAGTCGTTACGACTATCCCTACACGTGAGTTTAGTCCCGTTATATATAGTATAAAAAATATATTTTAATTATTTTCTCTTAAAACTTAATATTTAACCTTTTTCTTTTAATGAACTATTTATTTTAGAATGAAGGTGTTTTTGATGATAGTAGATTGAATCAGCCGTTACTTCGCGGAAATTCATCTTCAAATATTTGTTTTGAATAAATATTTAGTGTATTTCCGCTATCCTGTTGTAGGCAAATAAGTTTAATGGTATTTAATAACACTATTATTAATATTAGAATAATTATACATTAAAAAAACTTTTACAAAATAATAATAAATATCAATTATTTTCACTACACTCTATTTATATATTGTTGGAAGGTAGACGAGTAACAGCCGGCAAATGATATAAAAGGCGGTGCGCAAACGCCGCGCCGTCACTTTGCCTCGAGCCACCGTCGTGGAAACATCGTCCGATATTTCATTTCTCTTTCGTTAAATTGTGTCGAATCGCTGTCCGATTGTTTAACTTTTGATTATTTTTGTTGAATTATAATTCTCAGAAGTAATTCGGTGTTTTATTTTTGAAATAAAATCGGTTCAAGTATCCAAAATCAGAAGTGGGATAGAATCTACGTTTCACACGTTGTTCTATCTCACTACTCTGCCCACATTTTGTTGCAAAGAAATGTCGGACAATGTGATGGCCATTGAAATAGTAGTTTGCACAAAATCTACATGAAGGTAGTTGCCTAAGAGCGAAACTAGGCGCGAGTTAATAGTGAAGTGAAGTGTTGGAGCAGTGCTTGATAGCTCATAGGGTGCGTCGAATTCCCGCAACCTGCAGGCCTCGCCGACTGACCGGTGGGCATATCGTCTTCAGCAGGCTTTGCACCTGTTCGGTGGGCATTGCGCCTGTCACCTTTGCGATGCCGGCTATTCGGCGGGAATCACCGTCGTCAGCAAGCCTCGTCACGCTCAGCAGCACTTAGCACCAAGAGAGGCTGGTAAACTGTTTGTGGCAGATAACGTCACGGTAACAGACTGCATTGCTGATGCAGTACTTTTCTTCAGAATGTTGGTGAGAGCTATCCATTATATTTTTGATTTGATTTTGATTACTTTTACATTTTGCGTTTGTGCCCATATTTACCAAAGGCAAAATAGACCGTGCTAAGTACTAGACTACCGACTATTACGAATCGGGTTTTGTTTAAATTATGATTCAGGCCCATGCGTAAATAAATGACGGGTGAGTGATCATTTATTGTAAAGCAAGCCACCACCAGAACTGATGACCAAGACCACTCTTTCAAGAGTGTATACGACTAAGAAGAAAAGTGATCATACATGGGGTTATTTTATTGCAAACACGAGCTATTTTGTCTGCAATAGCTAATCATCACGATTATTTTGTTCGGGTTCAGGAACACAGCTCGAACAAAACTACCCTACATGTAACATTTTTGCTGTGTAGGTTACGATTAAACATTTTGAGGCATTGTTTTTTCGTGGTGAATTTGTCCGCCTTTCTGCGAAAGTCAACTGACATTATTTGACACTCATTTAAATCTTAAACGTGCTTATAGCCGGGATTCTAATGTAAAAATTGTTTTGGTGAAAAAAGATAACGCGTAGCATAAGCAACGTTGAATTTCGATGCAAAATGTTCAGCGTCGCAATGCCTTGAAGTGGTTTTGGAATTTCGTAGTCTTGTGAAATAAGAAAACTTGTGAATTGTTTTAGTAAAGAAAGAGCTGGTTTCGATAGATTGTTTTTAGATTTTGAATATGACTTGAGATAGGTACGGGGTCAGTCCCGTCAGATGTTTGTTGGAGAACTGTAAATTCTACTTTGTGTGATTTCGGAATGATTATTTTCTAGTGAAAGAAACTGAGCCTTTTAAAATAAAAGTCAAGGTCAGGTGTGACCGAGCTCTGATAAGATCTAAGTTCTACTTATGTAATTTTTCACATGTAGTCGAAGACAAAAGTAGCAGGCACGTAAGGCAATCATTAAAGCCGGCAGTTTGTGCGTTCTGATGGGTTTTATTTGAAAGTATGTACTTAGGGTTGTTTTTATCAAAAGTGTTATCTATGTAGTTGCCGTGACAAAGAAGAAAGAGAGAGTAAGCTCAACTCTTTTTAAACGCTTTTTCTCTGTTTGTAGTTGTGACGCTGCAGCGTGTTATAATTCTCAGAAGTAATTCGGTGTTTTATTTTTGAAATAAAATCGGTTCAAGTATCCAAAAATATATATATTTTTTTATACATACTTATTTGCCTACAACAAGATAGCGGAAATACACTAAATATTTATTCAAAACAAAGATTTGAAGGTATTTTTACCCATGTTAAATAAACGAAATTGCTAAATTAAAAGTCCATAAATAATTAAAGAACAAGAAAAAACTTAAACACCCTTTTGCTAGTTCTACCTACAGAGATTAACATGTACTTATATTCCTTATCAAGTTGAAACAGATTTAAATGCTCACTCAGAACTTAAGCTTGGATATAAAACTACGCCGGATACAAGTAGACACCAAGTTTGGTCTTTTAAGTGAAATTTTACGAGAAAGTGCTACCGCTGTTCCCAGCACAAGTTTCGCGAGTTCCACCAGCATTTACATTTCACTGGCAAATTGAAGTAACTGTAGCTGCCGTATAAAACAGTATTTGAAGTCAATAATAGTAGATTCTTTAGTAGAATCCTGAAAGTAGCGAGGGATTCAAAGTACGTCGCCCGAGCCAAAAATATATTTTGCGCCCGAGTGGTACACTCTACTTTCCATCACCTCTATGAGGAAGTAACAGGTGTCTCATATTTTATTGTAAAATTATTATTCAAAACAATGTAGAGCAATAACTAAATTGAAATTAAATGGTATATAATAATAAAACAAATGAAAAAATTATATTTACATTCTTTTCATTCATTTTCTTGGCGCTGAACATAATAAATAATTCCAAATACAAAAAGTGCGCGGCAAAGATCACTCCAGCGCACTTATTTGTTCCAAATTCAAAAAGTGCGCGGCAAAGATAATTCCGGCGCACTTATAAAGTTCCTCATAGAAAACATCACCTTTAGGCGCACTTAAGGGCGAACCAAGTAGTCTTTTTCGAATAGATGTGATGAAAAAGACTTTTTCTTATATTTACATGGTGCATGCCAAAAGAACTTAGATATTATTACTTTATACTACCGAGTTGCATCGACGGGTCACGGGTAGACTCTACCCGTGACCACGATCGATGCAACTCTGCCGAAAAGTCGGGATGAGGAGGTATTTATTTATCTCGTAATTTTAGTGCGCGATTCGTCCTATAGTATAAAATAATAATGTGTTCAAATCGCGCAAGTTTAAAAAAAAAAAAGAACTTAGATACTCAAAAACTAGCTATTGATTTACCTTTGTATGTATCTTCACAAATTGTTAATTCTGAGTATGTACCTACATACTTTCCTATATATCTAAGTTAACTAGTAGGTACCTCTAATGACTAATTTTTAGACACCTCGAGAATCCTAAAATTTCAGTCTGCTAGTCTGTCGTACTTGCTTTGAAATAAAATAGGTAGGTACTTTATTTTTTACATTTTCTGCAACTTTCAAATTGACTAATTATTGTAAGGTTTTTAGCTATCAGAATATGGCAGCCTATGTGTTATTCTGATATTATTATATAAGCTATATTATTGCCAAGTTTTATCTCAATCCGTTCAGTAGTTTTTGGGTGAAAGAGTAACAAACATCCATCCATCCATCCATCCTCACAAACTTTCACGTTTATAATATTAGTAGGATGAGGCAGGATACTCATTCTCTTAGTAAAAATATTCGAGGATTTTTGGTTTAGTGCGCGTCGCGCGGAGCCGTGGTGGCCTAGAAGTAGTGACAACCGCCTTGCAATCGTGAGGTCGTGGGTTCAAATCCCGGTCCCGTACCAATGAGTTCTTTGGAATTTATGTACGGAATTTAACACCACTGGCTTTTCGGTGAAGGAAAACATCGTGACAACCTGCATACGTTCGTAGAAGAAATTCGATGGCGTAATGTGAATCCACCAACCCGCACTGGTAGGGTAGGCTTACGTCCTGCAGTGGACTACTAAAAAGGCCTTGGCGGCGCGGCGTCGACGTCCGAGGTGTCAAAAAATTACCATTGTAACTTCAGTCGCTTGTCACACCAAGTCAGTAACACTGCTAGCAAATTGCAAATTGAATTGTACTTTATTATACACTGGCACCACTGTAGCTAAATAATAGGATTATTGAAAATTAATAGCGACCATTTGTTCGCATGTACTTCACGCACAGATATATTTTACTGGTATTGGTTCATTTTCAAAGCACGATATAGTCAATTGTCGCATTATTTCACGATTCTAGTTATACATATGTTTTTTGCACTTCATAAAATCTTGTAAACGTTACTTGTTCTTTCCCTTTATCGAGTTTCACAATTATAAATCTACGACAAACTAGTTAAAGTCTTATTGCTCATTGGTCAGTTTTTGATGCACCCATCACGGGCAAAGGTTATAAAGAGAAAAGAAATGGCAAATATTAGTTTTTCTTGATGCTGATTTATTGGTTACTTCAAGTTATAGATTGCCATATACAATCGATTATTTTTTAATCTAGTTTTAACTTTATTGAGAATTGGCGAAATTATCGTTGAAATACACAATAAAAATGCATACAGACGAATATAGAACCTCGTCCTTTTTGTAAGTCGGCTAAAAATGGAACTATGACTTCAAACGTTCGAGTCCAAACTTTAATTAGCGACAAAAAACAAATTGCTTTAAACTAGAATCTATTTTTAAAGTGTTCTAGTATCTAGTATGTATCTAGTTTCCGTTTTTGATCGACGAACCGGAGGAGGTACTAAATGCGACGCGTATTTTTTTTTTTATGTATAACCACGCATAACTTTTTTCATAGTTGTCCGATTTCAATAATTTATTGGATCCGTGCATAATATTTGCGTTCCAGCGATGCGCCCCGGCTTCGCACAGGTGTATTATATATAAACATTTCTCATGAATTACTATATCTATTAAAACAAACTGCATCAAAATCCGTTGCGTAGTTTTAAAGATATAGGCATACATGGGGACAGACAGCGGAAAGCTACTTTGTTTTATACTATGTAATGATTCTGCACACGGGTGAAGTCGGTCATGCTATTTTTTTGCAAAATAAGTAAGTTAAGTCGACGATTTTTCTTTCGTCGGATAAAGGTTGTTGATTTTCCTCTAAAGGTTGCGTTTGTGTTGCAACGACACTTGATACACAGGTTCTATACAGGGTTATCCAGAACTGATATAAGAAGAAAAGAGGTGAGTCAGACCATCATTATGATCAACATTTACCTACTATTAGGGCCAATCCGGAATGTAATAAAAAAATCAGCTGTTCCATACATTATTTTTCAACTCGGAATCGACTATGAATGAAACAGCTGATTAGTTTTATCAAATTCCGGGTTGTTCCTATGGTAAAAATTGTTCATAATGATGATCTTAATTACTCCTTTTCGGTTTATTGCAGGGCAAGCAGATAATCTATTATATAAAAGGCTTCCCTGAGTGACTGACTGACAGACAGCCTACAGCCCAAACCGCTTAAGATATGAGCTTGAAATTTGGAATATAGGTACATTGAACGACGTAATGGAGCACTAAGGACGAAAATTTTGAACTTTCGACCTCTAAGGGGGTAAAACGGGCCCTTTTCTTTTGTATGTAACTTTTTATTCCCTGTACCGATTGACTTAAAACTTTGTATACATGCTTTTCAAACAAAATAAAAGTTACGTTTTTTCCTGTTTTTCCGAATTTTCCTCATCTAAGGGGTCAAATAAGGTCCCAAAGTTGGTGAAAAAAGTGTCAATTACATCGAACCAGCTGAACGGTTATGGTTGAAAATTGGTATGAAGGAAGCACACAGCATGTTTTAATATATAAACTAATAAAATCCAGGAAAATCTATAAGGTTCCTTAGGGATACGCAAAATTAATAAGTTTAGGCTACAGCCCAAACCGCTGTAGATACGAGCTTGAAATTTGGAATGTACGTATATCGTACGACATAATGAAGCACTAAGGATGAAAAACGTACCCAACTCTAACTTACGGGGTAAAACGGGCCCTTTTTGTTTGCATGTAACTTCTTATTCCCTGTACCGATTGACATGAAACTTTGTATAGATGCTTTTGAGACTAAATAAAAAATATGGCTGTACCTGTTTTCTAAATTTTCCTTAAAAAATCCTTAGGGGTCAGATACGTCCCAAACTTCAATGCTTTTTTTTAAATAATGTAGTATCTAGGATTATGATAATGATAGTTTATCTTTAAATGGGGCAAAATGGGTCCCCAAAAGTTTACGATTTTTCTTTATTTTGTGAGCCAATAGTCTTAAGCTTAGCGCACATATGGATTAATATAGGTATTTTACTATGGGATCAACCCTGACAAGCGAAAATTACCTACATTTTCCATACATTTTGTCGCGGGTCGATGAACTTTTTGTGTTGAACAGCTGATTTTATTCACGTGCTTTTGGGGTTGGTACCATTGTAAAAATTAATCAAATTATGAGTATAATAGCATCCTAGAATATGCCTGACTAGAATTACGACTTGTGTGCCATTTTTTCATTTGCCTGGAAAATTAAATTTCTAATGACTTAATGAAACATGTCGAATACCTGTACCGGCCTTAATTAATAGTGCACTACTGAAAATAGGTCTTAAGATGAACATGGACAAGACGAAAGTCATGTGTAATTCCCATGTTTTACCTACCCCGATTTCTGTTGGAAACTCGGTTCTTGAAGTCGTTGACTCGTACGTCTACCTAGGACAAGTAGTCCAGTTAGGTAGGTCCGACTTCAACAAAGAGGCCAATCAACGCATTCAACTCGGCTGGGCAGCGTTCGGAAAAGTGCGTAGTGTCTTCTCGTCCGACATACCTCAGTGCCTCAAGTCGAAAGTTTTCGACCAGTGTGTGTTGCCAGTGATGACTTATGGCACAGAAACGTGGTCTCTCACTATGGGCCTTATTAGTAAGCTCCAAGTAGCCCAACGAGCTATGGAGAGGGCTATGCTTGGAGTCTCTCTGCGAGATCAAATCATTAATGAGGAGATCCGTAGAAGAACCAAAGTTACCGACATAGCCCAACGGATTGGCAAGTTGAAATGGCAATGGGCAGGGCACATAGCGCGGAGGGCTGATGACCGTTGGGGTCGAAAAGTTCTCGAGTGGAGACCATGTACCGGCAAGCGCAGCGTAGGACGTCCACCCACAAGGTGGACGGATGACCTCATTAAGACCGCAGGATCGCGCTGTATACAAGCCACTTCCAACCGGTCTTATTGGAGATCCATAGGGAAGGCCTATGTCCAGCAGTGGACGTCCTGCAGCTGATGGATGACTGAAAATAGGCCTATCCGCGAAGGGTAATTGGGCCATATCCATCACGACGGCCGAGCATGGGTTGCTGAATTCACATACGACATTGATTTTTTCTACGTACGTACAGGTTGCCTCAATGTTTTCCAGCAAATTTGTTACATAGTTACTCAAATTTGTTACATAGTTACTCATACAATTATTATTATTGGCTCCCTCGGTGGCTCAGTGGTTGACCCTGACTCCTGGGTCAAAGAGGCGTGGGTTTGATTCCCAGGGCAAATATTTATGTGACGTTCATATGTGTTTGCTCTGTATCTGAGTGTTATTAATGTATTTTTATTTATTTATTTAACACTTTATTGCACACTATTTGTACAAAAGGAGGACTTAACGCTAAACAGCATTACCTGCCAGTCAACCTACATGTATAAATAAATAAATAAATATATCTTTATTGTACACAGAAACACAGTACAGAAACTATACAATATGCTGTACAATGGCGGCCTTATCGCCTTTGGCGATTTTTACCAGGCAGACTTTGGATGGACTGGAATTATTCTAAAAATAGGAGTATGGTCGGTGGTGTATACAATAAAGTACATACATTGAAATACATGTATATGTAGTATATCAGTCTCTGCCAGCCAAATCACAAACTTTGCTTAGTTTGGGATCAGAGACCGTGTGTGAGATGTCCTCCAATATTTATTTTATATATTTATTTATTATTGAGTTAATTTCAGAAATTCGGCAATTTATCATCCAAAAATTCACGTATGTACTCTGTAATAAGCTTTAGATACAAGTAAATTAAATAACCAAATACTGAGACAATTCAGGCTAAACCGTAGGCATTATTTTGTAAGTAAAACAATAATAGGCTCAGTTATGAAGACGCCATAGTAAATATAATAACAACATAAAAAGTGTTCTCTCTATCGAATGCTTAAAGATAAAATGAAACAGATATAGGTAATTATGATAATTAGCTATTATAATTACGATGGCGCCTTCATAATCGAGCCTAATGCGGGCTTAACCACGAGCTACTATTATTTTAAGTAAGTGCCAAGAAAACGTGGGCCTAACTGTGGGTTTTTATCATTTTAAGCAGTTACGAAAATAATGCGGGCCAGACCGTGGGCTATTATCATTACAAGCAATACAAAAACGTAGGCTAACGGTATGCTATTATAATTTTAAGGATTTATTTTGACAACACGGGCCAGACCGCGAACTATTAGATATTATTATAAGCAAATGCCAAGATAACGAGGGTTGAACTGCGGGCTGTTATTTTAATTAAGTAAGTATTAAAACAACGTGGGCCAAACTGTGGGTTATTATCATTGTAAGTACCTAATTATTAACACAACGCGAGCTAAACCGCGGGCTTTTATCATTTTGAGCAAGTACTAAGACAATACGGGCCAGACCATGGGCTATTATCATTGTAAGTAATACGACAATGCAGTCCAAATGGCGAGCTTTTATAATTTTAAGCAAGTATTAAGACATCGCAGTCCATGCTGCGTGCTATAAATAACCATCAAATAAGCAAGTACTAACAATACGCGGGCCAAACCGTGATCTATTATCATTATAGGCAAATATTGTTACAATTTTGACCAAACCGTTGTCATTATCCTTGCAAGTAATTTTAAGCAAGTATTAAGACAACGCGGGCCAAATTGCGGACTATTAGATATTATTATAAGCATGTACAAAGACAACGTAGATCAAACCGCGGGCTCTTTTCATTTTAAGTAAGTACCTATGTACTAAGACAACGCGGGCGAAGCCGCGGGTTTTAAGCTAGTCCTGTATAAAGTAAATCTTGACTTGAAGTACTGTATTCATCGCTATGGTGTCATGACCCTGGATGAAAACCTTCCTTTCCAATATTTACATACAGCTGCCACCACTCCACATGCAAATTTAGGGACATAAATGTAGTGTTATTGAGTATATTTGTGTATTATTTCGTTGAAATAATATAAATGACATTATGTGAAATGAAAACTTGTGTTTGATAAGGTATTTAAATTTTGTAATTTTTGATAGATGGGCAAAGGTCTCAACGGAGTGGGTTCCTCTATCCAGTCGACCCCGAGGTCATCCTCCAACACGATGGCGCGACGAAATCGAGAGGTTTAAAAAGGATTGGGTGGAGGTGGCACAGAACAGAAAGGAATGGAAGGAATTGGGGGAAACCTTTGCCCAGCAGTGGGACAATATAGGTTAAATAAAAACTTTTTTGATAATATTTCAGTTTATGTTTTTATTTTGGGTAATACAAGCACCATAATACAGTCATCTGAATGTATTACGATTGTACCGTAATACAACTGAATGTATTGTGAACATAACGTACCGAAGGCCACCAACAATATGAACTAACTGTGCTAGATGCAAGTCACTTTCTACTTGTCTTACTGGAGATAAACAAAGACATTTCGGTAACACTGTTACCGTACCATAATGCCTACTTTAAAATTGAAGCGTAGTAAGTTTATTAACATCATATTAGCCGTATGAAATCTACTGCTGGGCACAGGCCTGACCTATATATCCAGTAAGAGAAGTAGAAAGCGGTTTGTATCTAGTCCAGTTAGTTTATATCGTTGGTGGTTATCGGTACGTTACGTTTATGAATGCCGATAACTTAACCCGCCGTTTGTGACGTCAATTTGACGTACATTGTTTGCGACCCCGGTGTCACGCACCGGGTTTTTCAAGCACAATATTTTTTTATCTAAGTCATTTATCCTATTTTAAATGATCACGTCATAAAAACACAAGTTTTTTATTATTATCTAACATAGGTATTACATAAATTAGATGTTCTTTGTTAGGTCTTATAGAAACAAAACTGATTTTTTTTGAGATTTGTCACTTAATCATTCAAAATGTTTAGAAAACTAAGTTTAAAATTTTATCTAATATATGATGAAATATACTTAAAATAACAAAAAAATACGGTAGCCTTGTCATAATGTTTTTTTTAATCATTCCACAATTGTACAGTATTTTGAAACGGTCAATTTACAGATAATGAAAATTTCAAGGACTATTTAAATCCCGATCAGATATTGCTGACCGGTAAGTATAGCATAGAAAACCCACCCAAAGACCAGCAGAGAGGATGAGATAGTGCTTAGAAACGCGATGATTGCAAACTGCTTCAAACCAACGGTACTTTTGGAAATCGATAGGTTATGTATTTTAAATATAGACTACAAGCTGGAAAAAACAGCGTAGGATATTAGCTTTTATTGTAGAAGAATAATGATAAAACCGGACAAGTGCGAGTCAGGCTCGCACATCGAGGGTTCCGTACAAACACGTTGTTAAAACAATTAAAAACCTGTTTTAGCATGTGCTAATTAAGTTATTTTATATGATATCTTCCATGATACGATTTACTCACTTTGAATTTTGAACCGATATTTTGTGAATTTTGAGGCTCTATTTTAATAATGTACAGTTTTCAGATTTATTCCTATATGTGTACTCTGAGACAATGCTTCTCGCCAAATTTCATAGTTCTACGTCAACGCAACGGGAAGTACCCTGTAGGTTTTGATTTTAGTGAGTGTATATGCGGTTTTTTACGCCATAAACGGCTCTAACTTGTTTAAACGATAACTGAGAAGTTTTTCTTTTACACAAATACAAGAGACTATAGATATACGTATACAGTTTAAATTTCAACTCGATATCTTTACGCGTTCCCGAGATAAAGAGTCTTGACATACAAACAGATGGACAGACGGACAACAAAGTGGTTCAAAGTGGTCATAAGGGTTCCGTTTTTTCCGTTTGAGGTACGGAACCCTAAAAATCAGGAATATGCAGACTGAAAAATGTTCTCAGCTGGTCATACTGTCGTTCTTATTTTTATCGGATTTGGTTAGCCAAAGGATCTTTTAAAACAAAGGTGATGATGATGAAGATGAAGATGATGATGATAATTGGTTTTAGTGTCTTCTATACACATAACCAGTTTTAAATAGTCTCAAGAGGTCATCAATAATTAATTTTGCATAGTGACTGTATTTCAGTAGATATTTTGTAATATTGATAAAACCAACTAAAATCCTATAATATACATAATTTATACAATAAAACAATAGAAAGTAATATAATTGAAGAAGTAATCTGTGTAAAATATTGAAATTTAAAAATAATGCTATGTTCATTTGACTTACGTAGTTTGTGACCCCGGTGGCAGGGACCGGATGGACGCCAAAAGTCCAACTTCCACTTTTCCATTATTATTGTCAGTTTGCCCAGCGGTGGGAATAGTGGTAGTATAGAGAATAGTAATGGTAACAGATTAAAAAGTTATTCGACTTTTTTGTCCACCCGGTCTCTGAGACACACAGGTCACAAAAGGCGGTTTAAATAAACCATGAAATAATTAAATTTTAAATCACACGAGTACAAAAAGTTCTTCCAGTATTGAAAAATCAATCTATTATTTAATTTGCCGAGATTCAAAGAAAATGTAATTGGGTCAAAGCTACGCTTCCAGCGATAGAAACTCAGAGCTCTTTATAAGTACTATAACTTATTTTACGTAATAAAAATGCCGTAAAGCTGGAAATGCGTTTAGATTAACATTTAAGCTAAAATGTTGTACAAACACATGTTACAAATGTAGACAAACATTCGTTTATTTGCTGCATTCTAAACAACTTTATGTAAATTGTCCAAAATAATTTGTTGCAGCTTCTCATACTTACTTTAATAATGGATTTTCTACTATTTGTTGGATGGTTGGTTTTGTTGTATGTCCAGTCATTGTATTGTCTATGTGTTCTGGCTTTCAGCTTTGCTTTTCTTCACATTCGTTTGTCGTGGTATGAGTAACTGGCGCAAGCACAAGAAAAACGAGGCGAACTGTCAGAACGAGTCATCAATAGGGGACAGAAAAAATGCCAAGTCGATGGAACGAGTACACAATATGGCCGCAGATTACAGGTAGACGATCTAACCTGCGTTTGCCATTTTGTAATCTCCACCCTGGAACTATACGACGCCATCGCTCATCTGACCTTAATGATATGATATGTTCTCTGCCCACTCCCATTTCAACATTATTTTTGAATGTTTTTTCATTTTGTATCCGGAAATTTTATTACGGAAATGGTGACTTAAAAATGCCAAACCTTCGAGAATGAAGATAAAAAATGCCTACAGGTACAGAAATTATTTAAATGTGTACCGTTACAACACTCCTATAATGTTTATATATTACTTTCTAAACCACCACAGAGCTCAGTCAAAAGGTTTCAATATAATATTTGATATCCTCAGAAATTGGTCCAACTCCGTAACAAGGTTTCCTAACTTTATGACGCAGCTTTGATACCACCGTCACTCGTCGTGCAATTTTCACATGAATGTTGAAATTCTGGAAGTGTATTTTGTTTAAAAAATGTTTATTCTATTGCTAGTTTGTCTTAAATAACTCGAACCTTGATTTAGTAAAAACTGAATTTGCTGACCCAGATTTTTTTATTCAGGGTCACTTCTAGAATATTTACTAGATCAGAGGACTAGATATTACATCACAAACAAGTACTGTACTGTACTGTACCAGCCTTTTTAATAGTCCACTGCAGGACGTAGGCCTACCCACGAAGGGTGATTGGGCCATATCCACCACGCTGGCCCAGTGTGGGTTGGTGGATTCACAAACGCCATCGAATTTCTTCTACGGACGTATGCAAGTTGCCTCACGATGTTTTCCTTCACCGAAAAGCCCGTGGTGTGAAATTCCGTACATAAATTCCAAGGAATTCATACATTGGTACGGGACCTGGATTTGAACCCACGACCTCACGATTGTAAGGCGGGTGTCATTACCACTAGACCGCCACGGCTTATACAAACAAGTACTTATATTTATTTAACGAATTTTGATAATTTGCTAGATATTACTAAACAAAAATAAATATGAAAAATATTTTAGTCTTGTTTCGCCACTTTATTCGAGTATATCCGAGAAGTCAGAATTTTAAGCTGACGTAACTGTGTGGTTAAATTAAAACAATCGGTAACAATTTATCGAATCATGCAAGCCACAGTAAAGTTAATTTACAACCTCAACCCATATTCATACATCTGAAGAGTGATAGTAGCACTGTTCTCGTAGCGTACACTAACTGTGTTCCTTTTCGATCGTACCTATCCACCTAGGTCAATTATGGCGCTTTTTGTTACAAAGGTAAACAGATAGGAACTTCCATTTCTTGTATGCTTGTCCTGCATTTTCCATTGAATACCGACTCGTGACGTCTGGCAGCGTTACTGCGCGTCGTCGGCGTCTGGCCCGGAATCTATGTTCCTATTCCACACTTCTAGTATTGGAGATTGAACTAGTTATTGGCTGCTCACAACTGACTAGTTATGAGCTACTAACCGGGCTAGTATGCGCGCCACAAATTAATTCGTGGTGTCAGAACGAGACAGCGTTATGGCAAATTATATATCTGTCACTTTTTCACACGTCGAAATGAGCTCATTTCGTGGATTTTTGTGGTCGTATGCTGGACTAGCAGTCTCTGTGAGAAAGCTCTAGCATTGTCTGAATTATCATAGAATTATTTTTTACTTAGAATGCAAAATGACGTATTTCGTTCGATGTTTTTGATCAGATTAATCTATTAAAGCCGGCTGCACGTATTAAAAAATGTCACGTTCCGCTTGAGCTAAGCGTGCAAGCGAGTGTGTGGAACAAAAAATAAAGAATCTCGATAGGCCTAAGCGTTTGGTTTGTTTAATTTACTGATTCAACAATGTTTTCTTATAACGTTATTACGTAAAACTAGCGTCTGAACTGTCTTTACATAGACAACCAATTATTTCGTCCCCCCACGCACGAGGTGGACAGATGACCTCGTAAAAACCACAGTATTGTGCTTAATACAAGCTGTTACTAACCGGTATTCACGGAAATATCATAATAAAGACCTATTTCCAGCACTGGGAGTCTTATGGCTGATGAAACGCAACAGAAATTTCATTAATAAGTGTAACATATAATAACACTAAAATAAAATATTACGAGTAAAAATCGTGATGACTTAGGACTGGTTAGCATTTTTACACAAACATAACAGAAATATTGTTACGCAGTAGGCCGCGCGGTAATGACGGCGAGTTGTTTACACCAAAGTCCAAGATTTATGGTTTTATGACTCGAGCGGGATCAGTCTTTGTTTCCGTCTATTGTGCAATTTTTTTTGGTGTTTACGTATTTGAGAATAATAGGAAAGTCTCGAACTTTCATCTTGTTTACTTTGTCAAACACAATGGCACCGATAATTCCAGAGATTTCTAATCAACATTAATTCAGACATAAATAGAGCGATGAGGTTCCGACCTAAGTAGTTTTTCGTTTACCGTCAAAGCGAAAACATCTCGTGTGCGGTACCAGTGATTGTGAAGTGACTAGTTTGTGTGAATATCAGTGCCAGTGTGAAGTGTTTGTGCGAATCAGTTGTGTCGTGCGTATCGTGATTTTGTGCAATAAAGTGCAAAGTGAATAATCGGCGTTTTAACTGATTATCCAAGAACCCATCCCGTAACAATATCGTTATCACGCGACACATAAAATAACACTTAAAGAAAATATAACACATACAGAATGCTTTAAAGCGTGGTTTAGAGCATTAGTGTCAAATATCGGTGTCATATTCGACGTCATCCACTATTTTTGACAAGTCACGTCGCTCTACGGGAATTGAAAACGTGAAAGTTAATATATTATTTACCTTCCATAATACCTAGTATTTATAAATATTTTGATGACTTAGGACTAGTTAGCATTTTTACACAACACAACAAAGATCGTCGCTAAAAGAACACAACATCACTAAAATAAATATTCTGAGATTTACACGTGTCAACTCTATACTAAAAGCTTTAAAGCGTGGTTCAAACGAGCATTAGTTTCAAATATCGGTGTCAGATCCAACGCCATCCATTATTCTCGACGCGTCACGTCGTTCTGCGTGAATTTGAGACGAAAACGTTAATACATTTACCCTCCATAATACCTAGTTTTTCTTAAATACCGAGATGATTTAGGAGTAGTTAGTATTTTTACACCACATAACACAGATCATCGTTAAAAGAACACAACATCACTAAAAGAAACATTCTGAGATTTACACGTGTCAACTCTGTACTAAATGCTTTAAAGCGTGGTTCAGAAGAGCATTAGTTTCAAATATCGTTGTCAGATCCAACGCCATCCATTATTCTCGACGTGTCACGTCGCTCTGCATGAATTCGAGACGCGAACGTGAATAATTCATCCTCCGACAGATACTATGTTTCCAGATTGTCACATTTATGGCACATAACCTATTGGGGTAACGTAACAGTGAGACAGATTTAGGCGCCTATAAAATTACCATACGATGAAGTATCTGACTGAGCTTTTGATGATAGAGAACAATATTTTGCATATAATCGTTACATAATTTTGGCTCATATACATTCAAGGATAATTGTAACTAATGTTATAAATCCGAGAGTGTGTTTTTTGGTTTGTAACTCTTTTACGCCACGATAGACTTGATGTTTGGTATGGATATAGTTCAAAGGTTGGAGAGCGGCAGAAGCTACTTTTAATACAGGAAAAATAAAAAAGGATGTAAAAAGGAAAAATAGAATAAGATGGCAAGCCTATAGCAATCACCTATAGCGTAGGGCAAATATTACCTATAGCAATTACCTAATTTACAAATATTACCTATAGCAATTACCTATAGCGTTAAGTAATATAAGTAAGGTTTCGCTGCATATTTTTCTCCATTAGACGTCCAGCAATAAATAGAGATTTATTTATTTATTCTTATTGCATCTAACCTCTATGCAAATGTTGCATTCATTGGGATTAATTAGATAAAAAGATATTTATATTAAAGGAAAAACATTTCTAAGGTCATAACCAAAAGTTAATTTGAACTTTACGTCATAAATTTCTGGTTGGCGTATTGTAGAGATGACTCCCCAAAACAAAAATCGGCAAAAAATTAAAGCGCGCAGCCGGTTAATACTCTTTTCTCTTCGACGTTTTGAATTGTTGAAAAATTTAATAGAATTTTAAGTTTCTAATTTTAAGGCCGTAATACATAAACGAATCTGTTCTAAGATATACTACGTTAAAAATGTCGGGGAGGGCGATTATGTTTTAAGTGCATACTAATTTAAAATCTTTCTGCACCGACATTGGTAGGTATGTGAATGATTTTTATTGTGATCTCGATTGAACAACCATACCTGTGCTATGGTTGTAATGTTTTCTTTAGAATAGTTGACTTAAGAGTTTTACGGTTATAAAAAGGCCTTTTGTGTTGGCGTTGGCATCATGACTAGACTATACCATCATAAAATAATGTAACCAATGTAGACTTTTTTTAATGAACACTGAAAAATATGATATTTATTTAAAATAAATTACCACAGTAATTTATATCAAACTATTTATTCAGTATAATTATTTGTTGGAAAAAATAGCATGACCGACTTCACCCGTGTACAGAATCATTACATAGTATAAAACAAAGTCGCTTTTACGCTGTCTGTCCCCATGTATGCTTATATCTTTAAAACTACGCAACGGATTTTGATGCAGTTTATTTTAATAGATAAAGTAATTCAAGAGAAACGTTCATATGTATAATACACCTGTGCGAAGCCGGGGCGCATCACTAAAACGCAAATATTATGCACGGATCGATATAACATTTTTCAAATTATTGTTGATTTAACAAAAATGGTTCAGCCAATTTCGACAAAATTTAAATGGAACCAATTTCAAAGTATACTCATTCCAATAAAAAAAGAATTATTGAAATCGGATTACTATGAAAAAAGTTCTGCGTGGTTATACATAAAAAAAAATATACGTGTCGAATTCTATACCTCCTCCGGTGGTTCGTCGGTCAAAAATTATGTTCTACTTCTGACTAGTCTGCGATACGACCCATTTCTAACGGCTGTCTCCAGATAAACATCATGCGAAATAAAAAACGTAAATGATCACAAAAAAAAGACAGCAATTGGAGACGTGTATTTAACTCCCAATAATTTATTCACGTCGTAACGTAAAAGACACAGCTTCGTACTTACTCGCCCGAATTCGGGCGCAACAAATTATTAATAAGCTAGCGGTCGTCAAGTTTCAAGGTTGGCTAATTAGTAAAACGACTAGTGAAATCGATCGTTGACAACTATACTGCTTACTGTACTGATGGAGATTGGTTTTCGTAACCGATATTATGACCTATCATCATCATTCGCCGTAGGATGTCCACTGCTAGACATAGGCCTCTCCTATGAATTTCCTATAAGCCCGGTTGGGAGCGGCCTGCATCGAGCGCGTTCCTGCGATCTTAATTATATCGTCGGTCCACCTAGTAGGTGGACGTCCTACGTTGTGCTTGCCAATATGTGGTCTCTATTTGAGAACTTTACTGCCCCATCGGCCATCAGTTCTTCAAACTATGTTCCCTGCCAACTGCAATTTCAACTGACTAATCCGCTAGCCTATGTCGGTAACTTTGGTTCATCTGCGAATCTCCTCATTCCATATTACCACCAGCCTTTTATGGTGGACATTCCGCGCGTTAGAACCAAGCGTTTCGAATCCTCATTTCTCATACGAACAGCTGGAATGTGGAACGCTTTGCCTGGGTCTGTCTTCCCGTTAAAGTACAACGTGGGTGTCTTCAAATCCCGAGTAAATAGGTATCTTCTAGTTAAGCGTGCTACACCCTAGACCGCACATGGCATAACATCAGGCAGTGAGTAGTCAAACGCGAACCTATTCGAAAAAAAAAAAAAAAAAAAGATTCGATCGCCTTGGGTTACCTTGAGCTTATTCATAGGGCTCACAGTAAAAGACCACGTTTCAATTCTATGTGTCATCACTGTAACACACAACTGTAACTGTAATAACTATAGATATAATAAAGAAAACACCGGTTTTTACTCACGTATAATATCGCGCGTTAGTGTGCACGTGCGCCAATCGACGAGAGCGCGCGTATTCCCTGACGAAGGAGTACTAATTATTCTGAAACCGGTCGGGTTCCCAGCGGCCCGGCCGTGATATTATACGTGACTATAGATATAGGCCGGATCAAACTTCTTGACAGCTGAAGTTAGCGACAAGCTGCGCGAAACCCAACCACCCTCGCGCAGTTTTTATGTAAGCTTCAGTTAGAATTCATATTCATATTCATTTATTTGCCACTAAGTGTTACAGAGGTCTTATATTAAAAATTGCACTTACAAATTTAGTCGCCCTTTCCGGGCATTGCTAATGTTTTATGGCGCTTCTCATGAATAAGGTACTTAGATAAAATTAAATGTGTTACTAAACTAACTTAATAAAATGGATAATAAAGGTGTCGTAATCTAATATTAGAGGGAAGCGTCTCTATGACATTAAATAATAATATGTCTACTGAACTAACTTAATACTATCGATACCGGGTGTCGTAATTTATTATCATCATAGAGAACGCAACTAGTAGCCAACTTCACAACCGCCAATTAGTTTCATTGAGCCTATAGATTTATTTAACTTGGCAAATCACTCTCTAATGAAACGCGCTTTGTCTAAAATTGACATCGAAAAGACCCTTCGAAAAAAAAAACTGAGCGCGTTATAAACTAGACTTATACCAATTTACCACTAAAAATTTAATCATGCTTTAAGTACTGTTTAGCCGCGCTATTTGTACTGTTAAACAATGTCTAAAGCGTTATTATTATATACTACGGGACTAATCCGAGTTGCATTGACCGTGGTCACGGGTAAACACCAGTGACCACGGTCGATGCAACTCGGCTGAAACGTCGGGGATGATGAGGTATTTATTTATCTCGTAATTTTAGTGCGATTAGTCCCGTAGTATATAATAATAATATGTTCAAATCGCGATAGTTTAAAAACAACAATGTCTAAAGCGTGCGTAAAACTTTTGAGGTTAGATGGTTCGTTTTTTAGGCTTCTTTTTTTATTTAAGCAATTTAGCGCGTTGCGGTCGTCTGTCTACCTAGTCAGAGGACATCTTGAGCTATTTTTGCTGGTATATGGCCTTCATTCGAGAACTTTGGAGGTGCATTGACCATTCATTCTACGTGCCCTGCCCACTGCTATTTCAAACGTACAAATCTGTTGGGTTACGTAAGGTAATTTTAGATCGCCTACGGACCTCTCGATATCTCGTTGGGCTACTTTGAATTTGCTTATAAGTCCCATAGAGAAGCTACACCTTGTATATGTGCAAAACACTGAATAACAAAAAGCAAATATCATTATACCAAAGTCGAGTTTTCAATCTGTACATGTAAGCCAGAAAAATGTTTTTCGGTCGGAGCCACGATAAATATTTTATGATTCCATTTCATGGTTCATTCAGTCGACACTTTCGCCGACCGATGGCTTCACCACCTGCCACTTGTGAAATATGTACCTCGAACGCTTTGTGGCTACTGAAACAGATATATTACGAGAATGTGAGATATTTCAGTTAGAACAATGGCTTAAATTTAAAAAGTCGCAACTTCAGTCGAAATATCGTGTAAGTTCGTATAGGCCAAGTGGCTAGCCCCAGTGTCAGTTTTTAGGCCGCCTGAAGGCCTCTGACATGGTTTCTTCTTCTTTTCAGCCAAAGGACGTCCACTGCTGGTCATAGGCCTCCCTCCCCTCGATCTCCAATAAGACCGGTTCGTAGCGGCTTGCATCCAGCGCGATCCTGCGGTCTTGATGAGGTCATCCGTCCACCTTGTCTCCACTCAAGAACTTTACGACCCCATCGGTTATCAGTCCTCCGTGTTATGTGCCCTGCCCATTGCCATTTAAACTTGCCAATCCGCTGGGCTATGTCGGTAACTTTGGTTCGTCTACGGATCTCCTCATTCCTGATTTGATCTTGCAGAGAGACTCTGACAAGTACTACAGTACAGTACTAGTCTCTCACTCATATTTTCTTTGGGAAATTACTACATTTTCACATTTCTGCAATATATGTAAATAGGAAAGTAATTTACCTTTCATAACACGCAAAAATATTTAGAGGTATTCAAGGAGATGAGTCCTTTAAAAAATGGAATCACACCGAAAACATTTTCATGTAAAATATTGCTAAGACGGAAAAATAACTAGACCTGATCTGACCTTCTTGAGGTCAGATCAGGTCTCATGTAGAATTGTAGAGCCAAGCTCTACAGGCCACAACTCTGCAAACCCTAACTTCACAAACTTTACGTCTTAGTCAAAATATGAGGTTTGGCCGTTTCATTACTACAAAAACTATTTTTGTATAAGAGAAGTAATGAGCAGTGAATAAATCGTCACGTTAGGTTTGTGACGGTCGTAAAACAGCCAAGCCAAAGCCAAAAAAACATATGAAAAAAGTTAAAGAGACAACAAATTGGTTGCATTACACGTTACCTATCAAGTTCTTAATATTAAAAATTACACATTTCCTCAAGGACATTTAATAAGCTCCGCATTAAGCTTACAGCTTGCCTTTTAAAAATTAAACCCCTTTACAGTAAAAGGGTAAGGTAAAAGTAATCTTACCAGCATTGCACATTTCGTTGAAATTTTTAAAATGAAAAGCAACCATTTTCGTAAGTACCTAGAGCTTTTCTTTTAAGATACATTCATTTCCCTTGAGAGGTTGGAGTAAGTTTCAGAAGGATCCAACTTTTGCGTGATATAATTTAGGTACTTTATTAACTGACAAGAAGTTAGGTGGTCGACCGTCGCAACATAAAAGAAACATTATTTCTAGACGATTATCGGTTTCTGAACGATATAAATATCTACACTACTTTTGACATTTTCAAAACCACCAGTATCTTTGTAATATTTTTAAGCATTACCCATATAGAATATTCAACAAGCTACCAACTAACATCAGAAACGAAACAAGCGATAACGTTTTTAAAAGAAAGATAAAATAAATTATCATAGCCAAAAGCTACTACACGACTTCTTAGACGATAAAGGTTTCGATACCGCGAAACAGACAAAGTAAATTAGATCCTTACCGTAACCGATAACTGTCTCTACTATTACCTTAGTGTTTAAGTCAATTACAATACCCTAAAACAGGGTCCGTAAATATGTAACTCTAAGTTTATAAATTATACCTACTAAGAGATGTGTGTGTTTTTGGTGCAATAAATAATTGAATATTGAATATGAGTTTGTTACATTGTAGAGGTGGTAACAATGTGCTAAAAGTAAGTAAGTTCGTATAGGCCGGGTGGCTAGCCCTAGTGTCAGAGTTTTTAGACCAACTGAAGGCCTCTGTCATGCCTAAATGGTTAAAACAACCGGGACCTACAATTTAACGTGTCTTCCGAGCCACGGTAGTACTGTACCAGCCTTTTTAATAGTCCTCCGCAGGACGCAGGCCTACCCACGAAGGGTGATTGGGCCATATCCACCACGCTGGCCCAGTGCGGGTTGGTTGATTCACATACGCATAGAAATCTTCTACGGACGTATGCAGGTTGCCTCACGATGTTTTCCTTCACCGAAAAGCCAGTGGTGTGAAATTCCGTACATAAATTCCAAGGAATTCATTGGTACGGGTCCGGGATTTGAACCCACGACCTCACGATTGCAAGGCGGGTCTCATTACCACTAGGCCACCACGGCCACGGTAGTGCCTAGTTGGAAAATGCCACCTGCGGTCACCCATCCAAATACTAACCGTGCGGAACGTTGTTTGATTTTGGTGATCGCTGACAAACACCTAGTCAAACTACGCTACGAGTGCTACTTTAAATTATATACAACTAGCTTTTACCCGCGGCTTCGCCCGAGATATAATTTAATTTATGTTTATCTTGTCAAAAAAATACGGTAACTAATACAGTAACTGCGCCACAAAATATTAGCCCCAATTCAATGTGAAACGGTACACAAATATTGTAGCAAATAATCATTTCAAACTCAAAAAACAGCCAATCTCAACTAATTTGTTTCGTCATCGTTATCATCCGCAGCTTTCTTTGACCCACTGTTGGGTATAGGCCTCTCTCTTGCAGTGCCATCTGCCTCGGCTCTTTGCCGGTCGTGACCAGGCTCGACCGGCGGTATTGATGATATCACCGAGATAGTCGACCCACCTTGCTGCTGCGCCGCACATAGCTGAGCGCTCTCACCTATTCAAATACCCTAGTTGACCAGCTTGGTCACCACCGTCTTTCTTAGTCAAGAAGCGCTGGTCAAATTAGTTGCCACGCCATTGTGAACGATGTCATACGCAGGGCTTTTGCGACCGCCAATATCGCAGCCGTACTCTAACGGAATGGGTTTGCGCGTGGTGATGGCAAAAGGCCTGACGGTATGAAGCTGGTCCCATGGAAGTGTAGACGGCCCTTAGTATGGGACGCGACTTGCGTCGATACTTTGGAGCCGTCAGCGGAGCAGCACAAACGGCGCAAATATGCTAACCTCGGCAGTGGTTACATATTTGAGCCGTTTGAAATTGAGACATTGTGCGCGTGTTGGCCGGGAGCTCATCTTGTTTTCAAAAATCTTTCTGAGCGTCTCATGTACCCGCCGCGTGACCAAAATGCTGGTTTTTATTTGGCTCAACGTATAAGCAGCATTGCCAAGCTGATTGGCAATGCTGCCAGCATGTTGGGACCGCTGCTAACTGGCAGTGGGCTTGAGCATTTAGAATATCTTTAGACCTTCAAGGGTCTGTGGATGATCCAATTGCTTGTTATGTAGTAGTAGTTTATGAAGTTTTATATTATAAGTCTGTATTTAGTGGTAGTTAATCACTTAAGCACTTGCTCTGTAAAAAAATCAAGTACCTTGCACCTTGTTGTCACTGTTCAGACCTATCCCGATATCAAAATACCGTATACTTATAAATGCTTCTGTTGATTAAGATAAGGTTAGAGTGTACCCGCCCATAGGTTTCCGCCTTGTCATGGCAGGAGAACTTAGTAGCCGAGGCCTATGGGCGGCGCGGGAATCCCAGGTAGAGCCGCTTCTCTGGGTTTTTTCTGAGACAGCTGAGAAGGCGGCGCTCGAAGTCTCCCGATTCTTTTTGGTCTTTTCCCCCTAGGCAGTTTAGAAGTTTGCACTCGAGGTTAGGCCGATTTTCTGGGGTTTTTAAATATAGCAGCTTAGAGGCTGACCGGCAAGTTGCGTGCCTCATGAGGAGTGCCGCAACTGAGCCGGGCTGCACTTTTATCACTGTTCAATCCTAACTAACCCAACAGAAATATATGTTCGTGTCAAGGTCACAACTCAGAATCAAGGTTAATAACCTTAGTGTCAAGATATTCATACTCATGCCATACTACTTTTAAAAATCAAGTCGATCCGTTTCTTCGTATATTAGCATGGATTCTCTACCATAAAGGTAGAATAAAGAAATATGTTTAACCTCTAATTGTGGTATATTTAAAAATATTTTTAATGTCAGACGAAATGACGGCCCAGTATTAAACGTCATTGTAATATGTAGCATGGCAAAGGGAAAACTATTTTGTCCAATTTTAATGTCAGTTATCATTGTCAATTCATACTTTATTTCCTCTTCGAGGAGCTATAATGGTGGAAAGACAATTTGTCCCTTTGCTATGCTAAACGAGACATTTATAAAAGTCTGCAGTCAATGTATGTCACCTGTCATCTAATTACGTTATGTGAATCCATGTTAGGCTCAATCAACCCAATAATTAATGTGCCATCGTAAATTTAATAGCAACGTAAAAAGTGTTCTCTCTTTCGAATTCCGAAGGTGAAAAAGAAACAGAAATAGTCTAATTAACTGTTATAATTACGATGGTGTATTCAAAATTGGGCCTTTTAGCGTCGTTGTGATAGGTTACAGTTTTGCTTACGCAAGATTTTGTCCTATCCAACGGGAATTATGCAATTTTCGGGATAAAATGTAGCCTATGTCCATTCTCAGGCTCTAGACTATCTGTGTACCAAATTTCATTGAGATCGGTTCATTAGTTTTGGCGTGAAAGCGCGACAGACAGACAGATAGACAGACAGACAGAGTTACTTTCGCATTTATGATATTAAAATAGTAAGGATAATATATTATCAGTATGATGATATCCAAGGACTGCTCGTCGATTGATTTGACAGATATTCGATCGACAGTTGTTTATTTTGACATTCTTGCAGCGCACGCTCAGTAGCTCGCAGATGGCAGAATTTTTCTACTTACTCAACATTTATCGTTATATTTTGGACAATTCACAAAATATCTTTATAAATTGTAGCCTATGTGTTATTCTGATGTATAAGCTATATTATTACAAAGTTTCATCTCAATCCGTTCAGTAGTTTTTGCGTGAAAGAGTAACAAACATCCATACATCCATCCATCCATCCATCCATCCTCACAAACTTTCGCGTTTATAATATTAGTAGGATACTGTACTGTACTGTATACTATAGTTTGCATCATCAAAAAGTTATCAGATCTTATGTAGACCAAAACTTTAAACTCTACAGGACTTAACTCGTCAAGCTCTTACTTCACTAACTTCTCACTATTTATAAGGTTAAATTTGGTGTTGGTGCGCGTAAAATGGCAAGCATCATCATCAGTATAGTTTATCCTACTGCAGGTCATAAGCCATTTCCTTATATCGCAAATATTTTTTTAATTAAATCTAGAAAATGAATACCCCTCATAATTAAAACGCTAGGATCGAAAATAATATACCCACGAATATTTTTAAGAAATATTTTTACGCACGTTTCGTAAAAATATCGTACAAAATTTATGATATTCCATATAGCCACGTCTTAAGGCTATTTTTCTGATGGTCAGTTTTATTTCATTCAGACCTTATCGCTCTCTTGGGTATCCCATACGATTGCACTTGTGAAAATTTCAAGTAAAAATATTTCTAAAACTTTGATGATAGCTGGTCGTCATAAGTCAAACAACAAAAAAACTTTTATATTCTAGTTAAACATTGATAGTTCTGTACAATTCCAGCATTTTAATATAATATATTAAAATGCTGGAATTGATTGGATATATTATATTCTAAGGACGTACGCAGATATTCAATCTGCGTACGCGATACAATCTTCGCGATATATGAGAGAATCTTTTTTTCAGCGATAAGTGTATATCTTGTAACGATGTATCGTTACGTCTTATTAATGACTTCATATGTGACGGGTTCAACGTGCCCAATATGCCCCGGCCTTAATCCTTACCCTTATCTCCCGACATACATGCAGCCGGTCCTGCACTATGCACTTTTTGTTTGCACGGCTTAGGCGCAGGATGACAGGGGCTAGCGATGTCATTCAGTCCGTGACCTTCACCTGTGATAGAGCAAGAGCCAGCGGCCCCCAGGCCTTCGGTAAAGTATAAAAGCTGTAAGTTTCTCAAAGTATGTCCCCAACACAGGTAAGAACGAACCCCGTCTATGAAACTTGGGTCGTGGTGGCTTTCGCAGGTATCAGGTAATAAAGGTGTGTAAATTTGTGTGTTGAATTCGGTAAAGTATAAAGCTCAGTTTTTACATATTTTACTTATAATAATCCTAGAAGTCACCTTGCTGAATGCCAGACACTTCGTACGGTTGCAACCCTCCGCCAGACACCCTTAAAGTATATTTAATTGTTACTATACTTACGGTATAGTATAAAAGCTGCAATTTATATATGTTATTAGGAGAACTATCAAATGATGTTTTCTCAATAGCCAGACAGTTTCAGTAGTTCCTTTATGTTGCCAGACACATCAAAAGTCTAATGTAGGTACGAGCGCGAGGGATAATTATATGTGTTAGCGGGTGAGAGTGAAATACCGCGTTCGGTCCATTGCGACGTTTTACTGAGAATGATCTATCATTTATTGTATACTAGTTTTTACTCGCGGCTTCGCCCGCATACGCAATATATCATTATAATTTTATAGCCTATGTGTTATTCTGATATATAAGCTATATTATTGCAAAGTTTCATCTCAATCTGTTCAGTAGATTTTGCGTGAAAGAGTAACAAACATCCATACATCCATCCTCACAAATTTTCGCGTTTATAATATTATTAGTAGGATAATGAGAACTATTTTATAGATTTACTACGAAAATTCATTATGACGTGTTACTGCGCATCAGCTGTCATTTATTGTATTTTCGGTCTAACATCATTTTAAGTGCTAGACATTTACTATTCTAGTATATACCTTTTATTATTTTTTATACACTAGGTAATTCATTATTTAAAATCTTTTTTTATATTTCAAATAGGTTTGCGTTTGACTACACACTGCCTGATGTTAAGCAGATATGCGGTCTAGAATGTAGCACGCTTACCTAGAATACCTATTTACTCGAGATTTGAAGACACCTACATTGTGCTTTAGCGGAAAGACAGACTCAGGCATAGCGTTCCACATTGCTCAGTCATATCAGTGCTCTAATCCCCAATTGGGCTCGGAGATTGGGAGCAGGACTTTATCCTCGTGTTCGAGATTTGGGGGAACAGACGTTCTCCAAGTTTTGGGGACAACCTCCACCTACTTTGCATCACGACCCTTGAGGACGTTCTCTATTGCGCGTTCTTCGCTGCGCCGCGTCGGTTCTCGTTAGGAACAAGGGATGTGCTCGCCTAACTGCCTATTGGTCGCGTAACGTTATAAATTGATCATCCGGGCAATTGTAAAAAACCCGCAAATAAATTTTGTTGTACGTACCACCTTCTTTTATTTTTATTCAAGTAGGTGGCCCCGTTACAATCTGTACATAAACTTCACAGTACTTACTGGTATGAGACCGAATTTGAATTCACACTTATACGGTGAACATTCTCCCACTAGACCATTGCGTTATGCCATAGCTTTATTCTTAAAGCGCGATAATTCCACATCAACCACACTGGCCCAGAGGGAATTGGTAGGAAAATAACTGTTATTGGGAAAATAACTGTTAAGCTTTCTATAATTTGAAAGAATATTTCAACGATAGTAAAGATGAATATTTAGTGTATTATTAACTTTGCTCAAACACTTATTTAATAATATTTTTATTACTTTATAACATTGTAAATAGTGGTTTATTATTATTCGTCTTGTGAGCCCTCTCACTATGTACATAATTATAATTTATTAATACCTATAAGTTCAATTAGGTCATATTAAATTACCTAAATAAAATGTATAATAGATATAACACTTAAGTGTTCGGTATAGTTAGTTTGAATAGTACTTAATTTGATTATTCTCTAAGTTAATACATTTCACGTAGGTAAGCTTGTGTAATGTAATGTAATGTAATGTCTAGCCAAGTTACATTTTTTTAATATTGCACGCCCGTAATGGGTCCACTATTGGAACTAATATTTATTATAACATCTTTGTACATAGTGTTGCAATAAACGATTTCTGATTTCTGATTTCTGATTTCTGATTTCTGATTCACAAAACTCCTTAGAGGAGATGGTTTTCAAAATTCTTTCTGAGCGTCTGGTGGACGCGACGCGTGACCAAAATGCTGGTGTTTATTTGACTCAACGCATAAGCATTGTTATTCAGCGTGGCAATGCTGCCAACTGGTAGTGGGCTTAAGTATAAATTATCTTTAGGCCTACAAGGGTATATGGATGATTCAATTGCTTTTTGTCGCTCATTCTCCAATTTGGCGATTTTTGTCTAATTACCTTAGGTACCCTATTTTATTATTCGGTGATTTGACTCAAATTGAAAACTTTAATTTGATAGTATTACCTACTTATAGCTGTTAATTCAAAGCAAGTAAAATAATAAAGGGTAATATGGTAACTAGGCAAATAGCGCCAAATTAGAGAATAACTGATATTATAGTAGAAGTATTTACCTATGTAGTTTTAGGTTAAGTATGTAGTATTTTATTTTGTAGTAGTTAAAAAGTCACTAGCTATTACTAAAATAGAGCGCTTATATTCAGTCACATGAATGTAGGTATACCTCTCTAATACCAATGTCACATGTCAGTTACACCTCTATGACCAAATATCGGTTTCCTATACCTTTCCTATCATGGTTCGTTAAACAATACGTATTCTCTTGACGTTTCAATCCGTAGGAAGACAAATCGAATCAAGCTTGTAGGCAAATCAAACGCTGTGATAACAAGTGACACGCCGTGCCAAGGGTGGAAAGGGTTAAGGTGATAAAGAAGCTTTTCAGTTTCTGATTGCTTTGTTCTTTTTAGAGAACAAATATAATTAATTTTTGTATTGTACTTTTATTTAGAATATGGTTGAAAAATGGTAGCACTTAAGATAAATACTGAATTAAGTCTACATCGAACTTCTTCCACAATAAATTTAAAACACCGAACATTTTATTGAAACAGATTTTATAAAACCATCTCTATTTTTTTTGGACACATTTTCTTTCAAGCAAACCAAATCTCGCATTAAAATACCCCATTCAATACTAATTTAACATTGTATATTTTTGAATATGCATTATTTATTTTTTGTAGTTTGTCAATGAATTTAATATAATAAATAAAATAGCAATGTAATGCATAAAATAGCAAAAAAAATGAGGTTACACTGAATTTTTGTGTTTTTTATCATTCGATTAATGAATAATACGTAAAAATGTTTAACCAGGCGAAATGTTTGTGAAAATGAGTGCAAACGCCTGAATTAAATGAATTTTGAATTTATTTTTTTTTGAAATGTTTATAAATTAACATTGTGTAATATTTTTGTAACATTAGGTTTTTATTATTGTTTTTACAAATCATGATTATTAATATCAATAAATTTATCTTATTTTATTATCAGGCTTTTTCGTATCTGAGGCCCTTCTGTTTTTTCGCTTTTTCTATATATAATGTTATTGTGGTTAAATAAACTTATTTGTGTTGTATAACAACACTTTTCCTATTTGTTACAGAGTAAAACAGGTGATCCACTAAATCTAACAGTCAGCCGAGCAAAGTTCAGAAAACTTCATAACATTTACTGGTCAATTTACTTCAGTGCAGCCCCCCGACCGCCTAAGCAATAGCAATCGTTTATGACTTCATTTTATATATGTGACGTTAGCCATCAAAGAGTTTCATTCAACGATTGATTTCGTAATCCGCGCAAAGCAATTGATGGCTAACGTCACATAAGCGGTGCCAAATGACTAAAATGAAGTCATAAACGATTGCTATTACGATTGCTTTTGCTTAGGCGGTCGGGGGGCAGGTCAAAAGCACTCGACCAGTGAGAGCTACTATAGTGATCACATACTTATGACAACTACTAAGTGGGTACCTGTTATAATAATAGATGTTCAAAATAGCCTGATAGACTATTGATAGCCGTGTCTTTATTATTTACAAAATCAGAATAACTCTACCAAACATCTACTACACAAAAAACAACGGGTTGTACGCAGGGAGTGCCGGAAGAAGTGAAAACTTGCTCGAAACGAACGAAGCTTCGATCAGGGTACAGTTATTACAGTCTAACGTTTTTACCCATCCCAAAAAGTGCACAGTGCCATTGATGAAGTTTACACTTAAAAAAACCGGACAATTGCGAGTCAGGCTCGCACACTGAGGGTTCCGTACATATTCAGAAAATTTCACAAAATTGGGAAGTAAGTTGTTCAAAACTCTAAACTAATAACCTTCGACAAAAAAAGTTTTTTTTTTACTTTTCTCGTCATACATCGAAAATTAACAGATTGTTAAAATAATTAAAAACCTGTTTTAGCATGTGCTAATGAAGTTTTTTTATATGATACCTTACATGATACGATTTACTCACTTTGAATTTTGAACCCATATTTTGTGAATTGTGAGGCTCTATTTTTTGTGATTTAAATAAAAAATGTCCAGTTTTCAGATTTATTCCTATATATTTTGTAAATGTTTGTAAATTAATGTAAATCTTTGATTTTTGGTCGAAATAAATGCTTATTTATTTATTATTATTTATATGTGTACTCTGAGACAATGCTTCTCGCCAAATTTCATAATTCTATGGCAACGGGAAGTATCCTGTAGGTTTTGATTTTTGCGAGTGTCGAAATATGCGTTTTTTACGACATAAACAACTCTGACTTTTTATACGATAACTGAGAAGTTTTTCTTTTACACGACTGCAAGAGACTATAGATATACGTATACAGTTTAAATTTCAACTCGATATCTTTACGCGTTCCCGAGATAAAGAGTCTTGATATACGGACAGAAAGTGATCCTATAAGGGTTCCGTTTTTTTTCATTTGAGGTACGGAACCCTAAAAACAGCATGAATTGATATTCTTCAGCGATATCTTATCAAGATGATTCGTAAACGAGTCAAACTTTTAGAATGATTCAATATTAAATAGCTCCGTACCAAACATATAACTACACGTACGTTGCGTAGTCATACAAAATGATTGTAAGCTATCATTATAACTACTCACGTATGAAAACAAAACAAATAATACCCTTCCTAATTTAAATTGCCTCAAAACTCATGCCTACATAATACTGCTTCTTAAACAATACGGATGACCGAAAACGAAACAGACAGCAACAAAAGCGGAATTCCCGTGAATGTTTTTTTAACGTCCCCTTTTTATACAGTTACAGCGGGAGGTGGTAGTGTCGTCCCTACCCCCTTGACACAGAAACAAACGCTCGTTGACAGTCTCTCGTCGTGGCGGCTATTATGAAACCAATCGATATAAGTCGAATGATAGATTCTGATTTTTTTACTAACCTTATAAAAACGTTGCGCTATATTACGTAAGTTAGGTACCTCTACCTACTGTTCACGTTGTTTGAAATAAGTATGTAAAATCTACTCAATATTCTAAATCCATTAAACTCAAAATAATAACTCTATGTCATAACTGATATATAAAAAAATACATTTAAATATATGTTAAAATATTTTTAGTAAATTAAATACCATAACTTTAAAAAAAATCTATAATTTAAGCGAGGATTCAGTTTTAATAATGTCGTCAACCCATCACGAGTGGGCTTATGTTCAGCAGTTATAGACAATTAAAAAGGGACGGAACAAATACAGGGGTATGGGGAAGTAGTAGTAGTGTAGATAATTACAATTAAAAATCAGCTGTCGGCTGGATTAACGTTTATCTCTGTCAGACAAAGCTTATCAGTCGGAATCAAACATTTTATCTATACCCGCAACGACAATTTAAATAATTATTTTTTGCAAAAAATAGCATGACCGAGTTCACCCAGAATCATTACATAGTATAAAACAAAGTCGCTTTTCGCTGTCTGTCCCCATGTATGGTTATATCTTTAACTACGCAACGGATTTTGATGCAGTTTGTTTTAATAGATGGAGTAATTCAAGATAAATGTTTATATGTATAATACACCTGTGCCAAGCCGGGGCGCATCGCTAGAACGCAAATATTATGCACGGATCGATGTAGCATTTTTCACATTATTGTTGATTTATCAAAAATGGCTCAGCTGATTTCGATGTGTATATATATACGCCTCGAATTGTATACCTCCTCCGGTGGTTCGTCGTTCGAAAAATATTTGTTCATTATATCGCTCTTTAAAATAATATACACGTTTCTGAGGAGGACATTTTATAAAATTATTCCTGTACTTTTCAAGTACAGAAATAATTTTGACGTACAAGCACAAAATTAATTTTGATAAATAAATTGCAATAAAATAATCAAATTACTACTTTTTATGAAGATACAGAAATTATAACGACATTTGATACCGACATGATTCATCCATCCGTCAGCCGTAGGACGTCCACTGCTAGACATAGGCCTCTTCCATGGATTTCCAAAAAGGCCGGCTGGAAGCGGCCTGCATCCTGCGCGTTCCTGCGATCTTTATTATATCGTCAGTCTACCTAGTCGGTGGACTTCCTACGCTGCGCTTGCTGATCCGTGGTCACCATTCGAGAAGTTTACGGCCCCATCGGCCATCTGTTCTTCGAAATATGAAAGACATGATAATATAAACTAATTATTTACTAGGATTTTATGAGTTGATCAGACACAAGGACTTTGTATACTATCTGGACTGCGCACAGACGCAATTTGGCTCAAAGTTAGTTTAGGAAAATTCAACCTTAAAGCGTTGCAACAAAACATATATTCCTTTGAAGTGCCATAAGAGAGACGCTGTGCTGAGTGAGACTTCCCAAAGTGATGAAGGTGTCCTGCTCGCACTATTGCCATTTCGAAAATACACTTATATATGGTAGAATTATTAACTGTAAAGCCGCGACTCTCTTAACCATTTCTAAGTTTTTATAACAATGTAGTTTGATGAGAATTTAGTTAAAATTGCAAATAGATGCTAATAAAACAGAGTTTGATATTTATTTTCTATGAATACCTACGTCTTTATGATTAATGGTTATTTTTTAATTCTGACTAGAGTATCACCGTCGATTGCAAATGGCGTACTATGGTGTATACAAAGAAGTGTGGTAGGGTGACTATGCTTGACATATTTCTTAAACATGCTGGGTGTACAATAGGAGTATAGTCGTGGGTGTCGTTGTTCATTTTCTTGGGTTGAAGATTTCAAAAATGACATTCATTTTGAAATTAAATAAAGCGGAAGTCACTTTTTGCAAAAAGTTGTCATTGGTGTAGTTTTTTAGGTTTTTGGAGGTGTAGATTTCAAAAATGGCATCCATTTTGAAATTAAAGATGGTGGACGTCACTTTTTTGATAAAGTCGTCATAGGTGTAATTTTCGAGGTTTTTGGGGTGTAGATTTCAAATATGGCATCCATTTTGAACTTAAAGATGGCGGATGACACTTTTTGCAAAATGTCGTCATGGGTGTTGTTATTTAGGTTTAAGGGGGTGGAGATTTCAAAACTAGCATCCATTTTGGAAATAAAGATGGTGGACGTCACATTTTTGAAAAAGTCATCATGGATGTAGTTTTCGAGGTTTTTAGGGGTGTAAATTTCAAAACTGAAATCCATTTTGAACTTAATGAAGGCGGATGTCGCTTTTTTGCAAAAAGTCGTCATGGGTATCGTTTAATAGGTTTTTGGGGGTGTAGATTTCAAAATTGGCATCCATTTTGAAATTAAAGATGGTGGACGTCACTTTTTTGATAAAGTCGTCCAAGGTGTAATTTTCGAGGTTTTTGGGGGTGTAGATTCCAAAAATAGCATCTATTTTGGAATTAGAGATGGCGGATGTTTCTTTTTTGAAATAGTCGTCTTGGGCGTCGTTTTTGAGAATTTGGGGGTGCATATTTCAAAATTAGCATTCATTTTGGAATTAAAGATAGCGAGCATTACTTTAAAATGGATGCCATTTTTGAAATCTACCAAAGACTTCGAAAACTACACCCATGACGACTTTTTCAAAAAAGTAAGTCCGCAATTTTTTTTTTCATTATGGATGCCTTGTTTACAACGGAAGCCTAAAAATGATTGTGACTTATCGTAATAAAGTCTATTAAGATTTTTCGTGACAAAGTCTTTTCGTGATTAAGATTTTTAGTGATAAAATTTATTTGTGACAAAGTTTTTCGTGGTTATGTACTGACACGGATTGCGTGATATGTGTCAAGACTACATCTATGAAACTTAAACGTTGTTTAACACCGTAAATATGGATTCCAGACCATTACTGTCACCACAAAAGTGAAGGAACTCGTGAAATTTCCGATGACAGCTGTCAAACTTAAAAGTGGTTTTGTCTCCTTCATCAATTCTAGACCATTGCTGTCTTAACAAAGGTGAAAGAACTCTTCGACAGCTACATTTCCGATAACAGCTGTCAAACTTGAAACTGAATTATCTCCGTATATATTAATTCTAGACCATTGCTTTTATGGAGATTGGTTTTATAGAGATCTTTAGGGAAGGCCTATGCCCAGCAGTAGGCGTCTTATTGCTAAAACGACGACGATGACGAAATACGACGATTTAGGGGTAAGATAACTGCGATTCCTGCGTGCAGTAACATTCCAAAGAAATATTATATCCCGAGATGATCGAGATGTTTTGGTCATCCTACTTGGAAAAGAGACACAATCATCTGATGTGGTATCCTTGTCGGCACGTTTTTCTTTTCCAGTACTCAATCCTGTTTATATGATAAATCCATGATCAGACATGATAATTAAAAAAAAGAAAACAAATAGCTGAAATATTTCTTCACAAATGTTTGACAACACGATTTAAAAAAAGAATACAAATAAACCTCAATGATTTCTTCACCAATGGTCAAAATTACAAAACAGTTCTGTATTAATTAACATAAACTCTCACAAACGTCTCCAAATACCAGACGTCTAATAAAGATTTCACAACGCTTTAGTTGGCCGGCAACTTTATGGCTTCCATAAACAACCTGTAGCTTCATCTTGACCGCTTCATAAATCTGAGACCCTTTCCCATCAGCTCGACAACCCATGAATAAATAAAGGGAGTAAAAGCTCTCAGTAGAGATCATAGTTATTTTGCCACTTTTGATAGAGATATTTATTGTGTCAAGTGGGTAGTAGTGGTAGTGTTTGTTATTAGTCGGAATAATATATTAGTACACTTTTTTTAGGGTTCCGTACCTCAAAAGGAAAAAAACGGAACCCTTATAGGATCACTTTGTTGTCCGTCTGTCCGTCTGTGTGTATGTCAAGACTCTTTATCTCGGGAACGCGTAAAGATATCGAGTTGAAATTCGAACTGTATACGTATATCTATAGTTTCTTGCAGTTGTGTAAAAGAAAAACTTCTCAGTCATCGTTTAAAAAAGTTAGAGCCGTTTATGTCGTAAAAAACCGCATATTTCGCACTCACAAAAATCAAAACCTACAGGGTACTTCCCGTTGACATAGAACTATGAAATTTGGCGAGAAGTATTTTTTTAGAGTACACATATAGGAATTAATCTGAAAACTGTATATTTTTATTTAAATCACAAAAAATAGGGCCTCAAAATCCACAAAACATGGGTTCAAAATTGAAAGTGAGTAAATCGTATCATGTAAGGTATCATATAAAAGACCTTCATTAGCACATGCTAAAAAAGGTTTTTAATTATTTTAACAACGTCTTTGTACGGAACCCTCGATGTGCAAGCCTGACTCGCAATTGCCCGGTTTTTTTTTTAAATACGGCCTGCAACCACAATCTAAGCAAAGCTTGTGTGTAGGTAGCTGCCTTTTATATATTATAAAAATAGTAACATCCAGACACAGAGCAAACACATATGTTCATCACTAAAATGCTTGGGTGGGAACCGAACCTACTCCTCCTTGGCACAGTAGTTAGGGTCACTAACCACTGGGCCACCGAGGCAGTATTGTGAATACTGTGAATACCTTGATGCAGAGATTGAGATTAAACTCGGAGTTACATATTATGGTAGTGATTAAATAAATGGTTTCAATATTAAATTTCTAGTGTGATTTAATTTAATTTTATGGTGATGTTTACGACACCAGTTAACCTACACACAATACTGACAGTTAATCAATAAATCAATCAATCAATCAATCTCAAATAGAATAATTTTTAATAAAACTATTTTGAGATTTAAAAATGAAGGTTCGGTTACGGATGTAAATAAACTACACATATACTCGTATAGGTAATTAGGATTTAATTTAGCTTGAAACATTTTTGCGCATACATCATTTTCAGTTGATTAATAAAAAAAAAATGCCGTAACTATTTATGATACACCTATATAAATGCATTTGTGCCAACATGATTACAGTATTTCAATATCTAAAAGGCTATAAAATAAGAATTTTATTAATATATACTACGAGACTAATCGCGCACTAAAATTACGAGATAAGTAAATACCTCATCATCCCGACGTTTCGCCCGAGTTGCATCGACCGTGGTCGTGTTCGACAAATAAGAATTTGTTAGGTAACTTTTTATTACCATTTTATGTTCTTTTAAATTATACGACCAGACGATATTTTTATCGAGCGCTATGAGAATAATAACTTAAAATGAATGTGGCTCTTCAAAACTCTCTCTTTGGCAAATATCCAAAAGAAATGTAGGCTGAAAAGATTCACTTAAATGTATATTAGCTGTTTTCATTTTGAGTAAAGCTTTTCAAGTTGATATTTGTTTATGTTTTCATCCTTAACATTTGAAATCTAGACCTTACTTTTGAGTAGAGCGATAAATGATTGTAGTATGTTTATTCGGAACAAATCAGCTTGTTACTATTTTTTAACATGGCATTTTGATTTTAAATCTAAAAGTTTTCATAATAAACGACCTTTTTAGGGTTTCATACCCAAAGGGTAAAAACGGGACGGAACAGCCCTATTACTAAGGCTCTGCTATCCGTCTGCCTGTCTGTCTGCCACCAGGTTATATATCATGAGCCGTGATAGCTAGACAGTTAAAATTTTCCTAAATGATGTATTTCTGTTGCTACTAGAACAACGAATACTAAAAACAATTAAGGATACATAAACCAATAACATTCCTACACCTGGACTTTAGCCGTTTTTTGCTCGATATTAATAGCAGTAAAAGGCTTGAAATATTTTCAGAATATTTAATTGTATCTTCAAATGTTCAATAGTTAATAATTAAAAGAAAATAAATTAAGAGGGGCTTACTTACAGTACGGAAGCCATCGTGCGCAAGTTCCACTCTTACTTGGCTGATTATTATTAACGCTATTTGTTTTTTTTTGTTTACTCCTGTAAATTTACTTCTATATTTAGATAGGTAGTAGGTGTATGTCCCTAATATATTTATTTATTTATAGGTAATGTGAGAAGTTCACCGACTTCTATATGAGCCAATAGTTTCAACTTAAAAAAATGCCCAAATGTGCAACTATGCGTCCATGTCGTTCGTGACCATTTGATATTTTCAATATAATATTTTTAATAAAGCCTTTTTTTTTTATCCTATTTGTTAACGCAATAAAATATTTTTTGTGAGAAAGGAGTATTTTTTTTTATTTTCTCCGGTAAATGTTGTACACCCACATATATTATAATAGATAGGTAGTCGGTATATGTCCCTAATATATTTATTTATTTATAGGCGATATGAAAAGGTTACAGATATTAATATGAAATTAAATGGTACATTTTTTACAATTAAATGGTTTCTTACATTGTGCGTTGAAAATGTTTTATCTAGCGATATAAATTGTAGTTTCCTTCAATTTAGTTTTAACGTTTCCAAGAAACCGCTCGTTTTCTGCGATTTACTGCGTCTTCTACTATACTGGCGGTTTAATCCAGCTTGCAAGGAGCTTGTTAAGCATAGACTTAAATGTATAAAGAATAGAAGTTCTACAGTACATACAATATTTCAGAATTGTTTAGCTTGCTATTTTCGATTTTACGTACAAACTTGATATTAGTATAGACAACAAACATTGATAATATTTAAAAAAAATAAGTCTTACCTTCATCAACCCGCACTGAGCCAGCGTGGTGGTTGTGGCCCAATCACCCTTCGCGGGTACGCTGACGACATGCAATGGACTATTTAAAAGACTGATACAGTACAATAATAAGTGTAGTGAGTGCTGCATGGTTCAAAGGTTTTATCCTCCTTGCGTCGATTTCCTCATGTCTGAGGGTCGTGACCTCCGCCTCCCAGAAGCTTCTCTTTCACTATGTTCTTCCATCGTCCTCTATCTTCAGCAACACGCAGCGCCTCATAGACGGGTGAGTCGAGAGTGGTGCGAATCTGATCGGACCAACGTATCGGACTACGACCTTGTGACAAAGGTTTTATATACTGGTATAATCCTATCCTACTAATATTATAAACGTCAAAGTGTGAGGATGGATTGATGGATGGATGGATGTATGGATGTTTGTTACACTTTCACGCAAAAACTACTGAACGGATTGAGATGAAACTTTGCAATAATATAGCTTATATATCAAAATAACACATAGGCTATAAATTATAATGATATATTGCGTATGCGGGCGAAGCCGCGGGTAAAAACTAGTATAATATAATGATATAACTGGTGTATTTTAATATTTTGAGTAGCGCTGACTTTTGCCTAAATTTTTTAAGCCACCTAAAAGCATCTGACACAGGTAAGACGTTTAGTAGAAAAGCGACACCAAACACTAAAAAATCGGCTGTTCAGGTAATTTTATCAAAATTTATCATATTTATACGTTTAGAAAGTTATAAGTCAAGATTTTTTTTTCCTAATAAAACATATTTTTTTAACTATTCTGAGTTCGTTTTAATCCGTGATTCTAGAGGAACGTTATTCAGGAAGCGGAGATGACACTTAGCTCTGTTGTTGGGTTGCTTCCTTCGCATTAATTAACAAAACGTGTTATGTTACTGAATAGTAAAAAAATATAGATATTTTTCAAGAAAATCAACAATTTTAACCCATTTTAAAAAGAAGATATCTATGCAAAAAATACGAGTATATAGATTCCTCAGTTGGCTATAGTGACCATATATACACCTATAAAAGTCTTTGCACTTAGTATATGTACCTTGTTTTGTTGTAGAGCAGAAACCCCATGATAGAGATTATTATAAAGGCACTAAATTCTCGTGATAAATAATATTCGCGTACGATAACTTGAAAGATATCACCAAACTGAGTACGTAGATTACGTTATACCTACACTTAACATAAAACGAATGAATATACAAGGCACAAAAAATGCCTACGACGTAGACTGCTACGCGTAATTTAGTAGTACAACTCTGCCTACGTACGGCCTACGCGACATATTTTAGATAACGACCTAGTGTAGGATGTTCTAAATGTTTCTTTTAAGAAGTGCTTATCACAGTAGTAGCTGTATTTTTATGACTAGCAAATTATTATTTGTCGTGTTTTACCCAGAGAACCTATTTACAGGTAACGAGAAACCCTTGCGTGGGATTAAAGGTGGCGTCAGCTACAATTTACTCGTAGAAATTGGTGTTAAATATAATAATAAATATTTATTTATTTATTTGTTTATAGGCGAGCAGTGTTTACTGATGTACCTATATCAAGCAGTGTCGAATAAAATTCAAGTGTCAAGAATTTTTTTTTCTTCTTTATCCAAAGGTCCAGTCTATTCTTAAATGTGTTTATAGTTTTTGCTGAGATGACATCCTCAGGCAACCTATTCTAATTATAGACAACTCTATTGCAGAGGATGTGGTGTGCAGTGGCTGTAAGAGGATTGAATAAATTCACCAAGTTTCGAATACTGTACTGTACCAGCATTTTTTATAGTCCACTGCAGGACGTAGGCCTACCCACGAAGGGTGATTGGGCCATATACACCACGCTGGCCCAGTGCGTGTTGGTGGATTCACATACGCCATCGAATTTCTTCTACGGACGTACGCTGGTTGCCTCACGATGTTTTCCTTCACCGAAAAGCCAGTGGTGAGAAATTCCGTACATAACTTCCAAAGAACTCATTGGTACGGGACCGGGGATTTGAACCCACGACCTCACGATTGTAAGGCGGGTGTCACTACCTCTTGACCACCACGGCTTCTTCGAAGTTTCGAATACAAGGTTCATTTTGTTTCAAATTCCTAGTTAGAGGCGTTTTCTATAGTATATATTTTTTTTTTTAATTTTTGTTGTTTAGTTTTTCAAAAATTTCATATGTAAGTTCGTATGGGCCGGATTGCTAGCCCTGGTGTCAGAGTTTTTAGGCCGCCTGAAGGCCTCTGACATGGCTAAGCGGTCAAAACAAACAACTACAATTTAACGAGTCACCCGAGCCACGGTAGCGCTCAGTTGGAAAATGCCACCCGCGGTCACCCATCCAAATACAGAATGTTTACAAATGTAAAATTAAAATGTTACTTATCACACAACTTAACTTGTTTTTGTAGTGTGTACCAGTTTCTGTTCAAGACGTCATTTTTGACATTGGCCAAGTACTAAAATAACAAGATTATTTTTTTCAAAAACCCGTGTACAGAATTCGCAAATATTTCGCACGGATCGATGTGGCATTTTTCTCATTATTGTTAATTTATCAAAAATGGCTCAGCCGATTTCGATAAAATTTAAATTGGACCAATTTCGAAGTATATTCTTTCTAATAAAAAAAATGATTGAAATCGTACCACTATGAAAAAAGTTACGCGTGGTTAACATGAAAAAAAAAATATACGTGTCGAATTGTATACCTCCTCCGGTGGTTCGTCGGTAAAAAATAAAAAGAACAGTAATTTTGAGACGAAAATCACGACGCGCGCGCTCGCTTGGCTACTTGTGGTGATGCACGAATTGTTGTTGTTTACATTTCACAGTTTTAATTTTACTTGTTAAATTTAACACAATTACATAACTTTGGGAACGTTTTTTAGTGTTATTTGAAAAATTGCGAAAATTGTAACCTATCGTCGTTAATTCAATAAATAAATATGAAAAATAAACTTATTTTAAAACTCACACACTGACGAACAAGACCTAGTACATCAAATTTACAAAAAAAAATACAAGTAAATATATCCAAAGAGGCGAAATAGCTGTGTAAGTGGAGCTGTGAGTTCTTATCCTTACTTTCGTACCCTTCTGTGGTCGGTGAGAGCTCTCCAGGGAACTAACGAGGTGCCGCACCGCACAAATGAAACTCTGTTTCTATTTATTATTATAACTATATACATCTTAATACTATGTTGCTGTTGAAACAAAAAAGTACAAAATATCAAGTACTTAAATCGTAAATGACAAGGCTAAACTACTCAGAGTAAAGATATAATTATATCATATCTTTCTGAGTTTCTGGTGGATGCGACACGTGACCACAATGCTTATATTTGACTCAATGCTTACTAGCATTGACATTTGGCATAGTAATGCTGCCAGTATGCTGTGCACGATGCCATTGGAAGTAATCTTGAGCATTTGGATTATCTTTAGACTTCCTACTGCGGGGCGAATCGCGTTAGACTCTATATGTACTCGTAGGAATAGCTTAGGTATGTAGTTTTAACTCAAGTATACAGTGTCGTATATGTGTAGCTTATAAAGGCACTTGCTCAAAAAATTACTTATTTTAATTTATGTTAAATGTATTTTACGGCTGTATAGGTAACGTGACCTTGTGCTGTGGCTGATTATTATGTTTACTTCTTTTGGAAAATGATTTTGCTTTAATACTTATAGCTATTGTAAGATATTTCTTCTGTAGATATTTTTGTCTTCTATTTAGTTAGGAACATATTTTTATCGAGGTAGTAGGTTCAAATCCTGGTCTCGTCCCAATAAATTCTTTGGAATTTAATTATGTTCGGGATTTCATACCATTGGCTTTTCGGTGAAGGAAAACATCGTGAGGCAACCTGCATACGTCCGTAGAAGAAATTCCATGGCGTGGGTTGGCGATCTACCAACCCGCACTGGGCCATCGTGGTGGATATGGCCCAGTCACCCTTCGTGGGTGACTGGTGAGGTGGGTGAGCCTACGTCCCGCAGTGGACTATTAAAAACGCTGGTACAGTACAGTACAGTACTCTCTGTATGCATGTAATACAACATCCTTGTATTCTCTACATTATTATTTACTATATAGCAACCCGCCCCAGCTTCACACAGGTGTATTATACATATAAACCTTCCTCTTGAATCATTCTATCTATTAAAAATACCGCATCAAAATCCGTTGCGTAGTTAAAAAATATCTAACCATTTCGTTTTCAAAAAAGATCTAAAAGATTCTTATAATGCATACTCTAGGGTGTCAGCCTTTGAAGAGAGTAATACAAAAAGCCCATCGCCTTTGTAAATATTTGATTGAAGATTAAACGTCGCATAAATCATCTTCATAACTGTTTCACGGTACCTCTGAGATTTATGAGTTTCTTTTATTTTTGTTTCAAGAATGAGTTTGTAAACAAAATATACCTTAAATCGTAATAGCGTGGTTCTGTCAACTGTACCAACTGTTGTGCCCGCTGTTGAACATAAATAGTTTGTTGGGTGAAAAAAAAAACACTAAATTCATTATCATCTACTGTTGGAGCTATAGCTCCCCTGTATACAGGGTTATTGCTAATTAATTAGCATCATTTTAGGGGCTTATCTTATACATAAAACTAACAACATTTGTTCTGTGACTTTTATCAAAAAGAAAAAAATGGTGTTCCATAGAAAAATATCATTCTCCCGCGACTAAATGTATGCAACAGTTGATTTTATTTTTGAGTTTTGACGAATGTCGCAGAACAAAAGTTGTTAGTTTTGATGTACAGAATAAGCCCCTAAAAGGATGCTAATCGATTAGAAATAACCCTGTATATTGTCACCAAAGTGTTGTGAATATTTTATTTTCGGTGAAAAGGCGCAATTTTACTACGGAAAGCATATTTAGGCATAAGTAGGTATTTGTCAGCCGGAGCACACTATTAAAAGAAAGAAACACATAAATTTTAATTGTTAAATTTTATTACATTTATTTGTTTCGTAAAACGATTTTTTCTATTATTTCGTTAATAATGGCCCATTTTTTTATTTTCAATAGGTTTGCGTTTGACTACACACTGCCTGATGTTAAGCAGATATGCGGTCTAAGATGTAGCACGCTTACCTAGAAGATACCTATTTACTCGCGATTTGAAGACACCTACATTGTACTTTAACGGAAAGACAGACTCAGGCAAAGCGTTCCATATTCTGGCAGGTTAGGCATTTTAGAGAGGGCTATATTTTCCGATCTAAAGTATCCGATAGTAAAATATTATTTCTTTCATATCTTCATGGCGTATTTATTTCGCCTTAACTCACAAATGTTCTCAAAACCGAATTTTATTTCCATAATTTACAAGAACTTATTATACAGATCCATTTACAACTTACAAAGTAATTAGTTTATTAATAACCACAATATCCTGACTGAAAATAATTATGCCCTCTTAATTAATGATTCATGAATAAACAATTTGTGAGAACCGCCATTGTGTTAATTAAAACGTGTTCGTCTATAAGAGCAATAATATTGAGTTTTATACTTTTTATAAATGTTACGTAAAAAAATTCCTGGTATGAAATTAAATTGTGAAGGTGTTGAAATATTCCAGAAAAATTTTTTTTACCGAATATTTTTTTTTATTTTTTTATTGTAAATTTTTACAAACCACAGACTCCAGGGTCTGTGCCCTTTGTTAACTAAAATTACAATTGTTAGATGATACTGTACAAAGAGAGCCTACTAACTCTCTTTGTACAGTATCATCTGTAAAAATGCCTTCTTGAAATTTTAGCCTAAGTTAGTTAGTTGGTGCAATGCGTGAATGCCACGAGCAGACCGGCGACCCGCAAGCAGCACCCGATCACGAGTGTGACACATGTGCACGCCATCGCTCTCCTCGACCATATTTGAGGGAAGAGAGCGACCCGGCACATGATGCCGCCGCAAGAAGGAGCCTTCGATGGCGAGCATGAATGCTTGGGGCATGCGCGCAATGCTTATTTCTTATAAATTACAAATATACATTTTCACGTCCTATGGCTTTTTTTTGCCTTCTCCCGGCCCAGAGCCTCCATCACCGCCTCGTTCCGATCCCTGACGGCCATCTGCAGGTTGTATTCCCTGATGGTTTCGGATGACACAGACGACGTTCGCCGTACGAATCGACTGATGGCATCATTTTCGATGTCGTCGGCGTTTATTTTATTTAGTAAAAAACACTTAATGTTAAGATTTAACATAAAAGAACATTTTCATTTTTAGAACTACGAGCTTGGTACTGAGTAAGAATTCCTTAATCGGCACTAGGTTACGGTTGTAAATATGGCCCAAACGCCTATCTTGAATAGGCTTAAATTTACCAGTGGACTATTAATTCAGTACTAGATAGATTAAAGGAAATTTTAGAGTGAAAATTACTTGAAAAAAAGGTGAGGGATTTGTAGCGATGTTTGATGTCATGTCAGACAAGTCGCCATACTTTTTAGTGTGTCAAAAATTGTCAAATCTCATGTAGAGACAAGCTTCTAACTTAAATTACCTAACTCTACGAGCTCTAACTTCGCGAACTCTACTACTTAGTCAATATAATTATGTGGCTCTTATATGTTATAGGTATAAGTTATGAGAGTTCAAAAAACGATGAAGCGCTTCAAAAAAAGGAGAGCAGAACACCTTATACACGCGTAATACGTGTAACAAGTGTAAAACCTTATACACACTTTGGTACCAAGAACATCTGGGGCACTGTTGTGGCTCGTCAAGACAAGTTAAGAAAAGCAAAGCTTAAATTTAATATACCCACCTTTTTTCAAGTGCATAATTATCTGCTTAACATCAGAACGAATGCTTTTTCGGCAGAACATAAGTGTGTGCCCAATATGTTTGCATAAAAAACCCTCATTTACATATTAACAAGATAAACTAACAAAGTATTAAGTTACACATAAACCGTGAAATAATTGAACACAACGAGCAGTACTCAATGAGCTACGAGTAAATATTGGCCATGACAAAGGATCGGATTAATTTCAAATTGGGTGAAAAAGCGGTTTATTGGTTTGTCGCAGTTGTAGAGAAACGTGAAACGGTAAATTACTCAGTAATTTGCGGTAGGTAATTTTCGTTTTAAAATAAAGTAATTTTATTTCTACCTGTTTGTTTTTTTGACGTTTTGGAGTTTAAGTTTAGTCAAGTATCCATCTATCAGCCATAGAACGTCGACTGCTAGACATAAGCCTCTCCTATAGATCTCCAATAGGACTGGTTTGTAGCGGCTTGCATCCAACGCAATACTGCTGTTTTGATGGACGTCCTACGCTGCGCTTGCCGATAGGTACGCGGTCCCCACTCGAGAACTTAGAATAACACCAGTTCGTAGTGTAGTTCTTAACCAAGTGTGATATGTTTTATAATAGCTATTTTATTAGTGTAATTTTATTATCTACATCTTAATATATATAAATCTCGTGTCACAATGTTTGTCCTCAATGGACTCCTAAACCACTTAACCGATTATAATAAAATTCCGACTCCATGTGCAGTTCGATCCAACTTGAGAGATAGGATAGTTTAAATCTCAAATTATAGTCGCAATTTTAATTTATTTAGCCACAGCAACGCGTGGCCGGGCAGCTAGTATTTTTACATATTTACTTTTACTTTACTTTTTGAATTACAAAGCAAGATCTCATTAGTGGCTAACCACAGTGTCAGAGTTTGAATCTGTCTGAAGGCCTCAGACATGACATTTTTTTTAAATGCGTGTTTGAAAATTTTACCGGAAACTTGCGTGCGAAATTAAAATAAACTGATGTGTTGCAATTTACAGCGGCAACATAATAATTTATAATTTGCGTCGTAAAAAAACATTTGAAAATTCGTTTATTTCTCTTATTTAATTATGTAAGCGAGAGTACAGGAATATTTTCTTTTCATACAGACTCCTCCAATCACAGCATTAAGTTTCAACAGCTACGTTACAAAACCTTTGGAAGCAAATGACTTAACTTTCAAAGTACATTAATAAGCTTACCTTTGCCCCCATTAAACGGGGGTTGACCGAAGCCACTGGCCCCAATAAATTAGATCCTCCTGTAGTCTTCCCGTCTACGATGTTGCTATACGATCACAATGTTTCTTATCATATAATAATGCTCACATAGGGAGTTTTAACGTTTTTAACCAACTTTCAAAAAGGAGGAGGTACTATGTACGTCTTTATGTATCTTTTTGTGTATGTTCATTGACATTTTAGCCAGTTGTAAACTATTTTTTTTATTCAATCTGTACTGACCCACTGCTGGGCAAAGGCCTCCCCCAATTCCTTCCATTCCTTTCTGTTCTGTGCTACCTCCCAAGCAACAAAATTATCCTATAATGCAGATGTTACAGGCCTCCAGCACATATAATGTTCTTTTAAGGGTTCTAGTATTGGCTGCCACGCTTGTAATAGCAAGAATGGAGTTAGTTGGGCCTTATAGTATATCTGATCTTATACATTAACTTATAATTACTTATAGGTTGAAATTAAGGGCGCAATATAAGCTTGGGTAACCTATAAAAGTATCGCGAGGGTGTAAATGCACTCAAGAGTATATAAACTGGTAGGCTATACTTATAACTGCTAACAAGAAGCATTATAAAACTACTATAAGTTAAGTACGCTAATAAGATTGATAAACAGAACTAAACATACTGAAAACTATTTGAATTTATTACTTGGATTTATAAGGGTTTATAAGTTCACTTTACAGATCAATTATAATTAAAATGGAGCGGTTTTATAGTGGTACAAACCAATATAATTATAATCTTAACACGATTATAAAGGTTTAATATAATATGCTTAGTATCAAACACTGTATCCATACTGTCCTGTACTAGAATACATTGTTTTATAATGGTCTTGCAAATGCTGTTATAGTCTCAGTGCCGACAATTTGATTTTGTTGTGTCGTACTCGTTGCCAAAATCGATCGACGTCCAAAAACACTACCATTTTCAATGCTGACACCTAAACAAAAACATTTAATTAAGACATAGGTACTTAATAGCAATATAAAATAACCGTCCGGTTATAGAAATATTTGCGGAACTCTAATTCCAAATATATGGCCAAGAAATGGTTCTGACATTTACCATTTTATACACAAAGTACGCCTATAACGGTTTGTTAATGTATTTGCTAAAACCAACTTTCTCAAAATGGCGATTTTTTGTTGTATGTTTACTAAAACCAACATTATTTTAAAATTCAAGTTAATGAAAACGCTAATTTCAAGGGTCGTGTAAAAATTTTGATAAAAAACCTATTATACTTCACCGAAAATGTACGTGCGCCATCACATTCAAACACATTATACATTTTGACTTATTGTTAACTAACACTCTACCCATAATTAATATTCCAGTTAATATAAAAATTTATGATAAGAAATGGATTAATAACTTACCTTTACTAATTTTTACAAATGTGCGCACCAACATTCACCAATACAGAACACTTTGTATGAGCTTGTAAGGGATTCACTGTGTATGTTATTGTCGTGTTTGGTTCTATTAAGCGCTGATAGTTAGCTTCGCGGGAGGAAATAGTTCCACGTAGTCCAACTATAAGGTCGTAATTGGTCAAAGTGGTGTTCACCAAGTCTACTATAAATATTTAATAAGGTAAAATACGCCTATAAATTGGGCCCTTTTCCGTGGTTATAATTGCTTACTATTCTGTTATAGTCCTAATAAAATGGTGGTTCCAGGATAATTACTAGACCACATTTTGCTGCTTGGGCTCCGTCCAATCCTTTTTAAACCTCTCGTTTTCGTCGCGCCATCGTGTTGGAGGACGGCCTCGGGGTTGACTGGACAGAGGAACCCACTCCGTGGAGACCTTTGCCCATCTGTCTGGGTGCATACGACTCACGTGTCCCGCTCACTCCCATTTGAGCTTTGCAGATTTTAGTCCAACGTCGCTTACGTTGTAAACCAATTTAAAAAAAATATTTTTTGTTCGTAAGAGTATATACCGGAAGTAGTACCATTGAAATTTTATTGAAATCGCTCACTGTACTGTACTGTACTGTACCAGCCTTTTTAATAGTCTACTGCAGGACGTAGGCCTACCCACGAAGAGTGATTGGGCCATATCCACCACGCTGGCTCAGTGCGGGTTGGTGGATTCACATACGCCGTCGAATTTCTTCCACGGACGTATGCAGGTTGCCTCACGATGGTTTCCTTCACCGAAAAGCCAGTGCTGTGAAATTCCGTACATAAATTCCAAAGAACTTATTGGTACGGGATCGGGGATTAGAACCCACGACCTCACAATTGTAAGGCGAGTGTTACTACCTCTAGACCACCACGGCTTCTCTCGCTATTCGCGTGAGCTAATCGCTCACTAGTTTTTGGTAAATCAACAATTTTGGTGGACGGTTGGATGGTTGGATTCACGGTGGAAGTCAGCTTTGCATTTTTTATATATTCATAAAATGATTATTATTTGCAGCAGTTTACGAAGACTTTTTTTCCCTCGGTGTTAAATCATTATAATTTTAGAACCTCTATTAAGAAAGGCTGCAGGGTTTTTAGGCAGGCTGTAGGATTTTAGACATAGCAGAACTTATAGAACAGGCAATTTACCAACCACCATCACGTATGGGCTACTTTATTTTTTCTTTTAAACTTCTAGACACTGCAATTACAATTTTAAATTTATCAATCACCACCATTTCTAGGTGGCTTTTAATATCTATGAACATGTAATTACGTAAAAAATTGGTTTGAAACGTGTACGCTAAGCGAGATGTTCTTGCAGAGGGATCTCGGTCTATATCTTTTTGAAGACTTAGACGGGAGGCTTCCATCATTGGACGTCACTTAGCCAAACCATATGTTTATATTCACTTTTTATTTCACACCACTGGCTTTTCGGTGAAGGAAAACATCGTGAGGCAACCTGCATACGTCCGTAGGAAGAAATTCGATGCCGTATGTGAATCCACCAACCCGCACTGAGCCAGCGTGGTGGATATAGCCCAATCACCCCTTGTGGGTAGGCCTACGTCCTGCAGTGGAATATTAAAAGGCTGATACAGTACAGTACAGCCAAACCATAATAAGTTCTTAAACTTGTCAATACGACAGTCGCTTAATACACCAAAGCTAAACAAACCAAGTTTTAGTATGTAAGTAGCTTCATCCTATCCGGGCTGGCCCACAGACATCCGGAGCGACGTGTACTCCCGGATATTGCCCCGACTCGCGTCGTGTCGGTAATGGATATTTATACTCTTCGTATAGACAATCTAGATAGATAGTAGACAATCTAGATGTAGAAGCTATAGCTTTAGGTAACGTAAAAAACCCGGACAGGTGCGAGTAAGGCTCGCACACCGAGTGTTTCGTACAAATCCAGAAAATTTCAAAAAATTGGGAAGGTAGTTTTTTAATATCTCTATACATCATAAAAATCATCATCGACAAAAAAGTTATCTTTTTTTCACTTTTCTCGTCGTACATTAAAAATTACACATTGTTAAAATAATTAAATACCTGTTTTAGCATGTGCTAATGAAGCTCCTTTATATGATACCTTACATGATACGATTTACTCACTTTGAATTTTGAACCCATATTTTGTGAATCTAGGCCCTATTTTTTTGTGATTTAAATAAAAATGTACAGTTTTCAGATTTATTCCTACTCTGTAGTCTGAGATAATGCTTCTCGCCAAATTTCATAGTTCTATGTCATCGGGAAGTTTTGATTTTTGTGAGTGTCGAGTTATGCGGTTTTTTACGACATAAACAGCTCGTAACTTTTTTATACGATAACTGAGAAGTTTTTTTTTACACAACTGCAAGAGACCATAAATATACGTATAAATTTTAAATTTCAGCTCGTTATCTTTACGCTTTCCCGATATAATATTATATAATACTAGCTGACCCGGCCACGCGTTGCTGTGGCTAAATAAATTAAAATTGCGACTATAATTTGAGATTTAACCTATCCTATCTCTCAAGTTGGATCGAACTGCACATGGTGTGCGAATTTTATTATAATCGGTTAAGTGGTTTAGGAGTCCATTGAGAACAAACATTGTGACACGAGATTTATATATATTAAGATTTCATGCGGACAGACGGACAACATAGTGATTCTATAAGGGTTCCGTTTTCCTTTTGAGGTACGGAACCCTAAAAATACATACAGTACATAGTACCTCCTCTTTTTGGAAGTCTAAGGTATGTAGTATGTCATTTACCTCTAGTTTTGTATAAAATTTTTATACAAAAGTCCCTTTAGCGTTAGTCCTCGTGTCGTGTCGCTAACAGGATATTTATACTCTGTGTGTGACAGTGGCGAAGTGTTGGGAAAAGGCCTTCTAAACAGATATATGGATTATCGATACGACGAAGAAGAAGAATTTATACTCTTCGCATAGACAATCTCTAGATAGCTAGTTTTTAAATTAATATAGTAGCTATATCTTTAGGTTACGAAAAAACAAGATTAGGTATGTAGTTTCTGACGTAATTTACCTCTAGTATAGTCGAATTTTTTTTTACACAGAAGTCCCTTTAGTACTACTTTTACTCTTCGTATGAACAATCTAGATAGCTAAAACTTACCTTAATATAGTAACTATAGATTCTTTAATTTACAATATATTTCAACTACCTAGTTTACTCAATAGTTTCTTGAATTATCTTGTTAATAATAAAATTGCTATTAGTGGAAGAGTGAAAGAGTCTGGAATCCACGACTCTGACTACCCTATTGTGGGCCCCAGTGTACACCGATTGTTTAAATATTCAGTTTCAGTAAACTGAATTCTGTTATAACTAGGTGTAAGTTTTTAGTATCAAGGTTTAACTTTTGAATAAAATATTTAGTTATTATTATAGCTCTAGGTAACGTAAAAGATACCAGATTAGGTGGTAACTAGCATCATATTTGTTGCTAGTGTAAGTACCTAGTCAAATGTTATTTACCTACATAATTATATATAATAGATAGAAATGCCTTCAACTATAACCGACACTTTGAAATACACGCAAAAGCAGCATCAATAAAGAATGTAAGAAAAAACGCCAAGTCGATGAAAATAAGTTTCTTCTTCTGCTGAACTATCTAAAAAGCACTTTATTTATCAAAGTGCCACTGAAAGTTAAAAGATAATTAATTCAAATTCTCAGGTGTACTTATAGAGTCATAGAGCCATAAATACCAGGATTTAGGTCACGCGTTATGTAGGTACTCCATCAGCAGATAGGTTTGTGAAAACCATAACTTCTCAACTACTAATTTAACTTATAGTCGCTGCTAGCATGCTGGGCACGTAATTCAAATTCTTTGAACTAAATTAATAGAATACTTACTAAATTTTGTTACAGCTGTCTTCATATCTGGTTATACAGCATACGAGTTGAACAAAAAACGCATTGTCTGTCGGCATACGTCAAAATCACAAGTTGGAATGTCAAAATGGTTAAAACTTGGTTCCACTTTGTCTTTAGCAAAATTATCGATAATTTGAACCTTCTAAGTTCCAGTAACAAGGTTGAAATCTCTGATCATTTTGCATTCCTACTTTTAACCTCTTTGAATTTGGACAGCCGAGCTAGCTCAATGTTAGTTTGCGAAACCCTCCTAAATTACGTGAGTTGAGGTATAATATGTGCATCTTTTTCTAACACCTTTTAAATTTCATATTTAAAGTGGGAAGAAGTGATATACATCACTTCATCTCTTGCTATTTTAGTACGGTTTCTATTACTTTGGTTCTAATTCTATGCTGCCAACTGGCAATGTGCTTGAGCATTTGGATTATCTTAAGACCTTCAAGGGTCTATCTATATCTAGTCTATGGATGATCCAATTGCTTGTTATGTAATAGTATTTTATGTAGTTTTAACAAGTCTTGTATTTAGTGGTAGTTAATAAACGTCATTTCTAGCAATGAAATAAGTTTTATGTTATCGCTAAACAACTCAGTATGTAGTCAACTCAGTATCTTACACTGCCCACAAAATATGGTTATTCCGTTCCCGTCGTATGTATGGAGCAAAAAGGAAAATTAAATTATACCCAGAAATCAGTTTTAGACAACATAAGTCTTTATTTACAAGGTTGTGGAAAATGATAGCTAAGAAACAATTTAAAAAAAAAAAACTTTTTGTTATAAACATTTCAAAAATTTGCCGCGATCGCTGAATTTGAACCAGCATCTCTTTGGGATTCCGGCCCAGACGCTTTATCCAAATTTAGCTAGGTCACTCAATCATGAACCCCCAAATTTATGAAGTGTTTATATTTCACAGCGTTAGAAGAAACAATTAGTTTATATATGTTTATTTTTAGTAGATTATAAGCTGACAACATAATGTTGGCCTACCTTAAGTCTGCCTGCGACAAAACTCTCTTCGTGGTCGTATGCTAAGCTAGCCGGTATGACCTTATATATTGTCAGCTTGTACAGTACATTCTGGTAGCTATATTTTACTGTAAATAAATAAATAATAATAAACAATGGTACAAGTGTGTAATGTTGGTGAATACCGCTGAGGCGCCATTGAGTCTTAAGAGAGCCGAGGACGTTAATCATTAATACACACGTGTAGCATACGAGTTTTTCGACACAATTGTGAATAAAATAATACTAAAAAAACATTTTCAACAGTGCAAATAAGTTGTGAAAAATGTTTCGAAATGGTGGGAAAAATTAATCAGTTTTCCTATGCGCGCACAATGGCAATCAGCCATAGACTAAAATAATGAGGTTTCATAGGTGCATTCATTTATTTGTACCTACTATTGAACACGTTCTTTTTAGTATCGAAACTTTTTTAAGAACCAAGCATCTCAACCAATAATATTAAAAAAAAAAACTTTTTATCTCACTTGTGAATAATAGCAATTAAAAAGTCACAGTTTGATACAGGTGTCATTATGTGCCTGATTGTGGTGAAATCAGACCCACTTTATGAGCAAGTGTGTTGAACAAACCAAAAATAAACAATGCAGACTTTTATAGTAATTTGAACTTTTCTAAATAAGTAAAGGATATGGAAAAGATGCGGGTTTTGAAATCTTGCAGAGACAAAAGTTATACCAATAGAGAGCTTACATAATTATCTTTTCAAACACATATTTTTTAGAATTTTTTTCATCGCCATTTAATTTTCAAATAGGTTCTAAAAACATTAGAAAAATGAACTATGTGCTATACCAAATAACTGCATTAAGCCTAAATTGAAAAAAAAACCTGACAGTGACATTAAGAAACAGCAATAGGAAATGACATTGTCAATATTGAACAACCAAAAGAGGGCTGGTCGCCATGTTTTAAAAAATAAATAAATGTCAAACTCTAAAATACCAGCCCGCTATTGGTTGTTCGAAGATTCCTGTCTGATACGTAGACTACGTAGACCTCTTCTTAGTATTACCAGTTCAGTCTAAATATTTTCTACTTAGTGAAATAAAAAAGAGATATTATAATAAAACGGCGATACACAAAAATATGTTTTTGCGTGAAATAATATTCTTAAATATGGCACTAAACATTAATATAGCTCGCATCGCTGCCGGTTTTCAAGGACCGCCTCCCATATAAAAAGTTTACCAACTCCTTTAAGATTACACCAAATTATAAGGAAGAACAAAATACAGTTATGAGTACTTTTCGTTACACATTTTAGCAAACACACAAATTCATCGTCATTTACACATTTCACAACAGCTATTTTGGTTTTGGGTAATTGAAGATGTCTGATGTTTTAAATTTAGTTTTAGTGATATGAGTTACTTATAAGTCATTTATAAGAAAAAAATAAGAGTACAATATTGGTTTGACTCAAACAGTTATAATTTGTCCAAATATTAAATCGTTTTTCAATAATTTTTAAAATTTGAATTTTCTACACAATAACAACTCTTAAAAAAACGACCTACTCGTATGTATAGTACAGTTGTTGCAAACTACGAGCGCACCGCGGCGTTTACATATAGAACTTGTGTATGTATAGGTAATTTTCTCCGAAAAAGCTCAACCTATTTTATCCACAGCTCGCTCGCTCGAATCGATGTATGCCATCTTATGTTATGTATGTATCTTTCTAATAAAAAAAAGAATTATCAAAATAGGACCACTTTGAATACATATCAGTATTATCACACATAACTTAAAAATAGAGTCAACTTAAAAAATAAAACAGCTCCGCTTCGTTGGTTAAAAATACCAAAAAATCACAATCGAAAAGACGAGACTATGCATAATCTGTGTTTTCTTGTTGACTGCCTCGGTGGCTCAGTAGTTAGTGACCCTGACTCCTGGGTCAAAGAGGTGTGGGTTCGATTCCCACGCAGGGCAAATATTTATGTGATGAAAGTAGGTGTTTGCTCCGTGTCTGGGAGTTATTTAGGTTTTATCTATATAGGTATGTATTTAAAAATATGTAGTATATCAGTCTCTGCCAGCCATATTACAAGTTTTGCTTAGTTTGAGGTCAGAGACCGTGTGTAAGATGTCCCCTAATATTTATTACTTATAAGCCTGTCTTTCCATATTTTCCCTAGTCGCTCAACTGCCGATCTCATCTTCGCATCCTCCAGAGTTCGAAATTAGATATTATTAGATTAAAAACAATGAAAAAATATCAAAAAACGATTTACCATTACGGACTATCAAACTATTTTATCATTAATTTATTACATCATTTTAATTTCATTGTTTAAGTTATAAGACTTCCATAACAAAATAATAAGGAATTCTTATTATGAAAATATTCTATAACAGCAAACATCTTCTTTATATACAACATTATAAAAATACTTTTACAGATAACATGTAAAACATCGAAAATACATTGAGACAAACTGTTCATTCCTTACAATAATAACCATTATAAAAGTGCGATATAGTATAATTTCCACTTATACTGGTGCATCAAAAAAACAATAACACATTTTAAATAGTGATAGATTACAAAATTGCATAAAAACATCAAATATTTAAATTAACATAACACCTACCTCATCAACACCCAATATTTTTTTACATACAAAAAGTCAATAGTACACAAGAATTATGTCAGTACAATGATGTATGTAGTTTAAGATCTTCAAACACGGAAAAACACAGAAGGACTTCCGCACTTAAGAAACAATGCTACAAAAACCGCTACAATAAAGTAGTTTGTAGCGCACTTTTTCTATATTTCACGAAGATTTGGTCGGCGTCAATTTCGGACACAGCATTTTTTGAAATTTATCTAGAGTGCCTTCTGATTTTTTTCCGTATTCGATGTATAAGTTATACAATTCTCATTTTAGTCATTCAAACAACGATATTAAACACATTTAAATTTCATTTCGTAGCTAAAGTTACATTAAATGTCCACATTCCAAAAGAGGGCCAGCTCCTGGACTCATAAGAAATTGCTGAAGCGTCACGCCTTATTCTAATTAATTCAAAGAATTTGTACCAAGTATACAGTAAGAACAATACATTGAAATTAACTCAATAAGATTCTTCCTACACCATTATACGGTGAAAGTAAGTAATTTCGATCCATAGTAAAGTAAATGATTTGCTCGTGAGCCACAAAAACATTTGATTTTATGAAAAACATGTTTATTAGGTATATCCTTGATTTACGTATAACACGTTATTCATTGTATCTTTTAAAATAATTAGAATAAGGCAGCAGACGAATATTTCATTGCTAACTAAACTAGCTTTTCTAGAGGAGAAAGCGCGTATTTACCTCGAGTACCCCACCGCCAATCAACGGCCGCGCTTAGAGGAGGTACTCTCATTGGTCCGGCTTTTCAAACGAAGTATTTGGCGTACTTTCCACTTTCTTAAGGACTATTTTAAATGCAAATGTATGCTTTGGAGATACTGATGCCGGTCGAGGCGTGGTGGGCGACCGCGGCGGTGGATCGGGTGGCATTTCTGAACGAGTTCGTGATCTGCGAGGCGGCTGAGGACGCAACGCTGGCGCTGACGAAGGCTCCTTAACTTTCACAGGTGAAACGACCGGTGAAAGTCTATTCGGCGACAAACGGCCTGGAGACGGCTCCGGCGTTCTCGGTGGCAACATTAGAGGCGGAAGATTTGCACAAGGAGATCCTCTAGACCCCCGCCTTTCTTTCAGTCCCATCTGCGGAGGAGGAGACATGGGCGCTTCTTCTTCAGCAGCCGTTACCGCAACCACAGGTTCTGTTCTCACCAATGGCGGTCTTGGCTCATAAGCATCCGACGCCACAGACCTCCTAAAGTAATTCCACCCGTGTTCAATCTCAGCTAACGCACGCTTCACGAAAGGAAAACTCTCCGAAAGCTCCGAAGTAGACTTACGCACTGGAAACTCAGTATCACTATCACGTTTTTTAGGTCTGCACCGCTCAAAAGTAGTATCTCCCGACGCCGCCACCGTCTCGGACACTTGTCTAGTTAGAGCAGCGTGCTTAACAGAGTCCGATTTAGAGCGAGGTTCTCGCGTTTTTGGGGTTGGGGAGCGTCGATCGCCAAACTTTTTGCTCGCGGCTCTTTTAATAGAAGAGAAGAGTCCAAGTTTTTCTGGCGGTTTGTCGGGGAAGGCGGTAGAGGCAGAGGAAGGTCCGGGGACGGGTTCGGGTGGAGGACGGGAGGGGGGGTTCCCCTCGCGTTAGTTGTGCCGACTGTCTGATGAGGGGACATCGCTGGAGCCGGTGGAGGAGAGGGTGGTGTTGGAGCCGTAGGGGTCGAGAGAAGACTGCACGGACATGGAGCGGCCGGCGCGCCGCACTCGCGCGGGGGACAGCTTGCCTGGGTCTATGCTGGCCGGGTCTGCCTGCAACAACAGCGTATTCAGCACTCCACTCAGTATGCTCATCTACTCCTAATAAATCAATACAAAACAATCAGGGGAGTATAAACGCACAGAATATAAAAAAAAAAATAAGGCAATGGATTTCTTATTAAAAAAAGTGTCTTTAAACTTGAACAATCATTATAACTCATTCCGTTTTTGTTGTAGGTAAAAAATTTCAAGCATTGATATTTATAGGGTCATGCATTGTACCTTGGGACGCTTTAACCTAGGGACATTTGTTATATTTCAAAAACTGGCGACAATACAAATGTAAAATAATATTATTTGCGTAGTACTTTTATAACTTAGTAAAACTAGTGAGTCTCATGACCATACCGGCTTCCAGTGAAATGTAAGAACAGTTTGAAGTTCTTTAGAGTCAAAACTAAAATTTTTAGACATTTTGAGTAGTTTTAAATTTCATAGGTGCTCTCAATTGATAAAACTAAATTACGTATATTTAAGTCTGCTATTTTATTTCTATAATACCATAAATACTAAAACAATTCCATGAAATAAAAATCAAGATAATTTCAATTGATTAAACATGACTGTTTTTGTACCTTGGGGCATAATTTGGTTTGTACCTTGGGACGTGTATTACTTTTTAATAGTGCCACGCAGCAAAACTAACATAAAGAAAGATGCAATAAACTTAGCATGCTAAAAATAATATAGAAATAATAAAATAAGAAGTGTGACAAAGAATTGGGGTTGAAAAAATAAACTTTTCACAGTTATGTATAAACTACCCAGAGTGGTTCTGAAACCGATTCAAAATCATTCGTGCCGCATTCTGCAATAAAAAAAGTATTTTCCTAGAATGAAAAAGCTTTTGCTAGAAGATTTATAGTTAAAGTGAATTGTGTTCTAAGGTATATTCAGGTCTGTCCCAAGGTACAGACATGTTACTTACCCTCGGACAAAAACCTTCATTAAATTTGATTGTAAATAAACCTTTAATAGAATATAATCTAGAATTAATAAAGCACGATCGTTAGCGATGAAATGCCCTGCAAAATAAAGTGATATCTTCATTATGTTCAGAGATAGGTGAACTCAAAGTTGTAGTAATTTAAAATGCCCAGAGGTACATTACCCTATATTTTTTTTTTCGTTTAAAAACACGAGGTTAAAAATAAGGGCAAGCTTGAAAAATTACAAAGACACTAACTATACCTTATAAATTTGAATACTTCAAATATTATTGTGGAGTATTGCGGTATGATTTAAAATTAGGCTCAAATACATCAATCGCGTGTTGTATGCAGTACTTAGCGTAGCGTTTTTCAAGACGCACATAAAAATATAAACATGACGTTGACATCGCAGCCGCGGTGCTATGGTTCAAAAACGCAGTGTACCTTATCCAAGACCGACGCGACGTACGCTACTGCTACTACGTTAGCATAAAAAAAACCGGACAAGTGCGAGTCAGGCTCGCACATCCAGGGTTCCGTACAAATCCAGAAAATTTCACAAAACTGGGAAGTAAGTTGTTAAAATCTCTATACTATAACTATCGACAAAATTTTTTTTTTTTCACTTTTCTCGTCATACTCGTACATCGAAAATCACTCAATCACTTTTAACGTGTGGTAATAAAGTTCTTTTATATGATACCTTACATGATACGATTTACTCATCTTGAATTTTGAACCCATATTTTGTGAATTTTGAGGCCCTATTTTTTGTGGTTTAAATAAAAATGTAAAGTTTTCAGATTTATCCCTATATGTGTACTCTAAGACAATGCTTCTTGCCAAGTTTCATAGTTCTATATCAACGGAAAGTACCCTGTAGGTTTTTATTTCTGTGAGTGTCGAAATATGCAGTTTTTTACGACATAAACGGTAGAGCCGTTTATGTCGTAAAAAACTGCATATTTCGATACTTTTTTAAACGATAACTGAGATGTTTTTCTTTTACACAACTGCAAGAGACTATAGATATACGTATACAATTTAAATTTCATCTCGATATCTTTACGCGTTCCCGAGATAAAGAGTCTTGACATACACACTGACGGACAGACGGACAACAAAGTGATTCTATAAGGGTTTCGTTTTTTTCTGCTTGAGGTACGGTACCCTAAAAATAAAGCAAATAATAAAATATGAAGCAACGCACGCACCTGATAAGCCAGCGCATTCATGATGATGGAGTAGGGCACCAGTCCCAACGGATGCACCTCTCGCATCAGCACGTTGGCAGGGATCTTGTGGAATTGGATGTACTCCAGGAAGTTGCCGATCACGTCCTTGAGGTTGATGTTTTGGTTCGTATCGCAGTACTTCTTACTCCACATTAGAGCAGCCTGAAATGTCCGTATTGCACTGTTGTAAGCATGTAGGTTATTTTGTCCTAAACCACGTCAGATGTATCGTTTCCTTGTTAAAGATTGTGTTGCCAGACTACTAGTGATTGCTAACACTATAGCATAAAAAACGCTCCAAAAATCTAATCTGGCGATTTTTAGCGTTGTTAAGCCCCAGCGACCACTCAGTGAAAGTTTCGCTAGCTTGCTGCATTATCGCAGCGGGTAAAACATCTTTATGCAATTATATTACTAGGGATTTTTGACCGAACGTAAGTTAAGTCTCAGAATATACTGAGACGAGCCGGCACTTGGGTGTATGTTTGTATGTATATTCGTTCGACGATAACTCAAGTACCGCTCAACCGATCTCCGTGAAATTTGTCATGAAGGTAGTTTCTATTTATAGTAATTTCTTACTTGCATTTTCTGTTCAGTTGTTGCGGAGATACGAGGGCCGTGGTTAAAAGTGACAAAACGGTGCCACTTTCTGCGGGAGTTGCGGACGACTATTTTAAACATTCCACCGAATGTTATGTATGTCTTTCAACATTTATTTTAAAAAAAAAACGCTATCTTTCATACAAATATTGTTAATTTTTTTTTTAAATCCCAGTAGGTATTTATGATATAAAATAGGAATAGCGCGAGGTCCAAATCCGGGGCGGACTGCTAGTATTTAAATATTTATAACATTAATTTTGACATTGTCTTGAATAACTTTTCTATTTTTTTTTTTAATAAAGTGAGTGAAACCAAACAATAATTTATTTGTATTTTATAATGATATACTGCAGATTACGCACAATATAGACATGACACAATAAAAGAACATCTACAAAGCACTCTAAGTACAAAGAAAGCCTATAAGAAACTCAGAAATAATACAACATGGATAAAAGGACTGAGAAATGAAGACACAGAACTATACACTAGAGGCGATATCATTGCTACCGCGACAGAATTCTACAGAACTTTATATAGTAACAGAGACATAACAACTATAAATTTCGACACGGAAAGAGATGACACACAAAAAAGAAACATTAGTCCAATAGATACAACAGAAATTTGTGAAGCAATAAAGAAACTGAAGGTCGACAAAAGCCCTGGTTCAGACAATATTACAAACGAAGCATTGAAAAAAGGACACATAACTTTGGCTGTACCATTAGCCGAACTATTCAACATGATTCTACAAAATTCTGAAACACCCTCCCAATGGTCCGAATCCAACATCATACTGATATATAAAAAAGGCGACCCAAAGAACATAGGAAACTACCGACCAATCAGCTTGTTACCAAGCCTATATAAATTATTTTCCACAATTATAAATAGAAGGATTAGCGACACAATAGAGAAAAAACAACCGGTCGAGCAAGCAGGCTTCAGGAAGGGGTTTTCAACGGTTGATCACATCCACACCCTTGAACTAATAATAGAAAAGTACCAGGAAAACCAAAGAACACTTTATATATCATTCATTGACTACCAGAAAGCCTTTGATACGGTAAGACATACAACCATCTGGGAAAGCCTGAAAGAACAAGGAGTGGAAGAATTTTATATAAAAATTATCAAATCCATATATAAAAACAATAAGGGTAAAATTAAGCTTGAATCTTTAGGCCCTAGCTTCCCAATAGAAAGGGGAGTAAGACAAGGCGATCCGCTGTCTCCAACAATATTTATAGCTGTACTCGAGGCGATCATAAACAAGCTAGACAGGAGCAAGCGAGGGCTATACATAAATGGCACCTACTTAAGCCACCTGAGATTTGCAGATGACATAGTACTGCTATCTGAGTCATCCTCCCAACTGCAGATCATGGTAGAAACCCTACACCTAGCTAGTGTTAAGGTGGGGCTAGAAATGAATATTACAAAAACTAAGACAATGACAAATGGCTTGAAAAGACCAATAATAATCAATAGCAAACCATTGGAATACGTAGAAGAATTTGTCTATCTGGGAAAAACTATAAGTTTCGACAGAAAAAATAAAAACATAGAAATAGAGAAAAGAATAAAATTAACATGGAACAAATACTGGGGAAGGAAATTTTTAAAAGTAATTTACCACAAACCATTAAAACAAAAGTCATGAACTCGAGCCTCTTGCCATGTCTGACATATGGATGCCAAACATGGAAATTCACTGCTGAAGCAAGAAAAAATATAAACGTCTGTCAGAGAGGACTCGAACGAAGTATGCTAAATATAAGAAAGCTGGATAAAATACGACACACTAAAATAAGAAAAATAACTAAAGCAACAAACGCTCTAAACTACGCACAAAAATTGAAATGGAAGTGGGCAGGACACATTGCACGGCTAACAGATCATAGATGGACCAAAAAAGTAACATTCTGGAACGGGCCACTAGGCAAAAGAATGAGAGGTAGACCTATTACAAGATGGGAAGATGACATTAAAGCAATAGCTGGTCTAAACTGGAAACAAGTAGCGAAAGACAGAACTAAATGGGCATCACTGGAGGAGGCCTTCACCCATTCTGGGGTTCCGGTAGATTAAATAAAAAACTAAGTAACAATAAGATTAAATACTATGATTAAAATGCATAAGATACACAAAAAAATTTAAACTAAATAAGAGAATAAATAACATAGAAATAAACAAATTAAAACTAACACATACATAGACTTTAAGAAATGTAAAAATTTACTGGAAATAAAAAGGCTTTTTTATTTTTTTATTTTATTTTTATTTTTAATGATATACTGGGTTATCCAAAACTGATGTAGGGAACTAGGGACTGCGCCGAAAGGAGGTCATTCATTTAATTCAGACCATCGTTATGAACAACCACGAAGTAGAGAAATTTATTTATAGTCTTAAATTTAAGTTTTTTTACAATATTTATGTAATAAAAAACAAAATACTATAAAAAACCTAAACCTAGAGAGCCGCCGGCAGCAGGGCGGGGCTCAAGCTAGCGGTGGTTGGGTCTACAGAGAGAGGAACCTCCCAACAATGCGCGCTGTGTCCAGCTACTCAAGCATGCGACCACGAATAGCCACGAAAACAACTCATTTCGACGTGTGAAAAAGTGACAGATATATACTTTGCCATAACGCTGTCTCGTTCTGACACTTCGAACGAAATAATTCGTGGCGCGCATCCTAGCCCGGCAGGACGACCGCCTTCTGTGTCTGACCCTTGACCCAACCGTCTAGCGAGAGCATCTTAAGATGGTGTTCGAGACTCTTCGCTATTAGGCCGTTTACCGAATCGACTATCGGGACAATTCGTTTGACAAAATTTGTCCTGTTTTTATTTTTTCGCCTCATTATATGTAAATGTGTGCATATCTAACATACTAGCATAAACTAACTACTTGAGGAGGTTAGTCTATGATACTAGTAATCAATGGCCATTATTACGTATCTTTTTTGCTGTTTGTCAAGACTCTGTAAGTTACACTATTCATAACCATTCGTCGGTCAGACGACGAAAACTCCGTAACTCTATAAATACACGACGGGTAAGCGAATTGTTTGCACTAGCTCCAATAAATAATCAATACAAGAGCTAGGAAGGTACTGGGAACGTCAGTTTCCTATTTCTTTTACTCTCGAACTAAGATGCAATTAATCATGCATTCGCAATTGTGCATTCTGAGAGACGAACGGTTATGAATCTAAGGTTATAGTAAAAGTTCATAATTATGATCTAACCCTCTTTTGGCTTGGTACTGGGTGCGCACTGCGCAGATAACCATGTATAAATAACATTATAATCATTTACCTGAAACTTGGTAAACTCGTCAGCGCGAAGCTCGTCCCGTGCTAGTATTAATCTGACTACGTGCTGCGGCAGGAGAGTGAAGGAGCCCAAGTTCAGAACATCATTGCCGTGCTCATCCACGAATTCCAGGACCTGAAAATATTTTGAATTGTCTATTTAGCAAATTATTAAGCAATGTTTAGCACGTTCATTCAATGGGTGGCCGCGTGCAGTATAAATTTACATCGGAGCCCTGTCGTGGTTTTAATCATAAATATCGTGGTGTTAGTAAATTATTAAACATATTATCCTGACTAATAAGATAGCTGATCTCGCCCTCATTACAAGAAAAAGAAAGACTTGCCATGCCTTAATACTACTTAATGCGTCTCGGTGCTGATTTCACCCACACGCGGTTCATTCTGCACGAAGATTAGGCATCTACCTTCTGCAGAAGGCTCTTAGTACACTTGCACTGTATGTATGTATCTCTCAGCCGAAGCCAGCAGAACTCAGACTGTGTCGACAGTAATGCAGTACTGAACAAAGCCAGTCGCATTTAGAGCTAACATTAATAAAGATGTTACCTTCTGCACAAGGCTCTTAGTACATTTGCACTGTATGTTTGTATCTCTCAGCCGAAGCCAGCAGAACTCAGACTGTGTCGACAGTAATGCAGTACTGAACAAAGCCAGTCACATCTAGAGCTAACATTAATGAAGATCTTACCTTCTGCACAAGGCTCTTAGTACACCTGTACTGTATATATATGTATCTCTCAGCCAAAGCCAGCTGAAGTCAGACTGTGTCGACAGTAATGCAGCACTGAACAAAGCCAGTCGCATCTGGAGCTATCATTAATAAAGATCTTACCTTCTGCACAAGGCTCTTAGTACACTTGCACTGTATGTATGTATCTCTCAGCCGAAGCCAGCAGAACTCAGACTGTGTCGACAGTAATGCAGCACTGAACAAAGCCAGTCGCATTTAGAGTTAACATTAATAAAGATCTTACCTTCTGCACAAGGCTCTTAGTACACTTGTACTGTATGTATCTCTCAGCTGAGGCCAGCAGAGCACACACCGTATCAACAGTGATACAGCACTGCACGAAGCCAGCGCAGGCGCGACGGAGCTCGTCCAAGCCGTAGTAGTCTGCTGCGTTCATCACACCTGAAATGGATGAAGATGCCATTTTGAGTGACCTCATTGTAATAACTGTAAGTAGTAGTCTAGGGGTAGTAACACTCGCACTACAATTGTACGGTCGTGGATTCAAATCCCGATCCCGTACCAATGAATTTGTTTGGAAATTCTGAACAAAATTTCACACCACTACACTGGCTTGAAGCCGTGGTGGTCTAGTGGTAATGACCCGCCTTACAATTGTGAGGTCGTGGGTTCAAATCCCGGTCCCGCACCAATTAATTCCTTGGAATTTATGTACGGAATTTCACACAACGGGCTTTTCGGTGAAGGAAAACATCGTGAGGCAACCTGCATGCTTACGTAGAAGAAATTCGATGGCGTATGTGAATCCACCAACCCGCACTGGGACAGCGTGGTGGATATGGCCCAATCACCCTTCGTGGGTAGGCCTACGTCCTGTAGTGGACTATTAAAAAGGCTGGTACAGTACAGTACAGTACACTGGCTTTTTGGCGAAAGAAAATGTCGTGGAGCAATCTACAAATAAGAGTAGGAATTCGATGGCGTATGTTAATCCACCATCACGCATTGGGCCAGCGTGGTGGATATGGCACAATTACCCTGCGTCGTGCACTACTAATAAAAAAAAGCTGCTAGAGGTATTGTATTCAGGTCAGGAACTCGGTTTTTGAAACGTTAGAAAATTATTTTTTTAATCGCATGCTTTGCTATGTTATCTCCTCCGCATTAACATAGATTTTCGATACTCGCTCCTGTTCCTACTCGATCTCGTGACTATTTAGGCGTACAAAATCCCAGCAGACAAATCTAACCAAGTAATACAACAAACGAGTCTTCAGTTACAATGTACTGGAACGAACCCCTAAATAACAAAACAAGTTCTGATTTCTGGAGAAATAAACAAAAAGTGATCAATATGAAAAAATGCCGAGTCGATGCAAAAAGTTCTCGACGTTCGACGAAAGGACATGTCCTCAAAATGTATAGAGACTGGTATAATAATAATCAAAAATTCTAAATACAACATTCGTTACATTTCGAGAAAGTTCATATTTTTCTGAGTCTTTTACAACAGTTAAAAACATAAAAAAGCCCTCCGATATTTTTAAATTAATTTTGAATTCATTAGAAAATATAAATAGATTTGGCTCAATAGGTAGTTTATCTCTAGCAGCCCTGATTAAGTAACCTACAAATTGTTAAATAAAAGCATTTTTACCAATTAGACACACTTTTAAGTGTTATTTTTGTCACTTTGTACCTACTAACTGGTCACACTGGTAGGTTATAATTTTTAATTTTAGCAAACTAAGAGATGGATGTAGAAGAATCAGCTACGAATGCGAGAAAAATAACGATAGAAGCACTTCATTATTGCTAAACTAGAAAAAATAATAAGCTGTATTGTTAATTTTCATACAATTTATTTTTCGGATTTAAAATAAATTGGAGTGGTGAAAAAATCAATATTAAATATCTTTGGGAATCCTATATAACAAGCTTTCAAATGATGTATATATCATCGTGGTTCGATTTTTCTCTGAATAATATACCACTTGTGGACGTCACCTTTATCAGGGCGTTTTTAATACGACTTCAGAGATGGTTCCACAACCTACGTCTATGTTAAAACCGCCCTTAAGAGGTTGTATTATAAAGTTTATTATAAGTAATATTATAAGCAAGCCCGATATTAAGCAAAGTTGCGGCGTTTTCAGTACAAAAATATGCCGTTAAGATGCTTATAAGTATTATAAGTAGTCAAACTACACTATTCTGTATATCTACGATCTTAGAGGATAATGGCTTTCATAAAGACAAATCTGTGCTACAATAAACACGAGAGCCGATATTAAATGCCTACCATATTATTATTGTGAAATACTATCTCATATTATCAGTATTGAATGATGACCTTTCGTGGGTTAATAAAATAGATACTTTATCACGAAAAACGAACAATAGCGGAAAATTTCCGAGATTATAGATATTACTCATAAGGTGAATGCTTCCGTGAATGTTTAAAAAAAATGAATTAATTGTTCCTTGTTAATTTTGTACAAGGAGTGTTTCTATCTCAGACCAAATAAAAAAAACCGGACAAGTGCGAGTCAGGCTCGCCCACCGAGGGTTCCGTACAAATCCACAAAATTTCACAAAATTGGGAAGTAAGTTGTTAAAATCTCTAATCATCGACAAAAGTAAGTACACTCTAATCATCGACAAAAAGTTTTTTTTATTTTTCACTTTACTTGTCATACATCGAAAATTACACATTGTTAAAATAATCAAAAACCTGTTTTAGCTAATAAACCTCTTTTATATGATACCTTACATGATACGATTTCCATCCATCCATCCATCAGCCAAAAGACGCCCACTGCTGGACATAGGCCTCTCTTATGGATCTCCAATAAGACCGGTTGGAAGCGGCTTGCATCCAGCGCGATCCTGCTGTCTTAATGAGGTCATCCGTCCACCTTGTGGGTGGACGTCCTACGCTGCGCTTGCCGGTACGTGGTGTACATTCGAGAACTTTTAGACTCCACCGGTCATCAGTCCTCTACGCTATGTGCCCTGCCCATTGCCATTTCAACTTGCTAATCTGTTGGGCTATGTCGGCAACTTTGGTTCTTCTACGGATCTCCTCATTCCTGATTCGATTCCGCAGAGAGACTCCGAGCATAGCCCTCTCCATATCTCATTGTGCATATACGATTTACTCATTAGCATGATACGATTTACTCATTAGCATGATACGATTTACTCACTTTAAATTTTGAACCCATATTTTGTGAATCTAGGTCTTATTTTTTTGTGATTTAAACAACAATGTACAGTTTTCAGATTTATTCATATGTGTACTCTGAGACGATGCTTCTCGCCAAATTTCATAGTTCTATGTCAACGGGAAGTATAGTTAGGTAGGTTTTGATTTTTGTGAGTGTCGAACTATGCGGTTTTTTACGACATAAACGGCTCGTAACTTTTTTATACGATAACTGAGAAGTTTTTTTTTTATTCATACGGACAGACGGACAACAAAGTGATCCTATAAGGGTTCCGTTTTTTTTTTCTTTTTGAGCTACGGAACCCTAAAAATCAAGAGAGAATGTTGTTAAAAAACAAGTGAGGCCGGCAAAACTACACCTCGCCGTGTACAGACACAATTACACACACACATACACGAACCACGAAACTAAACAAAACTACGCCTTGGCTTGTCAGTCGTATTAGGGCGGCTCAACACTGACGCATTCACTACATGTATAAAAAAAACCGGCCTCACTTGATTATTCAACGACGTTCTGTCTTGATTTTTTTAGTTGATCTGAGGGAAAATATAAACAGCAGTTTCATACAAAAAGTTCATTGACTTTCTACAAAATGTATGGTGATAGCTTTTGACGATTTCGTAGTTGGCTCCATATCAAAGCATTTCATAACGTAACCTGATATGTGGTTCTAATATTTCTAGGATTTTAATACTCGTCAAATTTTGTTTAGGTAGATTATGTACAAGAGGGAGTAAATATAGCTAAGGAAGTAAAAGCCATTCTAAAAAAAAACTTAGGGTAAACGTGTCCAAAGCTGTATTTAGGTACAGGACTTAATTTAAATGTACCTATTCTCAACAACAGCATAAATAGAACCTACCCAAATCACTGTGCCCTTTCATTGTATGCCAGACACATCCTCTAGTCTTGATTTATTCATTGTTTTAACTTTGAATGGATAATTATGAGCTAACTTTACTAAAACGCACCTACGAAATTCGGTCGTTCCTGGATTTAATGAGAAAACATATGATTTAGTTCATGTGTCCTACTGCTGAACATAGGCCTTTCATTTCGGAAAAGCTGAGACCATGGTTCACCGTTCTAGCCATGTACGGGTTGGCAAACTTTAAATGTAGGTAAATACCTATTCATATATATGTACGAGTATATTAGGTAACTATTTACCTAATATACTCGTACATTTTATCTTTAGCTTTATCTTTGGAAATATGGCGAACTCTTAGGAAAATGCCTTAAAAAGGAAAAATAAGATCTCATAGCAATTTTATCCTTTATCAATTTCACCAATTGAACATAGCAATAATATATGATTACGCAGATAACTTCAAAAAGACAGAGCTATATGTTTTAACCTATTTTTAATTTTTAACCTTTATTTTTAAACTATTCTGGGTTCAAATCTAAAGACAGATATCTCCGGATCTGAAATTGACTAAGTTTAGTAGTAAACTGTACCAGCCTTTTTTTAATAGTCCACTGCAGGACGTAGGCCTACCCACGAAGGGTGTTTGGGCCATATCCACCACGCTGGCCCAGTGCGGGTTGGTGGATTCACATACGCCATCGAATTTCTTCTACGGACGTATGCAGGTTGCCTCACGATGTTTTCCTTCACCGAAAAGCCAGTGGTGTGAAATTCTGTACATAAATTCCAAAGAACTCATTGGTACGGGACCGGGGATTTGAACCCACGACCTCACGATTGTAAGGCGGATGTCACTAACTCTAGACCACCACGGCTTTATTTTTATTTTTTTTTAGTTTAGTAGTATTTCCTTTTAATAATCGTACGTAACTTCCTTCATTTGATGAAGAAGTGCGTAATTTGTTTCCTGATTAAGTTGAAAATAGTTTAAAATAAATATAGGAGTTAAGGAATAATTTGTAATAATCAGCTAATAATATATGATATAAGAGTTGAGGAATAATATATAATAATCGGCTTTTAAAAGCTAATTGAAAATGAGAGTAGGTATAAAGTTGTTTTGCCAACAATGTGTGATCTTACCCACTAATAGTTAAATTAATCTTAAGACGCAAAATATCGATCGAATCTGATTTGAATTCATAATTAAAGCAACAAAAAAAAGTTTATCTAAAAAACTTTAAAACCATCTAGGATCAAGGAGTAAAGCCATTATTATAACGTAATTACAAATCCGTCTTACAAGTTCACGATACCCAAACTCTGGCTCAAAGTCAGTTCACCAAACCAATCTCACTTCGCCGTACACTATGTAAATACAATTTCATTCTGTTTACACAACTCGTCAACCATTGATTGGGTTTTGCTATTTATAGGAAGGGAAAGCGTTTTGCTTATTTTGAAGAAGCTTGGAAGAGATTCATCCGTTTCATGAAGTGTTTTACTTGAACACAAACTCTGGGAGGACTCCATGAAGTTAGAAATAATATATAGGTGTTGTAATTTATAACAAATCTCTATTGAATTATTACTACCTCATTACCTTATTATTACTAATTTATTTTTCAGAAAAGATTTATTAAGCCAATACAGATGATTTGACTGCCTCGGTGGCTCAGTGGTTTGTGACCCTGACTTCTGGTTCAACGAGTCGTGGGTTCGATCCCCACCCAGGCATTTATATGTCAAACATAGGTGTTTCCTCTGTGTCTGGGTGTTATTTAGGTACTATTGTGTATATAGCCGTGGTGGTCTAGTGGTAATGACACCGGCCTTACAATCGTGAGGTCGTGGGTTCAAATCCCGGTCCCGTACCAATTAATTCTTAGGGATTTATGTATGGAATTTCACACCACTGGCTTTTCGGTGAAGGAAAACATCGTGAGGCAACCTGCATACGTCCGTAGAAGAAATTCGATGGGGTATGTGAATCCACCAACCCGCACTGGGCCAGCGTGGTGGATATAGCCCAATCACCCTTAGTGGGTAGGCCTACGTCCTGCAGTGGACTATTAAAAAAGGCTGGTACAGTACAGTGTATATAAGTATGTATTTAAAATATGTGTATGTAGTATATCAGTCTCTGGCAGCCATACCACAATCTCTGCTTAGTTTGGGGTCAGAGAAAGTGTGTAAGATGTCCCGTAATATTTATTTATTTATTTATTTATTATTATTATTAGATGTGCTAATAGGGTTGATGTATTTATTTACGTTTATTTTTACACGATTTTTAATTTACCTATACTCAAAGTTTGTACGCTTTTTAGTGTGATCATGCTGTTGATTTTTAGAGCGTAGCAGTACTTATTTTTGGTTAGTAATTAAACCAATTAAATACTTGTGAAAGTTTTAAGTTAGTAAGATAAAGTTGTGAGTGAATCAATATGATTCATTTTTAGGGTTCCGTAGGTACGGAACAAAATTGAGGTCAAACGGAAAAAACGGAACCTTTATAGGATCACTTTGTTGTCCGTCTGTCCGTCTGTATGTATGTCAAGACTCTTTATCTCGATAACGTGTAAAGATATCGAGTTGAAATTTAAACTATATACGTATATCTATGGTTTCTTTCAATTGTGTAAAAGAAAAACTTCTCAGTTATCGTTTAAAAAAGTTAGAGCCGTTTATGTCGTAAAAGCAGCATATTTCGACACTCACAAAAATCAAAACCTACAGGGTTCGTCCGGTTGACATAGAACTATGAGATTTGGCGAGAAGCTTTGTCTCACTCACACATATGATAAATCTGAAAGCTGCACATATTTATTTAACTCACAAAAAATAGGGCCTCAAAATCAATAAAATATGGGTCCAAAATTCAAAGTGAATAAATCGTATCATGTAAAATATCATATAAAAGAAGTTCATTAGCACATGCTAAAACAGGTTTTTGATTATTTCAAAAATGTGTAATTTAAAAAAAAATACTTTTTTACCGACTTATACTATCACCATAAAGATTTTAACAACTTACTTCCCAATTTCGTGAAATTTTCTGGAATTGTACGGAACCCTCGATGTGCGAGCCTGACTCGCACTTGTCCAGTTTTTTCAATATTCATAAGAGTGGTTTGGTCCATTAAACCTTTTGACGATTTAATTGTCACATTCGTAGCGGCGCATTAATTTTATGTCAATAAAAAATATGTTTATGTTTTCTATTTGTTTAGCCAAAGATAAGGCCTAAATTAGGTTCATGTGACGAGTATGATTCATTCGAGAGGTGTTTAGAATAGATTGAAAAGAAAATCGGAGAGACCAATAAAATAATTTTTGACGCTATAACGTTTTATAAATCGATGAACGCCGGCTGCACGCACGAGTTACTGTCACGTTCTGCCTGACTGCCTGACGTCTAAGCCGATCGTGCTAACCATAGCGTGGAACAAGCGATAGAGTAGAGGCACGATCGGCCTAAGCGTTCGGTATGTGCCACACGACGTTATCACGTATGTATTATCGTCAATAAGTCGACTTAACGCACAACCATTTTTTTTACCTTTCTACCGTCCGTTAAGTCTAACCCGTGACCACGATCGATGCAACTCGGTCGAAATAATTTACTAAATAATTTAATTTAAAATTAATCGCGCATTAAAAAATATTTCGTAATTTTAGTGTTCGACTAGTCCCGTAGTAGTATAGGTAAATAACCATTTTTTTCTACAACTCCAGTTTATTATTACAGCTTAACAACGTTATGGCAAAATTTCCTCTAACGTTAGTCGTCTATTGCGTACACGTCGCTGAATTGATGTCATCAAATAATTGAATTTGCCTCTAGGGGTAGAAGCGTTATTTGCTAGCTAGAGCTCAGCAAATTGAATTTCTAACGCGAAACTGCAAAGCTGAGTGCATTTAAGTGTACGTATATTGCAATAAAAATACCTCATATCATAGGTTTTACTGTCTACAAGCGTTTGCTCGCGCTTTGCCCGCGCTATGGAACACTGAAATACCTCGAAAAGTCTTCATTTTTTGGAATTATGTATTGTATAACCTATGCTAGATTAGACACAAAAAATGTGGCTTAACAGGTATATTCAAAGACAAACTCAAAAATTTTACCTCTTTAGAATATTAATGGTAAAAAAATTATATTATTTTAGGTTATTTTTAATAAGTGAATTAGCCTAGGTTAACTTATAGTAAAACGTAAGTTAAAATCCGTGATGGCAAGGAAAAATGTCATGCTTGGTGTCATATGGTTACCTATGGGTTACACACTCAATTTTTTGGTCCTGCCTGTTTATTTTTTTTGCCATCAGATGCTTTTAGGGGGATAAAAATTGTTAATATCGGAAGCAACCACCCGGTTTTCGATCTTATTTACTTTTCACTGCAGTGCTCAAATCGCACTTAACTAAGTAATTCACATGGATCACCAAAGTTAAGGAACGTTCAGCATGGTCAGTTTTTCTAATGGGTGGCCGTCGGTGCCATTTACAACTAAGCGCTACCGTATTTTGAATGACACGTTATTTGTGGATCACGATTATTTGATAATTTAACCAAGTGACAAGCTTTTACGCGGATTAAAAACTGACATCTGACCTTCACATAAGTAGATATCTAACATCTGATCTGAGGTAGATATAACTGTATTCAACATGGTAGCGCTCATAGTAGGTGTTTGTCAGCGATCACCGAAGTTAAGCAACATTCGGCACGGTCAGTTTTCGGATGGGTGACCGCGGATGCAATTTCCAACTGAGCGCTACCGTGGGTCGGATGACACATTAAATTGTAGGTGCCGGTTATTTAACCGTTTAACCAAAGGCCTTTAGCGGCTTAAAAACTTTGACACCCGGGCTAACCATCCGTTCTGTACGAACTTGCTGTACTTATTCAAACATCCAAAAATTTACTCAAATACTGCGTTGAACTTTCTGTAAGCTTTGCACATCTCGGGTTTTGTTTTAGTTCTGTTATAAAGTAAATACGGCGGACAGTACAGAGTTGGGTGGTTTGAGAGGTTTGACATAGTTACGGGATACATTGTATGTTTAGGAACGCAATCGAGGATAATCCCCCAAGAAAACTTGGCTGTGGTTTGGGTAACTTTAAATTGCAGATTTGGTTAAATGCTATGGTAATTTTGATTCATAATTCAGCCACATATTCGTAATTTGCTGATACACACAAATGAGACTCAGATCATTTTACTTTAATGAAACACATTAGAACATAGTAGATCTAAATCGTAGATATAGTTTAAAAAAATCCAATAGTTATTTTCATCTCCCCATCTCAAAATGAGTATTTTTGCACTCAGATTTCGAAAATGTAACACAACTACCAGACAATAACATATTTTTCATCCCATCTGAGAGATACCCTATCGCAGAAAGAGTATTTTTGCTCTTCGAAATTTGATTGCAAAAGCCGTTTTTATCCGCTGCAGGATTAAGTCAACTTGAATTAAGAACATTGTGTACTAAGTTTGTGAAAACATTATTAAACCTAATTTCTTCTACCTCCATGGTGCCGAATTTATCATACAACCTTTTTTAATTTGTTCAGAACTCAGACACGGAACCACGGACATAGGAAGGATAGTACGATATTGTGTAGTTTAGTCATAAGTTAATAATAATGTAAATGACTAAAGTCGTCTAACGTCTTCACAATATCGTACTGTTTCAAATTCTTTTCGCGTGATTGTTGAGGGAGAAAGCTCATTTGCGCATTATCAACAGTTTTTCAATATTGTTGGCGTCAAATAAACTTCTTCATCGCTAGAATCACTCATTTTACGTTTTTCACTTGAATAAACACAGAACATATATTAACAACATGACGTGAAAATAAAATGTCACGCGCACAGCATATTAAAAAAAGTACATCGAGAAGGTTACATTACGATTCACAAACAGTGAACGCGATGTTCTAAATTTAATTTTACTTCACCCTGCAGCGGATAAAAACGGCGTTTGCAATCAAATTTCGAAGAGCAAAAATACTCTTTCTGAGATAAGGTATCTCTCAGATGGGGATAAAAAGTATATTATTGTCTGATAGTGTTCAATTTTGGAATAACTTGATAAGACAATCTGTCACTCGTGATTTTTTGCCTTGGCAGATAGTACCATAAACTCATTATTTATACTGTTATTTTGAGGCGATGTACATAAACTCTATTCAGTTCAACACAAAATTTAAAAAATGAACGCAAAAATTTTGTCAGCAAAGCAGTTTTTATCTTTCAGAGGTTCTCTAAAATAATTTAACACGCTTAGATAGAAGAGCTCTTCTATCATAGCATAGGTATATTTTTGGGGCTATAGAGCTTGCAAGTTACCAAATTTAAGAGCAGGTTTAACATCAGTGTACTCGTAATAAATGTTTTTAATAACATGTCAAGAGCAAGAATTGCTTGTAGACCCTAATCACAACAATATACTCGTACATATCAAAGCCGCAGGCAAACTTTACGGGCACACCAAAATAAAAATGTTAAATTTTGCACTCATTTGCGAGCATGTCTTTACAGCATAACGTTGTTTACTTATTTTATTTTCCATTTCCATTTCATTTTTCCTACTACTAGAAGTAATTGAATGTTCACAATTATGTTTGTGTTGTTTGAAGTACGGACCAGATTTACCTTGAAGTAAATATAAAAATACTAGAGTTACTGTTATACTTATTTTATTTTCTACTACGCTTTTACACGTGGCTTGGACCACGTTATGAGTATAAATAAGAAAAGAATTAGCATATGATACACTTAGTATACCTTTTCAAAAAATCAAATCTATCCGTCTTAGCTATATTTCTGCGTAAAAGAGGAAACAAACCTAAAAACAGTTTCAAAATTATAATACCTATAAGTAAAGATTAATTAAGTTAAAAAAAACCCAACATATTCCCTTTATCTTTAGATAGAATTTGTTGTTTTGATAAATTTATTAATATGCGTCAAAGCAAACGTTACCAAGTAATAACTACAAGTTATTTTAGGGTGTCGCTGTTGCTATATATTTAGAAAGTTACTGGGCCGAATATGTGGTAAGCTAAAATCTTCTATAAATTTAGTTCAGCGAATTATAAGATGCTAATTTACCGCCAACGATCCGTTCACACCAAGACGATACGCGCCGCAACTACATTTCAACATGTCAATCAGGTACAAAGGCCAAATTTTTCTTTTTTTTTGTGTCAATAACAATTAGTAACAATTATCTATCATTTTATATTTCAATAGTGATAACTTATTTTTATACACTTTTTTTAATCATTGACATTTGTACATTGACATTAATATTTTATAATTTTTTTATTTTGACATTTTATTTTATCTGTGACATTTTATTTTATAAATCTTGACATTATTCAATTTCATTTCGTTCTATTTTATTTACTTTTATAATTTATGAGTTATGTAAACCTACTAATCAAACCAACTGGTAGATTTCCAAAACTTATTCTGGCAACATTGTGTTGTGAATATTGTCAAATTATTTAATTTTCACTGGTGACTGTTTTGTGATTTGTTGATTTGTTTGTCTCTTTAATTCTTTAATTTTTATTTGTTTTGAATTATTATTGTTGTTGTTTTTGTGATATTGGGCATGTAATTGGCGTTACATGATATTTAGCTAATGACGTTTCAAAAGTGTATATTTGTACCTAATTGAAACAAACATGATTGGATTGAATTGAATTGGTATTTCAATAAACATGTTGTCGATGGTTGCAATGTTGAATGGAACTAATATTTTTTTTCTCGAATTTCGGGTTGTCCCCTAGTAAAAGTTGTTCATAATTATAGTCTTAATCACCCGGCTTAGTACAGAGTAAGCAGATAACCCTGTATACATATTTATACAACGAGTAACTTATATTATCATAATATACTACGGGACTAATCGCGCACTAAAATTACGAGATAAATAAATACCTCATCATCCCGACGTTTCGAGTAACATATAATATGTAGAGTAAGTATATATAATTAATTTTCGCATAAAATTGCAACACCGACTTCCACCGTGTACAGAATTCAAATAGTTTGCACGAATCGATGTGACAGCCATTATTGATGATTTATCACAAACGACCCAGCTAATTTCGATGAAAGGTGACGTACACAAGTGGCATATTATTCAGAGAAAAATCGAACCAATATAATATATACGTCATTTGAAAGCTTGTCTTATGGGCTTGACAAAAATATATAATTTAGATTTTTTGTCATACCTCCATTTTTTTTAAAAAGTGATAAATAAATTGTGTGAAAAGTAATAATATAACTTTATATTTTTTCTAGTTTAACTATAATAAAGTTCTTCTATCGTTATTTTACTTGCATTCGTAGCTGATTCTTCCACATTAATCTTTTAAATTGCTAAAATTAACTACATATTGAGCCAATTATATTTATTCGCCTTGATAAATACAAAATTATTTTTTTTAAAACCTGGGGTTTTTTTTTTCTTAACTGATGTAATAGACTCAGTAAAATATGAACTTTCTCGAAATGTAACGAGTGTTGTGGTTAGAATTTTTGATTATTATTATACCAGCCTCCATACATTTTGTGGACATGTCCTTTAAATGGGACCACCTCGAAAGTATATTCTTTCGAACTAAAAAGATTTTTTAAATCGGTTCACAATTGGCGAAAATATCGATAAACATACACAAAAAAAACAAGTGCAAGTCAGGCTCGTACACCGAGGGTTCCGTACAAATCCAGAAAATTTCACAAAATTGGGAAGTAAGTTGTTAAAATAACTATACCAATCTACTCAACTATCCATCGAAAATTACACATTGTTAAAATAATTAAAAACCCGTTTTAGCATGTGCTTTTGATGTTTTTTATATGACACCTTACAAGATACGATTTATTCACTTTGAATTATGAACCCAAATTTTATGAATCTAGGCCTTATTTTTTGTGATCGAAATGAAAATGTACAGTTTTCAGATTTATTCCTATTTGTAGACTCTGAGACAATGCTTCTTGCCAAATTTCATAGTTCTATGTCAACGGGAAGTACCCTGGAGGTTTTGATTTTTGTGTCGAAATATGTTTTTTTTACAACTTAAACGGCTCTAACTTTTTGATACGATAACTGAGAAGTTTTCTTTCACACAACTGCAAGAGACCATAGATGTACATACATATATAGTTTATATTTTAACTCGATATCTACCCTCGCGTTCCCAAGATAAAGAGTCTTGACATACGGACAGACGGACAACAAAGTGATCCTATAAGGGTTCCGTTTTTTTCCTTATGAGGTACGGAACCTTAAAAATACATACATACGAACATAGTACCTCCTTTTTGGAAGTCAGTAAAATGCACTACCTCGCGACGTTTGAACGCGTAACACAAAAAATAAAATCTATGTGAAAGTACCTTTTTACGTCGACAATAATTTCTTTTTGGTATTTTACTTAACACCGTCACAATGAATTGCATTAAAATTTTTAAAAAGCCTGTAACCGCAGACTTTTGACTCTGAAAAAGGTTTGAAATATTGAAAAGAAGATCAAATTTTACTTTAGCCATTCGTTTTTCGAGATATCAGAAAAAAAATACACACGCTTCGCTTACAAACTTTTACATTAGATTATATTGGTATTATCATCTAAGTATGGGCGTTTCGTCGCGTCCTCGCGTTTCATTGTAAAAAGCCGCTTTCTTGAAATTCTTAATTAACTTCGAGAGTAATTAATGTGCCTTGCCTACACAATATTTAGATCCCAAACATGTTTACTAACTTCGAGCTTACACTCCACTGTCGAGTATACTTAAGATTTTGATTAATCCAAAGATTAAATTCTCGAGATTTTACGAAACTGTTGGGCGGAGATTGGTATTATGATATTAAAAAGTTAAGGAAAATTCATATTTACATCACCTAAATTATAAGTGGGGAATTTCGGGAATATTACTGTCAGTAATGAATAATTTTATACAGTGCCTTTATTAACTACAACAAAATACAACACTACTACTTAATCTAAACCTTCATAATCAAACTATTACTGCTACATAAAAAGCAATTGTATCAACCAAAGACCCTTGAAGGTCTAAAGATAATTTAAATGCTCAAGCCCACTAATGCCCAGTTAGCAGCGTGCCCAGCATACTGGCAGCATGGCCATGCTGAATGGCAATGCTTATGATTTGAGCATAGTAAAATACTTATTTCATAAAAGTAAGTATTTCACGATGTTCTTTGACTTAAAGAGACCTTCCTTAAAGCCAAAAATCAAGAATTAAATTGAATTGACACAACGTGTACACACGGACTAAGTTATTAATTTTTTTTATTTACCGAACTCGAAGTACCTAGAAAATATCACTATAAATTTTAGTTATTCAATTTATTCCAACCTCTAATAATAAAACCGGACAAGTGCGAGTCAGGCTGGCACACTGAGCGTTCCGTACAAATCCTGGAAATTTTACAAAATTGTAGATACCTAATGTTGAAATCTCTTTAGAATAAAGAAATAATCATAGAAAAAAGGTTTTTATTTTATTTTTCTCGTCATACATCGAAAACTACACATTGTAAATCTGTTTTAGCATGTGTTAATGAAGCTCTTTGATATGATACCCCACATGATACGATTTACCCTCATTGAATTTTGGGCCTATATTTTGTATTTAGGCCCTATTCTTTTGTGATTAAATTAAAAATGTACAGTTTTCAGATTTATTCTTATATATGTACTCTAAGACAATGCTTCTTGCAAAATTTCATAGTTCTGGATCATCTGGAAGTACCCTGTGGGTTTTGATCCCTTTATGAGTGTCAAAATCAGCGGTTTTTTACGAAATAAACGGCTCTAAGTTTTTTCTACGGAAACTGAGAAGTTTGATTTTTTCACAACTATAAGAGACCACAGATATTCATATATGGTTTAAATTTAAGCGTTCTTGAGATAAAAGGTCTTGACATACAGACAGACGGACAACAAATTGATCCTATAAGGGTTCCGTTTTTTCCGTTTGAAGTACAGAACCCTAAAAACACATATTTATTAAACGCACAGGTTTTGAAAAATATTTTTGCTTTTGTCTCCAAAATCATTGTAGAAACAAAAAGTTGTGGGGTGGGTACCCCAACAATTCAATGTTACAGAACTAAACACAATTGTCCAACAAAAATCCAAAGCATTCACAAAGGCTAAAAGGTATTTCGAACAAATCCTTTGAGCTCCACTCAATCGGTAAAAATATTAAAGTTAATTCTACATTTTCCTTTCAGATCTCCGAAAAATGTGATATATTATTTTCCGTTTAAATTCACCGCATTTGCGGGAAGAAATCAGGTCAGAGAATATTTTTATTCTTCAGAATAATAGATATCTAGAAAGAGGCATTATCTCTATCAAGCTCTCAAGATACTTCAATCGGCAGCAAAAAAAACTGCCAAACGCATGTTTACGCAACATAATATGTCGCAGCATGTAACATTGTGTAAGCGTATAATATTCTTAGATAAATTACCTATGACCTAGTGTTTTGTTAATTTCTGAGAATAACATATTTTTTATTTAATGGGTTTGCGTTTGACGACACCCTATTAGCCAATAATTATTGGTGTTACAAGTAGTCGTGATTTTAAGCTTAGAGTTTTGGTGTAGGAATGTCTGTAGTGCCACTGAGCAGTACCATTGATGACACCCAATTTTAGTTCGGAATGGTGACCCAATTTTACGCCCCTTCTTGTGTAATTATGTTCCCGCTAGATAGACGATATATGGTACTCAATTCTAGTTTGTATTGTTGACCCAATTTTACGCCACTTCTTGTGTAATTAAATCCCCGCTAGATAAATAAATGTTTATCTATGGTAAATACTTATAAATTGAGACTATTATGATACACTTATGAATATTATTGTTGTCTAAAATGAAAGTATCATGCATAACCTCACACACACGCACACACCACACACACGTACACACACACACACCAACCACCTATAATGTGAATTGTATTTAAAAGCGAAATAGACTAGATCCTGCTACACCGGTGGAGCCTAACGCAGGGTCTAAGGTACCTATTGCAGGGTCTATATAGGACATAACTGTTACTTACTTATATAATTACTACTGGTATTATAATGTTAAGAAAATTGTTTAAATTAGTTTAAAATAAATTTGTTTAAATTAGTTTAAGATGAAACGTTTACGATTTTCTACAATGCATTATCGATGCTGAATAAAGTTATTACATAATTATATTACATATAGAAGACATACTATTCCACCTCGCTAGATTTCTGTTCAGAATATTGCACAAGCTTTTAAAAGTATTGGTCAAAAAGATTTTGCTCATAAATAGATTTTACTGTCCCAAACGTGAGTGAACTGAAGGATAATCCTGTTACGGGGCAGATAATGCCTTTGTTTCTCCCAGTATATGGGACAAATAATGCTTTGCCAACACAGCGTTATCGCGGGTCCAATTTTATGTTTCGTTGGTTCTGAATTAGATGTAACAAGATAAATATAAATACGAGAGTACAACGATTATCCATACTTATGAGGCTCTAATATGATAAAAAGAATAAGAGTAGGTATGGTAACAAATGAAATAGTTGTAGATATCGTAAAAAATCCTAAGATAAATAAGTACAGAAGTAAGTTCATAAATGCCGAGTGGCTAGCCCTGGTGTTAGAGTTTCTATGTCGCTTGAGGGCCTCTGACATGGCTAAGCTGTTAAAACAACCGGGGCCTACAAGTTAACATGTCATCCGAGCCACGGTAGCGCTTAATTGTAAATGCCACCCGCGGTCGCCCATCTGAAGGCTGACCGCGCTCAACGTTGATTAACTTCGATGATCGCTAACGAACACCTAGTCAAACTACGCCATGAGCGCAGAAAATGTACCGTAATATTTTGTTACAAGGTTTTATTTAACTTGTAATGGATGTACCTACGTATGTATGTAAGATAGAGTGGTATCTTGCAAGTTAAAGACCAACTGCGAGAGCTGAAATTTTGCACTCAAATGTAGGTATATCGCGTGACAATGCAATAATATGGTACCTTAAAGCTGATCTGATGATGAAGTTGGAAAGTGGCCATGGGAACTCCTGTGCTAAACTAGATAGACGCGTCGAGTTTGGGCTTGTTTTACTTGTCTTGGCTAGCACTCTGCTGCTACATGATATACAAGATCTCAAAAGCTTGTATTTAAAAAGTTATATTTTTATAATAATTTATGTATTTCATCACCTTGTGTGAAATAAAAATGTAACAAAATCAATCACCAATCTTTGAAAAGTACTTTGCGATAAAATCTATGAGTCAGTATCATGTATTAACTACCTACGGACGGGTGGAAACCTGAAAATTTTTTTAATTAAAAAACGGGTATTGCGGCGTTTCGCCCCGCAAGCGGTTCCGCCCGCGGGGCGCATTGCCCATGACTCATTATGAAGGCCCCCATTCGGCCCGCATTGTTTGGAGCGGGGCGAATGGGACCTTCAAAAAGAGTCTTGGGCGATTCGCCCCGCGGGCCGAACCGCTTGCGGGGCAAAACGCCGCAATACTCAAGAAAACATCTATCCTTTCAGTTTATTTTCAGCAGTTCTTAGTAATGATTTAATGAAATAAAAAATTAACTTACCAAGCAAAGTCCGGGGCTGTAGAGTAACGCAGCCAGTGTGAATGTATTCAATGAGCTGGCGGAATACATCAGGTTCAAATTCTTCGATGATCAGAGTCTGATGCTGCTGCGAAGATGGCTGTTAGAAAAATAAATAATTAAGTTTGTTAAAAAGTGTGTCGAAAACAGGGTTAAAACCAAATAGTAGCACAGAGCTAGTAAAACTCACTGTCTTTACAATTATGATGAATATTTATACATAATTACAGTGCGTACCCTTTTGATATTCTTAGACGGTTTATGTTATAAAAAAATATGGTAAAGCCTCATTTTTAAACTCCGCTACCATCGAAGTAGTATTTAGCGAGAGCAAAAGCGCGATTTCGTATCGACATCTATGTTCCGTTACGTGCAAAGTTAAAAAATCTATGTGAAATTGTCAAAAAATAGTATTTGAATTTGACATACAAATACTGTGGCTTAGTGATTTTACGGGTATTGCGGCGTTTTGCCCCGCAAGCAGTTCGGCCCGCGGGGCGAATAGCCCATGACTCTTTTTGAAGGCCCTCATTCGGCGCGCGGGGCGAAACGCCGAGAACAATGATAGAAGAGGTCGTTTCGGCCCACGTTAATAAAGAACAATATACATGTAACGTAACTCGAAAAAAAGAGAAACAATACACAATCATGCCCCAGAGTAGTTCTTTTCTAATGAATGACTCTCTATTATTTTCATCTTCATGATCCCCGCCGATAGATTTTAGATATATACCTTAAATATATCTAAAAGTATAAATAACTAAAAGTATGAAGTAAGTATAAGCTATTTACAATATTTTGAATAAAAACCTTCTTGTATTTGAGGGACAAGAATAACGATTACACATTTATAAAAAATATTTTAAAGTTTACTTCTTTTCATATCAATCTCTTGTTTTAATAATAATCTAACTACAATTTAATCGTAAACACACAATGTACAACATATATTAGGTAAAATGAATGGTTTATTCAATCGATAAATGGAAAAGCAATTTAACGGCAGGGAATGTAGAGCCTCCGATTTCGCTTAATCGAATGAACTTGGTAATCTCCGACAAGCAATTTCTGCTTAACAAGTGCAATCTAAAGTGAATAAGTGGAATTATAAAAAGATTCAATGGTACTCAGATCCTTTTTAATTAAATTTGAAGGGCTAAAGATATTATCACGCAATTGAGTGACTGTCAATTGAGATTTGATCGCCTGATCGAGGAGTTGATCGAGAAGACCTTCGACCACACCGCAATGGGACGCTTAGCGGCAAAAAAATATTTGGCTAGAGCTAAGTATTCAGTAGAGGCAGTGTTGGGCCAAGCGGCTGCTTAGACCCGAGTCAGCGCAATTGGAGACGCAATTTCCAGCCTGATGCATGTCTCGCCCGGAACGAAAAGAGGCAGAAAAGGTGCCTCATTCCGCCTCAAGTAAAGGCTGCTCGGCCGGCAGCTACTCAAATGGTTTACCTACCACACTAGAGATCCAAAACATTGCAAGTAATAGGTACGAGCGCTTACAGCGTATGAATCTGCGCACCCAGCTTGTGCTAAGCGTCTAAATGAGGCCACGTAGGCACTGTGCTAATGTGGTTACGGTCCAGGGGCCGGAACACGAGTAGATGTCTCAATTTGCAGTTTACAAACGCATTGTAGTGAGTATGAAAGCTTCGGTTTCATTCATTTTCTGTGTTGCGGATGCTGCAACGTTTCCATAGTGCGTACGTGCTCTAAGCGAAATAGGTATGTGTTGGTGGACGTTACATGAAGTGTGTTGATTGTAGATAGGATAACTTAAATAAGCAACCTTCTTTACTAATTTATTACTTACTCGTAGCGTTAGCCATTTAGCTTTCGGCCGCGTACGCAACCAATGTTCGCAACTGGTTGCCTACGAGGATTTTTTCGTACGCAACTAGTTATAATGAAAGAATATTTTTTCCGTATACGAAACCTACGAATTTTTACATGCACTACGTGCGATAGGCTAAGAAGGGTGGTTCGTTTATTCCCCGTGGCACTAATGAATTTAGGAATACGAAATAAGAATTTACGGTGTGGACGAAGCCTTAGTGTTTCATAGTTATTAAGTATAGTTCTAAAAAGTCTGAATACCATTGATAATTTTGAAAATATCAATAATGGAAATATTCCTACTTACTACGGAAGATCATGCAGGAAAATTATCTAAGTAATATTTATCATAATCATAAACGATAGTATCTACTTTCAGAAATGACTTAACTAATTTAGTACTAACTAATTTTATATACAGAATAATTTGTTTTGATATAACGCAAGATGTATTTAAATCGCTACATGCAACAAAATAGTACCGAAATAGCCTCAAATATTAAAAAGTTTAAGTAAGTAAGTACAGTAAAATCTAACTTTATACAAATAGTAGACTTGAAAAATGATTTTTAACAATGTGAACACCGAATTATCAATATAAGTGATTTTTTTGAAAAATCCTATAATTTTGCGTTTACCTCTTGTATCGGAGCCAATTGCTGGGCGAAAGTCGATCTCTGCATTAAAAATAATTTGGTTTAACAATCCAAATGAAAAATTTGCTGGAGCCCACTCTTTGAAGTTATCTCATGCAGATAAAACCCCTCTTTGACGGCCCAAAGCGCTTACGTACATTATTTTATACGAACAGTTACGGAGTTGTGAAAAACAACTTTTGAGTAGAATTCAAAGCGCGGTCGAGAAGAGTAAGATAGTTAAAATAACTATGTGCCTAGTTTATTAACAAAGAGATACTATACTTGTCAGTTTGTTTAGTTCAGTAATTTTCAGGAGAATACTGCATTTGCTAATTGTCTGTTTTATACACTTGAGGGAGATCATTTTGTATGCTACTAAATCAGAGCAAATAAAAAAATAAAGACAGAATCTATCTATCTATCAGCCGTAAGATGTCCACTGCTGGACATAGGCCTCCCCCATGGATTTCCAATAAGGCCGGTTGGAAGCGGCCTGCATCCAGCGCGTTCCTGCGATTTTTATTATGTCGTCAGTCCACCTAGTTGGTCGACGTCCTACGCTGCGCTTGCTCGTCCGTGGTCTCCATTCGAGAACTTTCCGGCCCCATCGGCCATCCGTTCTTCGAACAATGTGTCCTGCCCATTGCCACTTTAATTTGCTAATCCGCTGGGCTGTGTCGGTAACTTTGGTTCGTCTGCGGATCTCCTCATTGCTGATTCGATCCCGCAGAGAGACACCGAGCATAGCCCTCTCCATAGCACGTTCTTGAGCTTATTTATGAGGCGCACATTAAAAGACTACGTTTCAGTTCCATATGTCATCACTGGCAACACACAACTATCGAAAACTCTAAGACAGAATGTTGTGAACAAACAAGTGAGGCCGACCAAAACTACGCCTCGCCGTGTACAGACAATCACACACACATCCAACGTACAATGAAACTACGCCTTGGCTTATCAGTCGAACTATGGCGGCGCAATTCCGACGCACTCACACATGTATTAAAAACCGGCCTCACTTGACTGTCCAACGACGTTCTCTCTTGATTTTTTTACTTGCTCTGAGGCTACTAAATATGATAAAAGTAGCTTCAATCATACGTTTAATGTCAAGTTTTATCTCTAATTAGATAAATTGTAATGCTCAGATTTCAAAGCAAATGCACAAAGTTATTCTCGCTAAGTAACGAACTCTTTATGAAGAAGGATGGTTCAATGAAGGACGGAAATTCTCAAGGATATTGGAATTTCTAGGCTTGCAGCGACGACGCAAGACTGTTAATGAGATTCTTTCAGAGTTAGGAAAAAATATTGCCACTTAATCGGTTACAGTCTTAAATATTCATAATGATTGAGAGAATTCAATTAATAACTGCTAGTACCTGCCTTTTGAAAGTAAATGATTGAATTCTAAATTTTACTGTTTTACGTAAGTTTTGTCAAAGATTTCAGAGACATCAAGTTTGCTATAAGGAATGTAACGGACATATTCTAGGGTATTATCATTGTATTCTTTATTGTGACGAAACTAAACCTAAAATCGCGAAAAAATATCAGTTGTTCTATTCGACACAAAAAGGCATTGATTTTGGACAAAATGAAGTGATCAGATTCTTTTCAAGGTCCTATATTAGAAGTTTGTTATGACTGTACAACGTTATTTTTAAATGAGATAACGAAATAATATATCGACCTTGGGCCTTTACCTGGTAGAGTAGTACAGTATTTAATTAATTGTTTTATTCATTTTGGAAAATGATTTTCCTATTATTTTCCTTAATCACAATTTAAAGGATTTACAAATTTTCAGAATCTTATTATCTTATGACATTGCTTGCAAATAACATGGCGGCGTGATGGCGGCTTTGAACAAAAATCAAATTAGAAAATACGAAATTCCATTTTTATTAAGCATTAAATACCGTTGTTTTTTCTGTAAATTTGTTTACCGTATTTAAAAGTTTTTTTGGGATACTGTACATAGTCTAAGCCCACTTTGCAAGACTTTCTTTATCTATGTTCTAGTAGTTTGGTCTTTATACCTAAATATGAATTAATGTGTTATTTTCATCGCAATCTACAGGTTATCCAGCCTGTTGCCTAAGCTAGCTATCGGGGTATTTGGATCCGGGGCATCAAACATGGTTGACAACTAACATTCCTTGCAAACTCATTACCAAAACAATGTGAGGGATAACAATACCTGCTGTGCTGAGTTCTGGAGATTCAGGAGAGGTTCAGATGATCTCTTGAGAAACAATCTGAGCTTGTTTTCTCGGGGAGCTGGCTCCTTCTTCCGTTGAGGACTCGGAGCTTGGTAGAGCATTTTTTGAAATACTCTGTGAAAATAAGAGAGCGTGTATAGGCAGAGTGGGACTTCCAAAGACAACAGAATCAACAGATCAACTATACGGACAGATCAATTAAAAAATTAGAACTTTTATTTGTATGTACTAGTATTGTAATATATGGCGATGTGTATTAAATGAAAAGGCGAATAACACATGATAAAAATAATATATGTAAAAAATATAATTATGACTTAATAACATTTACACTCTCAATATTTAATTATTAATGTTATCATATCAAACATCATATGAAAAAGACTGCGTGAAATAAATGCAAATTTCGTTTTTTTTAGGATAAAAATCCTATCAATAATTTAAAATTGTAATTATTTTGTCAATATTCTTAATAAAAATATTGTCTTTTTCATGAATAAAATTTTAATACTGATACAACAGCACACATTCAGACTTCAGACAATATATCTAGCCTCTTAAATATAACAGAAGGAGCAATTTCCGCAATCACTAACTATATCACAGCAAACACGAATGTCTCCTATTGTCTTGTACGGAAACAATTACTCTAAGATAACAGACAATGTCCAGTCCACCTACAGCATCCATAAGACATGGGTGTCTGTCAAGCTGCGTCCTACGTGAACGACTCAAAGCGAAAGCGATCCGATGCGATTGATACGCATATTCATTATACGTCGCGACACGACTACTGCGCTACCAGCGTGAAAATCCGTACTTCTGTTACTATTCCACTATGCAAACTAGCGTGGTTTTCGCACATTTTAATTGAGAAAAGCACAGGTGTTACTCATGCATAATTTTAGTAGAAAACTGCTATTATAGTTTCAATCGCATTTGGCGATCTTTCTCAAGGTTGGAGTACTAGCACGCGGGCTCCTCTCGCATAGCACTGCGCATCTTCTGTTACTACTTTTGGCATTTACTATTTTGACGCACACAATTCTCGTGAATATGATAATATCACGATTCACGATACGACGTTGAATCGATTCATGCCCCACCGCATCAAAAACTTTGCGTGTTTTATTACGTAGGCCACTTCAACAGGTAATACTAATAGCGAATAAACAATGTTCTTCGGCATTATTAGTTAGCATATAATAGCTGGCTTTGCTCAACTTTGTGAAGCATTATATCTGTTTCGCAAACCAACATTGGATGATGTCTCACGTGATGTTTATCGCTCGTGACGTTTTCACTGAATTGTGCAGCGGTATTTCCTGAGGCAGTCTCTACTCTATTCTAAAGACTTAAAATAGCCGATTTATCTTTTTCCAACGTCAATAAATATAAATAATAATAAATAAATATTATGGGACATCTTACACACGGTCTCTAACACCAAACTAAGCAAAGCTTGTAATATGGCTACCAGAGACTGATATACTACATATTCATATTTATGATACATACTTATATAAATAATACCTAAAAAACACCCAGACACAGAACGAATATCTATGTTCATCACATAATTACTTGCCTTAGGTAGGAATCGAACCCACACCTCTTTGATCCCGCAGTCAGAGTCACTAACCACTGAGCCACTGAGGCAGTCAGTCAATGTTAATAATATTTTATTCACGTTACATCGACTGTTAGTACTGTGATCTATGATTATGTAACCATTTTTCGCCGCTTCGCACCGCTTTGCGGTTGCTTCCAGACTCTTACGTAGGACACCGTGTCAGAAAGGTCCTCACAAAATAGCCAGTCGTAACGTGAGCTATGTGAGATATTTTGCTGGCCAGCTTTTGTGAAATTGTTTCTATTGTGGGAAGTGTTTTATGGACAACTTTATAGGTTTGTTTCATTTCCTGGAAACCTTTTACTTTTGTCAGACATAAAATTCTCGGCATTTCAAAAAGTACTTAAGGCGTTAATGGAATCAAGTTAATGGAGAAAAATATTTTAACAGCTATTAGCAAAGTCATTAAAATTTAGCTTGTCATTTTATATCGCGCTTATAATTTTTACGTAAAATATTCTTTTGAACAGGCAAATTAAGGTTATAAATAAAATATTATAATAAATGAAAATAGAGAAGAGTGGCGACACGTAGTATCGGAGGCCAAGACACAATTTGGGTCGCTGCGCCAACATAGTAGTAGTAGTAGTAGTAATAAATGAAATCAAAATGTCTAGTTTTTTACAGCTTTCTGTTACCTAATTGACACTTAATTATATTTACACATAACATATTTACACAAGAGTCCGACTTTAACCAGACTAGGCTATCACAGGCTAGTTGAACAAAACAGATTTTAAAACCAAGTTCAGTTAAAATAAAAATAATAATGCTAATTTTTCTTAAAAAAAATGGTTGCACAGTGATGGCGAAAAACAAAAAAGTGTTAATCAAAGACATCTACTTGGCATTTTTTTACATTCCATTTTTATCATCAGATAAAAGAAAAGTGTTTTGTCTTGTAACCGGATTTTATCTCTGACTATAGTAGATACATTTTAGTATGCCCTAAGAGAGATGACTGTCTAGTCTATGTCTACATTTTAGTAGTTTAATTTTCATACGTCACGGCCTAAAAAAATAATTTAAAGTCATCATTGTTTTACAACTTCATCACTTGTTTTACGCTTAGGCACTTAACATCTCGTTTTACACTGACATTGTGATTTAAAAAATATCCCATCTCACCTGCTTCGGGCAGCCAGGACTGCCTTGACAGCGCAGACTGGCTCCCTCGTGTCTCCAACCAGGAACGTGACGTCACACAGCTCTGGCATGGAAGCCAAGAACTTCATGTCCTCGGCCAGGCCCGACTTGTTCTCGAATGTGCTGAGGTCGGGCTCCGCCTCCATCGCCGCTAGCGCCCCGCTTCGCATTGACGACTGTGAAAAAAAAAACAAAAATTAAGGTATTATTCCGAACTACGCTGCAGGCAGCAGCACCACTGTAGCGACGCTGCCGCAGCACTACTGGTCCCCATAAAATCTCTATGAGTTTATATGAGATTACATTACGAGCCAAGCAGCATTGTCGCGGCAGCAATATGAGGAAAAGTAGTGCTGCCGCGACACTGCTTCCTGCTGCTGCTGCCCGCAGCGGAGGTCGGAATCATATTTTCAACCGACTAAAGGGGGGAGACATTATTACTATATACTACGGGACTAGTAGCGCACTAAAATTACGAGATAAATAAATACCTCCTCATCCCGACTTTTCGGCCGAGTTGCATCGCCCGTGGTCTACCACGGTCGATGCAACTCGGCCGAAACGTAAAGTCGCCAAATAATAATGTGTTCAAATCGCGAAACTTTAAAAACAACATAAACGGTGAAGGTTTACAAGTCGACGCATATATATATAACTAGCTGACCCGGCCACGCGTTGCTGTGGCTAAATAAATTAAAATTGCGACTATAATTTGAGATTTAAACTATCCTATCTCTCAAGTTGGATCGAACTGCACATGGTGTGCTAATTTTATTATAATCGGTTAAGTGGTTTAGGAGTCCGTTGAGGACAAACATTGTGACACGAGATTTATATATATTAAGATTATATATATCATTTCTATTTTGAAGAATTAATTCATAATCATTACAAAAAAATTTCATTACACATACAAAATGTGAGTCATACAAAATTGTCAAAATAAACATAATAATAAATAAACAATACAGAGAAAATAATGTCAAAATATGTGTTTATCCTAATCGAACAGTCCTCCTCCGATAGTTCCTTGGCTGAAGGTGCCCATAACGCTAGCCGCGTTTCCACGCTGGATCGCCAGTGATATATGCTGCACCAGATACAAGCCCGAACGTGGGTCGCGGCCTTTTTCTCTAAAGTGCCGTCCCAGGTCGCGCACAAATTTCCGAGCTTCGGAGCACCATGAACCAGCCGTCTCGACGGCAAAAGGGACGAAGTCATACTCCGACTCCAGGCAGACATAAATATATATATATATATATATTTTAACCACGAATAACTTTTTACAGAGTAGTCCGATTTCAATTTTTTTTTTGGTTTGGTATATTTTACAGATGTTCCAGTTTAAATTTTACTGAAAACGGCTGAGCCAATTTGATAAATCAACAAATTACTACATCGATCCCTGCGAACTATTCGAATTATGTACACGCTTGATGTTGGTTATGCCTTTTTTTGCGAAAAATAATTATTCATTTAAATAAAGGTTTGCGTTCGACTGCATACTGCCTGTTGTCAGGCGGATGACGTTCTAAGGTGACTAAGTAAGGTAAAGAGATAAGGTAGGTATGCTTACTTAGAAGTTGTTTATTTACTCGAGATTTAAAGGCACGATTTACTTAAATGGAAATACAAACTCAGATAACGCGTTAATTTTACATTTGATTTGCCTATCTGCAATTACCTACTTATTTTAACTTTCTAAATACGCTGCACTGGGTTTATGTGGTAGATACGGCCCGATCTCAAAGGTCTTGTGGGTCTCTCAAAGGGTAAAAAAATATATTTAAAAAGTTACTTAGGATGGTTGCTCGGCTATGAATACATAGGCAGAAATAAGAATCAGATGTGGAAGCATTTGTAGGTAAGTAAGTTCGTAATGGTCGGTTGGTTAGCCCTGCAGGCCAATCGCACTAAAGATTACAGCTGAACCACAATTGAACTTTAACCAAACTTCAACTTTTTGTCTATTTTCGTATCGCGCTAAGACTATACTATACTATTTTGACAAAAGTTGAAACGCAACTCAATCAGAGTTGGAACGTAACCGCTGTCAAACGAACGTTTGGTGTAGCTGAATCGAAACTTAACTACAATTGCAACCGAATTTTAACTGGGTTACAGACGGAAAAACTGTTTAAAATTAACGTGATTGGCCTGCTGATGTCCGAGTTTAAGCCGCCTGAAAGCGTTCAACCGATAATTTCCATGAAAATTGCTTAGATATTCTTAAAATAGGTATGTACAGGACGAATCTTTAAAAACGTAAAGTTTTTCACGTTCAAATCTTACAGAACCCGACGTTAGATTGTTAAGACTGGTAATTGATACCGAACTAAACCTGAAAGATGCCAAGACTCGAACTTTGCAAAAATCATTGCTGAATTATTTTATTAACATTATTTTTATGAGCTGCCGCCATCCTTATTTGAAAAAACCTGTTGTAAATGTATTTTTATTTTCAATATACATTACACATAGTCAACAGTTACCTATTTATAAAAGGTAGGAGGAGGTATACTTCCAAGAACGCTAATAAGTTTGAGACAAAATAAACAACAGAGAAAGTAAAGGTTAATTGAAAAGAGTTGGCAAACTCTTGACATAAGTAAGCAGAAAGCAATATCGCATCGTTATTAGATATTGGAAATTCATAACTTTCCTTCAGAAAATATTGAAAATCAATCTGCGAGAAACGCTCGAAGAAAAATTCCGGTCTCGGTTTTGCGGTTGACAACATCTAAATTAGTAAAAACGTAATGTCATTACTCTAGAGACATTTGGAAAGGTCAGGTAGTAGGCACACAACATAACTAGATGTAATTATAATCCATAAGTTAAGTAAGTGACATTTACGGGAATCAGTAACTACTACGCTGTAAGTAATTGCTTTATTTCGCTGTTCCTAACATCTCTCAGGCTTTGAACTGTTTTGCTTAATCAACATCATTAGGTGTATTAGCCATATTAATCCATTGTTTGAGAACTATAAGATGCTACCAATAGATCCGGTTGTGCTATCCTAAGGTAATTAGTAGTTACTTTAAATTTTACTTATTAATTAGACAGTTTAACGCTAAAATAATATTCTTAAAGAAATTTTCAAACACTAAGATTCACACATACAATATGTATGGTATGTTGTTGCATTGTTTGAAATTACCATATCTAAAATAACTTTGACACTGACAATGACCACCACCGGTCACAACCTAAAAACCTAGGTACTTATTGTGAATATCGTGATCCTATCGTTCTAATCAAAGTTGTAGAAAAGTGTTTGCTTGAATTGAATCCATAGAATCCATAGAAAACATGGAATACTGAAAAGACATGGTTGCTTTTGGAAAAAATAATGCTCACCTACTATATTCTGATTCACTATAACAAATGAAATAAAATGATATTTATTTCACAAAAATAGAGTACAATTAGGGTGTTAATTTTGTAGGATTTGTACAATCTATTTTGCCATTCCTTGGCATGTGAAATATACGACAAGGTCATAACTCATAATAAAGAAGTATGTATACAAATCAAGTGTCTATTTAATGTCAAATTAAATTTAAAAAGAAAGCACAAGCTTTATTACAAGCTTTCATTTAAACTTGCAATGGATGTACCTATGTTTGTATGTAAGTTCGGATGAATCTTGCAAGTTAAATTTGACCAACTTCTCGGTTTTCGATTGAGCTGAAATTTTGTACACATTTGTATATCGCGTGACGATGCAATAATATGGTACTATGGAGCTGATCTGACGATGAAGTTGGAAGGTAACCATTGGAACTCCTGCACTAAACAGGATAGACCCGTCGTGTTTGGGCTTGTTTTAGTTGTTTTGGCTAGCACTCTTCTGCTACATTATATCCAGGATCGCAAAAGTTTGTATTTAATAAGTTATATTTTTAGATCTGTTTTAGTCATATCGGTTCCACACTAGTCACACTAGGTTCAAGGCTCGTGGTGTGGAACGATAAAGAAAAACGTTTATTATTTTTTTACAATTATTTTTCTCAAATCGTGTACAAAATTCGAATTCTTTGATTCGATTTGATATTCATGTACATTATTGTTAACTTATACAAGGTTATAGGCTAAGTCGACCTATTTCCGTTAAGCGTGTGTAGTTTACTACGTTTCTGACTGATTTGACTATGAAACACCATATCCCAAGTCTCACAGTTTTCGGAATATTAGAATTCAAATACTTTTTATAAAAGGTTAATTTTACGGACAATATTGGGTAGTGAGGTCATAAAACATTATTTTACATGTAAAAATCAAATAAACATAATAATACGACTGACACGTTTCAAAATATCTGGGCTGATAGTCGAAAATTGGGAATTTTATAAATACTAATTTCCATTATCTGTTTTTTTTTTACTTTAGGATAGTGTATTTTAAGGTCAAATTAGACGGAAACAAAGTAAACTACACACCCTTAACGAGAATAGGTTGACTTACCCTGTAACTTTGCATATAACAACAAAATATGTATAGCTATCTTATATGACGTAGATAGAGCATAGTCATTCGATTACCGAGTCAGATACGAGTTATTTCAATCGATGTTATCTTGGATAGTATCTGTTTAGGATTTAGGTTGATTGAGTATCCAGTGCAAAATCTGGCACAATCACAAAATGTCACTGTACACTTAACTGATGGATTGGGAACTAATCTTTGCAAACAAGTAGGTAAGAATTCCGATCGCCGCTTACTAATTGACTTCCAAAAAGGAGGAGCTTCTATGTTCGTCTGTATGTATTTTTAACACGCTCTTATTAGTTTCACCTGTATATTTGCTTGCTTGTAACCAACCCCTTTGAACTCTATTTTGCTCTACTTTGAACCATCAGATTTTCTTTAAACTTTGCACACCTATCAACGACCGATGACAATATATTTTATTCGATTACTAAAAAGTGAAAAATTATTGTACTTAAAAAAACTGAATAACACGCTTTTATAGCATATCAAACTAAAAAGTGTAAAATAATTTTCAATATAGGCAGAAAATAATAATGATCGATAAATATTAAAACTATTGTAAAAAAAGCATAGGGTGCTCGATTTGCAAAAAATTAGGGCACAAAGCGCCCCACGGTTTTTTTTTTCACAATTGTATTAATATTTTACAGTTATTATTATTTTCTGCCTGTATTAAAAAAATATTTGACACTTTTTAGTTTGATATGCTAGGAAAGCGTGTTTATTAGTTTTTGTTAAACTATATTTATTTTTGTACATGTTCATCGATAATTTCGCCATTTGAGAACCGAACGATTTTTTTTGTTTGAAAGGAATTTTGTTGAATACCGAATCATTTTGGGAAATGATCCCATTTAAATGTTACAGAATTCGGCTAAGGCATTTTTGAATAATCAGCCAAGTACAAGTCGGACTCGTGCACGAAGAGTTCCGTACCGCATGGAAGCCCCCTTAATATATTTTATTTTCATTATTTATTTTTGTAATTAATACACAACTTAAAATTCTGTGAATGTTTCAAGCATCTTCCTATTACCGTTATTAATATCGAGCCAAAAAATCATGTTTCATGTATGGAAGCCCCCATAAATATTCATTTAATTTTAATTTAATGATTTATTTTTGTAGTTTTCTTTTTTATTTCAAATAGGTTTGCGTTTGACTACACACTGCCTGATGTTAAGCAGATATGCGGTCTAGGATGTAGCACGCTTACTAGAAGATACCTATTTACTCGAGATTTGAAGACACCTACAAATATTTAGCTAAATGTTCTATGAATATTCCAAGCCTCTTGAAATATAAAGATCTGTCCGTCACCGCTAATAATAAATAGCGTGCGAAAAACGACTCAAGAATCAGGTTTGTTGTATGGGATTCCCATTTAAATATTAATTTTTTTCTTTCAAAATAAATGGTCATTTTATTAACGTCTTGTTTATACAAAATCAAAAACATTAAACAAATCAAAAAACAATAAATGAAGTAACAGCCAACCCTTAGATTGCCCACTCGTGAACGTCAATTACATCAGCAAAAGGCCCATAATTGATTTAATTTTCTTATCACTAAAGGAAATGCCAAAAATATCTCGACTCAGTAATTTTCTAAAAGTCAATTATTTGCACAAAGGGCGTACCCAGAAAAAGATTAAGAAGTAATGAGAAAAGTGCCTCTCAGATATCGGTGATTAACGAATGTACTCAGAAAATCTCTAATATAAAGAGAGATCAAAGGCTGGATTAGGATCAGTAAGAAGTAGCGAAGAGCTTGTTGGAATTGGGAAAGTAGAAGCCGTTTTTATAACAATGAGATGTTTGTTTTTACTTAATGAAGTAGTCTCGAGTATCACATAATAAGAAGTGCCACATTACTGTTTGTTGTTGGAAAATAGGCCTAAATAACAGGATCAATATTCAAATCAGTTAATGATAAACATTTTGTTTACATGTTATTATTCAAAAATCAGTGATTGTTTGAACAATATAACTCATTTAAATATATGAAAGACTAGTTTTTACCCGCAGCTTCGCCCGCATACGCAATATATCATTTTAATTTATAGCCTATGTGTTATTCTGATATATAAGCTATATTATTGCAAAGTTTCATCTCAATCCGTTCAGTAGTTTTTGCGTGAAAGAGTAACAAACATCCATACATCCATCCATCCATCCATCCTCACAAACTTTCGCGTTTATTAAATTAATTGTATTTTTGACGCTGAGACCATCTACTTGGCATTTTTCTTTGGCTGAGATAGAACCGATGAGCAGCAGCATACATCCAGCATGATCTAGCAGGTTATTTGTCCACCTTGTGGGTTGATACATGGGAAATCCTACGCTGCGCTTGCAAGTACGAACATGATTTTCACTCTAGAACTTATCACCCCAACTTATAGTTTGCTTTAGTGTTCCCACAAAATTATTATGTTTTAATTTTTAATGAATAAAGATTTGCACTCATTTAATGGACTGCGTTCTGGCCGATGTTGAACAGATATGTCATAATATATTTATTTTTTATTTATTATTTTACTATAGGTAAATAATATTTATAGCAAAATTAAATTAGAAATAAAGCCTAGCTTTCGTGTAGTAGCTCACTCCAATGATATAGAGTTTATTATTAATTCAAATTTCAACTCGCTTTACTTGTGAACTTTCGCTGTAAACAGAAAATAGGTCAAGTAGAATTGCGCGATGGAAAATTTTGAATGATTCCCACATTACGGAATACCTACATTCGTCTATATCATATGAGCAGAGTCGTAAATCACGGTCGGGTTACGTTTACGAGACAACACGAGAGGACGGCCGTGACGCACATAACACGAGGAATAAGTGGTAAGTAATCCTCTCATGTTGCTATCGGTACAGTGAGTTTCTCAAATATTGGAACTCGTGGTGCACTTACATATTCGGTATAGTTGCGTCCTCCTCAAATGTAGATCTCGTTAACGAGACAATATGTCTTATGAGAGAACGATCGTGACGCGCATAACACGAGGAATAATTGGTAAGCAATCCTTTCATATTGCTGACGGTAGCTACTTGACATTCTCAAACTTCGGAGTTCTTGATGCATTTACAAGTTTAATATGGTGGCACTTTTGTTAAAAGTATTCATCCACATGACACAGATTGCATACGAAAACGATTTTTCGAAAAACTTTAACGAACTCAAGATAGAACTTTGCTAAGTGACTAAACTAAGAAATGACGAATTAGTTGGTATTCTCAAAATGTCATGATTTTTGTACACTGATGGAGTACCTACATTCATCTATAATGATGATAAGAACAGAACGCGCTAGCTAAACTACCTGACAGATCGTATACGGGTTAAAACGGACCATTGCAGAACAACGACGTTCACTTTGAGAACGTCTGAAAGTACAAAATATTACTGAAGATTTTATTTTAGCCGTTTAACGTTAAAGTTGTAAAAAAAACATTTCACGTTTTACCTCTGACATAAAGGGAAAGGTATTTTCAATATGAGGTCTTTGTTTGACTGTAGATCGGTATGTATATGTATATCTTTTCGTAGTACCGTAACTGATAAATAAATAGACATTGAGGCAGAGTACGTAGTAAATATTAGTAGAAGTAGTAGTTCTTTGGACAGTAGACCTCGCATCTTTTTAACTGAATATTATTTTTATTCCTATAGTATCTCGACTCGTCCTTAACCGAATTCCTTTAAATTCGCAAATTAAATCGCTGAAAGTACTAGAGTTTGTGCAAAAAAAGAATCGTCGTACGTGAGGTCGCCCGTGTGCCATTTTACTAATTTTGTTGCGTTGACAACACTGATCTTGCTAGTACAACTAAAAGTGTTTGATACTTGGTAGACACCAATTCGGTTTTCATGAGTACTCGCGTATACCAAGTATAGTCGGTACCTTGGCTGCTGGCTAAAATCTTATTGTTGGTTCACCGTAACGCCACGACGGTTTACTTTTTGCACAGACTCTAGCTGAATATGTATAATTATTATTATTTTTATGCCTTGGTATAGTATCTTGACTGTTTCTCAATTGATTCCTTTTATACTTGCAAATCTCTTTAGTATACTAAATGATCTTGACAAATATTATCAAAACCGGTTAATAAAAAGCGCTACAACAAATTTCCTTTCTGAGCGAAATTTTTGTCGGCCATTTTTGATTGGGGGGCGTGTATCAAATTTTGACAAAATCCGTTCTTGTAAAATTATCGAGTCACTACTGATACGCTTTCCTCACTTCGTTTACTCGATCAGATGATTTTTTTTTGTGAAAAGCTAACTTTTGAAGTGACAATTTCCATCAGCGTACACGTTCATGGAAATGAATGTAAATGTCTTTCACCGACTTCGTGACTTTATTTCTGCGACGAATGATTACGGTTTTACGGATATTGCCGCTGGTTTATTGCTGAAGCCATGGTGATATAGAAAAAATGTTTTTTACGATCCATTACACTTCCATTACAAGCTTAATGGTGTCGGAGGAATTTGAGCTTTTTCCATTACAATGAATACTAGAGCAGCTTACAGAATAGTATTGTACAAGTAATCAAACTGAGTGAAAAAATCTAAGGGTTTCTGAAACTATAGTTATTTTTTTGCGAAAAATAGCATGACCGACTTCACCCGTGTACAGAATTAGCGAATATTTTGCACGGATCGATATATCATTTTTCACATTATTGTTGATTTATCGAAAATGGCTCTGCCGATTTGGATGAAATTTTAATGTGACCAATTACGAAGTATATTCTTTCCAATAAAAAGTTAATTATTGAAATCGGACTACTATGAAAAAATGCGTGGTTGTACTTAAAAAAAATATACACGTGGAATTGTATACCTCCTCCGGGGGTTCGTCGGTCAAAGATTGCCATAAAACTATATGTTGTCAAATTCAGCTATCCCATACAAAATTGAAATTCGGATTTCACGAAAATGTTTTAAACACCTGACTTTTTTTCCGATTCCGAGTGGGCCCCATAGTAAAAGTTGTTCATATTTAAATTCCGTATCTACTGCCTGCCTGGATGAAATCGCCATGGGTGATAAAGCCGCCACATTATAATCGTATTTTTTGTCGTATATGTGTACGTAGTGTTTATTTTTCATGTTGTGGTTGTAAATAAAGAGTTTTGTCTGTCTGTCTGTCTGTGTACTTTGTTTATTTGTGACATCGTTCTAAATAAACCAGTCACACACACCAGTCTGTTATTAATATTATTTAGGCGATCTTAAAAGTACCTATATAGGTACATAATATACAATGATTCTGAAATTTGTAGAGGCAAATAGTAAAATATAACTAGACAATAATTATTAAAAAATACTAGTAGTGACTACTTAACTCAACCACGTAAATATTACTCTAAACTTATTACGTCATTTACAAAATACAGATTTAGTATTTTTTATTTTGGTACGTTTTTGTATTTGTGACTTCAATTTTAGACTTTGTAAGTGATAAACTCGATATAGTATTACTGTATCAGCCTTTTTAATAGTCTACTGTAGGCCTACCCACGAAGGGTGTTTGGGCCATATCCACCACGCTGGCCCAGTGCGGGTTGGTGGATTCACATACGCCATCGAATTTCTTCTACTGACGTATGCAGGTTGCCTCACGATGTTTTCCTTCACCGAAAATCCCGTGGTGTGAAATTCCGTACATAAATTCCAAAGAACTCATTAGTACGGGATCAGGATTTGAATCCTCGACCTCACGATTAAAAGGCGGGTGTCACTACCACTAGATCACCACGGCTTATAGTAACTATTACTTGTATGGATCTACCTAGTTGAACAAAATTTTGTACTTAAAATAAAAAAGAGTTTACATATTTTATGTACCGAAGTAATTTTAAAGCTTATCTACGCTTTACTTATCGAAAATTTATCTCGGTATTTTGGTTCGTTACCCAATATTACCTATTTGAAACTCAAACCCCAATTGGCATCGAGTTTCAGAGAATTATTGAACATTGGAGGACAGTCTTTTGTACTGAGGAACCAAAATTGCCGGACTACCTTTGGGTCTAAACTCCACTAAAGCGGAGAGGAGATGTGTGGAAATTTGTAGGTATAGCCAAAGAAGATAATTATAATATTACTACGTAGAGCGTAGACCACTGCATAATGCTAAACGCCCGCCAGGGACCTTATTTTTCAACCTCGAACGGCTGGAAACGTATACGGAACTTTGACATATTGTATGGTTATCTTTGGAAGTTGCGAGTGATCCATACAAGTTCAGTATACAACGAAGCCGTGCAAACTTCAAAAATCACGCCCAAGACCGCGCTTTAGTTCGAATTCGAATCGCATCGCAAAACGTCAAACGCGTACAGCGTTTGATGTAAAAGCGCTTACAAGTATATTACTTTGCAAACAGATGCACATAATATTGCATGCGATGTATGAAGTGAAAACAAAGTATGAATTGACATTGACAAAGTAGATTTATCCATTTGCCCTGATGCCGGTGTGGCTCTTGACAAGCAGACTGGTGGGCATACAACTTAAATACTCGTTTGGTGAAAAACGATACACAGCGTGAGCGTGCGGAGTTTTTTTGATTATTCGCTAAAGCTTTGGTTTCCTGAGACAGCGGTGCCATCATATAGCTGCCATATTATCTCTGACGTTATGAGTTTTATATCATTTTACGGTGTTAATTACATCATAACTTGGACCATTATGTTTGCATAGACAGCATTCTAGAGACGTCTTGTCAACACTATAAAGGTACGAGTATTATGGCTCCTATAACAAAACCAGCATCCTAGAAAAACAGAACATGGGCTTATATTATTTGTGCTATGATGAGTCATAGACTTGGCATTTTTTGTTTTTTGATTAATCAAGTCTTCAACGCCCTGTCAAATTCTGCAAGCTCTACGCCGCGCTCCACTTTGGTGTAAAGCTTTGGTGAACCTTATAAGACAGTCATTCGTACCGTGAAACCAAAATGTACGGGCAACCTTTTCCTTCAAAGAACACTCAAATATTTGCAGTTTAAACGTGAAAGCCAAGCGCTTACTTTGATCTTGCGAACGCTTTATGTGCTAAAGCCGTTGTCGGAGAAAAGGCGAGAAATCTCATATATTTGGGGCCGCTTTACATTATTTGGTGTAAGGAGTCCAAATCAAACATAATTATAATAAAATCGCTACGATGATTTTTTAATTAAATCGGTAGTATCGTAAGTAGAAGTAGTACCTATTGACTAAATAACTAGTTACTAAGAAATAGCCACCAATAGTAGGTTGTTAATTCTGTTAGAAAAAAAATCAGTTCATATACTTGCGAAACGGTACCTACACATTTTATGTATGTACTATTGTACATTTTTTTAGACATTATTGTCATAAATAATATGTAGTATAATTTCATAAATAAATAATAAACTAAACTATTAGCTAGCTATTATTCAAATACTTAATTTTTGTGCGCATAATTATGGTATGAAATTGTTGGAAAACTAGTCATGAAACGCTATTAATAACTAAACATTTTATTGTGAAGATATTTTATTATTTTTTAAATAAATACGATTTAGTTACTACTATTTTACGCGAAAAATGGCAGCCTTCGATCGTGTACAAAATTCGAATATTACGTTCGTATTGAAAATGGATTAGCCAATTTCTGTAAAATTTTAATGAGACCACCTTGAGAGTATACATTTTTGGATTTAAAAAAAATTGATTGGTGAAATTATTCATGAACATCCATAAAACAAAATACATACAGACGAACATAGAACCACCTCTTTTTCTTGGAAGTCGGTTAAATAATTAAATAAAAATTGATGTTTTTTTAAATAGATGTCAATTACAAATTTAATGCAGATTTTACCGACACAATTTTTTATCTCAACATTTTTTAAAACCAATCAAAAGTCTACTCACTTCATCCAAACTATAATGCCTCGTTATAGTGATATCCATCTTGAGATAACTTTTGACAAACTTTAATTTGATCAAAATTTCCGAGGACTTTTGACACGTCCTGTCCCGTCGGAATGCCGTGGAAAACTGACGGCAAGAGGAAATGAAGCCGCCGCGTAGTCCTCAGGCCTGACGCCTGAAAATGCCGAGTTGCATTTTTCGGGCGATAATAAAATTTGAGGAGCTCTTCACTCACCTCTCAATATACTTCACTTTCCTGAAGTACTATTAAAGTTTTAAAATATAAAGCATAGATAGGTATATACCTACACTTAGGCTTAGTAAGCTGCAGTACTCACGACCTGCGTAGCTCGTGATAGGAGCTAGTTCTGGTTGTTACATTTATAACGTGTGATACTCATACGTTAAAATCACGATTAAAACAATATAAGCAGCCTAAGAATTTTTCTATCTGACTTCCCTTTATAATGGCTATGCCCCGAATAAGTATATAGACGTTATATCTGTACCTATATTTGTCTAGGTTCAAGATTCTTAAGTATAATTAATTATTTTATTGAACTCATTGAATACAAAGAATTAATATTGACATGCTACGTAGTATGTGATCATACATAATTTTATCTATAGTTCGCACCTGCGGGGCAGTTCTGTCAACCGATCTCGTTACTACGGTGAACCGTTCTTGAACCTGTCTCGTTTTTCTGACAGTTTTGAGCTGTCGGAACTGTCAGAAAAACGAGATCGGCTAACATAACGTATCACTTCAGTAAAGAGATGGGCTAACGGAATTGCCCCGCTGGACTTAGCCTGGGATCATTGATATGATTTTAGCTTTCCTTAGCTTACTTATGTAACTTAGATAATACTGATGTTTTAGACTACATGTCCTTGTAATCATTGTTTAATGGATAATTAATACGAAAAGAACTAGATCCCACGATACGAGAATTATCCTAGTGTGGTATCCAGGATTCACCTAAAAAAAGAGTCCACCAGTGTTGTTACAAGTAAATTTTAGAGTGATCGTGTGTCTAAAGTCTACCGTGGCTCGGATGACAAGTTAAATTGTAGGTCCCGTTTGTTATAACCGTCCAGCCATGCCAGAGGCCTTCAGGCGGCTTATAAACTCTGACACCAGGGCTAGCCAACCGACCTATACGAACTTACTTCCTAACTACCTTTTATACCTGGAAGAAATCGCTTAAAGCGATAAGGCTGCCAATTAGAGACCTATTGTTTTGTTTTGTCCTTATAATCTGTTTTTTATGTAATGTGGTTGTCTAATAAAGTGTTGTTGTTTGTTTGTTTGTAAGCTAAAAAAATATTTTCAGTCAAAACTTCATTCGGTCTAAAAATTGATTGTCTGTAAAGTCGTTTTACGGACAAAAATTTTACGGGATAACGTCATGAGCTGGTCTCGCTACGCTCGACAAGTGTCTAAGGTCATAAGCATAGACGTGGCATTTTTGTTCTTTGTCATAAGAAAAAAAACATTGTTCAATCAACAACTGAAACAAGCCGAATCTCAAGCATGAGCCTTAGGCCGATGATGCTGCTCTATTGCTTGTTCCGTGCTCTCGCTTGCACGCTCAGTTCACACGGAACGTGACACTTTTTCGTCCGTACAACCGGCGATCATAAATTCATGACGTTATCACGTCAAACATTCTGACTCCAACGGTACGGTACGGTACCAGCCTTTTTAATAGTCCACTGCAGGACGTAGGCCTACCCACGAAAGGCGATTGGGCCATATCCACCACGCTGGCCCAGTGCGGGTTGCTGGATTCACATACGCCATCGAATTTCTTCTACGGACGTATGCAGGTTGCCTCACGATGTTTTCCTTCACCGAAAAGCCAATGATGTGATATTCCGTACATAAGTTCCAAAGAAACTCATTGGTACGGGATCGGGATTTGAACCCACGACCTCACGATTGCAGGTCGGGTGCTACCACTAGACCACCAAACTCCAAAGCTATCCTAAATTACAAAAATGTTATTTTGATCCAATTATGTCAGTCTTTCATACATATGACCGGGTTTAATTAACGACATTGCATACAAACTACACTGCAAGTCCTGTCGTATGTGGGGCAGGCGCGCTGACCTGTGAGGACGCACACATACTTAATGGTTATTGATTTTAGGTAAATTTGGGTAGATTTCCGTACGTGACGACTGATACGTGCGACTACTGGTGCGGGCAAATACGAATTTGTAGTGGTGTAATTTTTTCGACGTAGCTTTGTAATTTACAGCATTAGCATATAATATATCGCACGTAGTAGTAATGGTTAATGGGGCTATAAAGTTCATAGACAAGTCAATCTTAAGATACATACTGTACTGTACCAGCCTTTTTAGTAGTCCACTGCAGGACGAAGGCCTACCCACGAAGGGTGATTGGGCCATATCCACCACGCGGGCCCAGTGCGGGTTGGTGGATTCACATACGCCATCAAATTTCTTTTACGGACGTATGCAGGTTGCCTCACGATGTTTTCCTTCACCGAAAAGCCTGTGGTGTGAAATTCCGTACATAAATTCCAAAGAACTCATTGGTACGGGACCGGGGATTCGAACCCACGACCTCACGATTGTAAGGCGGGTGTCACTACTTCTTGACCACCACGGCTTCAAAAAGATACATAGTTTGACAGAATCAGGCGTTACTCTGCACAAGTTCATCTTCAAATCTTTGTTTCGAATGAAACAAATATTCTTTCAAAACAAATATTTCAAGTTCATCTGTTAACTAGCCAGATAATCGACTGAAACGAAGCAATTTTTTTTTTTCTAAAAAAAATTAAGATAATTTAAGAAACTCGCGAGTGCGACAAATGTCAGCTTTGAGCGTCTTATGGCTGATGTAAAATACTAAATAAGTTAGTAAACTTGCCTTTTCTTTAATTGAACACATTTTTTTTAAATTATTTGCATCAAAAACGAAACAAATGAGAATGAATGAATACAGATTTATTAATTTACTTCTTTAATATTTAGCATTGCAGCAATTTATTACGTACCTACGTTTTTAATATTCATACTTGGAAGCGTTGACGTACAGTCGTACACTTCTATACGTTCAGAAATACTAGCCGCATGCATTAGATGCTTCAGTCGACAGTCGCAATTCACAGAAAGCTACCTTGCTGAACTTAACTGAAGTCTGAATTTAACTGAATGAAAATTTCAATAAGCATGGAGTCTATAGAAATGCAATAGGGCTTTTTTAATTTACAAATTGCATATTAGAAGAGAAAATGGTAAAAGTTTCCTATTGTAGGTAGGTTAGGTTAGCCTAATGTATATAGTCAAAGGTAAATTCAAGTCATTGCAAGTTAACGTAAATATAGATATTTATTTTCCCGTAGATGATTAGGTGAATAGATAACAGTCATGATTAAAAAAGAGGAAAATAACTCTACGCTGGTTCTGACCGAGTCTATTGGAAATCAACGAGGCCTAAAACATAGGTGACAGTCTTTAACATGATGACAAAATTAATATTGTAGTAAAAGTATGTACATCTATTGTTTGTACATAGATTTTTAACTTTTAACAATCTTCTAATTATCAACGTAAATTGAAAAATGTTATCTACTGTTGCTACGCCAGCTACAAAAGCTTTTAACGCGAGAGAGTTTTTAAAGACATTTTGTGACATGTTTAGTGTCAATTATGTCATTTATCATAATTTTAATTGGTATAGCTATCTAAATTACTAACCAAAGAATTTAGGAGAAGCGGAAATTATTTACAAACAGTTTTATAAAAGGGACAGATTAATATATCACTGTCTCGTATTTAAATTGGTATCTCTAAATGCTTTTAAAATAATGTATTCTTCCCCTAACTGAAGGTTACAACACCCTTGTCATTTAGGCCCTGTCTACACGTGCTGCTTGAAATCGGTTCGTGAGTTGAATTTATTTACTGCTTTTCCGTCTACGATGCTACGCCCACCCAGTCTGGCGTAACACCCACACATTTTGTTGTACAACTTATACATCTATACATCAAATAACTAACCAAACCTACCTGTTGATAAGCCTTCTTCACACTTCAATGAGTTGTCCTCTAAATTACCGCACTAATTCATATAGAATTGTTGGATTGTCCACTTTACAGTTCAATGAATACACCCGAACTTGAAACAATTTCTCAATACTAAAGTAAAGCACGGTAATCACTACGGTAAGTTTACTAAAACTTGAGACTTTACTGAGGTATTGTGGATTGATTTTGCTGGCACATTGGGATTAATTAAGAGTTATTATTGAAGGTTGACAGATTTTGTTTCAGGTAAAATGATAATGTACACAACAGTGAGCATTTAGGTAAGGCGGCGCATGCGTGTCAGACTGCGCATGTTTGAGGCGCATGTCCTGAATTGAGTATCAATATGACAGCGTCGTGTCGGAAGGTCGAAACTCAATGGATGAAGGTTACTTGCTATGAATGGGGCGAGAATGAACTTTTTGATTCAATTTCTTGATTAGGGAAATTTAGTTAGTGTAGACAAGGCGTATATTTCGTACTGTACGCTTTACAGTTAAAATTAAGATAATGATAATTTGACATACATCGACATGTTACTATCATAATTTTGCCCCAGTACAAGTTCAAGTTGGTAGTAGGTAACTAAAATATTTTTTTTCTTCGGAGTAATGGCGTGTTAATTTTTTTTGAGCTGGTTAAAGTTAATGAACAATGTTTTGGACTGAATGAATAAATAGTTCTTTAAAATAGCACAGGACTAGAAACTAAAATTAAAAAGCGTAAAATAAATGCATTTGTAAAGCGGCATCTAAAGCACAATCTTTGAACTAAAATAATTCCTAAAATATGTTTCATATCTACTAACTGTGGGTAACTAATTCTAATTTGAGCACAGAGCATATCTCTGTAAATTTGAGGGTGTTTGTTTTGGTAAAAAGAATTGATATCTTATTGTAGCTTAGCACAAGGGCGGGCAAGTTCTAATGGATTCTAATAGATGTCGTTTTCTGCTGGTTTATTAGGTAACTTTCACATACATGTATTCTGAAAAGATATCAAACCATACTGTAGAATTTCAGTGTAACTTAGCTTAAGTGTAGGCAAGTTCTATGTAATATTGACAGATGGCGTTTTCCCGTAGGAATTTTTTAAAGTTAAACTTTGAATTGTTTATTCAGTAGGTATTGTTTTTATTGAATTTAGGATACTATAGTACTCTCACTATAGGCTTTAAGCTCCAAGTAGCCCCACAAGCTATGGGGAGGGCTATGCTAGGAGTCTCTCCATGAGTCAAGAATGAGGAGATTTGTAGAAGAACCGAAGTTACCGTCGTATCATACTGGATGCAAGCCGCTACTAACCGGTCATATTGGAGAACTTTAGGGGAGGCCTATGTCCAGCAGTGGACGTCCCATGGCTAAAAAGAAGAAGAAAGATACTACAGAAATGGTTAGAGTACTTACAGTATGTTATTTGCCCCCAAATATTTTTTTTTGTGAATCTACTTAGTTTGCTGTAGCATTGTAGCATGTATAGTTCTGATTTCGTAGCCGTCGTAGCTTTAAAGTAGATTAATTTATTTAGCATAATTATAATAAGCGCGATTACAGAGGCGCCATCGTAATTATAATAGCTAAATAGCATAGTTCTGTTTCTTTTTCACTTTAGGCATTCGACAGATAGAACTCTTTTTACGTTGCTATTAAATTTACGCTGGCGCCTGTATAATCGGGCTTATTGTCTTGCATATCATGGCCACTTTTTTTTGTCAAATGTGTTTTTCTGTCCGTGCTTGGTTGCCTGGAAGAAATCGCTTAAAGCGATAAGGCCGCCAATTAGAGACCTATTGTTTTGTTTTTGTCCTTATAATCTGTTTTTTATGTAATGTGGTTGTCTAATAAAGTGTTGTTGTTTGTTTGTTTGTATCATGGTAAGTAATTGTACGACGATGTACATAAATCAAGTTATTTCTGGACTTACTACTAAACTGACACACTATATTGATAATTCATTACTAAAAACAGATAAAACTCAACGTAATTGAGTTAATTTCAGGATAAAATACTAAATCGAAATTCAAAAATTAAGTTTTTGATGTAAACAGCAAGATCGCGCTACATCCAAACTGCATTTTTTGGCGATATACAGGGTTATTTCTAATCAATTAGCATCCTTTTAGGGGTTTTTACTGTACATCAAAACTAACAACTTTTGTTATGCGACTTTTATCAAAACTCAAAAAAAATTGGGTGTTCCATAAAAAATATCGTTCACTCGCGACAAAATGTATGGAACAGCTGATTTTTTTTTTGGGTTTTGACAAAAGTTGCAGAACAAAAGTTGTTAGTTTTAATGTATAGAATAAGCCCCTAAAAGAATGCTAGTTGATTAGAAATAACCCTGTATAGAGAGACTATGTTCAACAGTGGAAATCCTATAGCTGTAAAGAAGAATAAATAAAAAAGTTGAGCACTCTAGGTAGCCCATTTTACCCATTTAGTAGCTGTTTACTGAATAGATTATGTCCCTAGAGACACAAAACTCCCATTTGAAAACAAAGTGCACGTTTCCGAGACAAAACAGGCGATATCTCACAACATTCTTCGTCTGGCACGAGACGTGTACATACATCAACGTCAGCCGTCTTTTGCTCCATTACACTACTAATCGTATGAGATTCCACCCTGATGCTTCTAATTAATAGCCGTACGTACGTACGTCCCTTGGGAGGTAAAAGTGCATTAGGCGGCGGGGAAAGACATTGCGACAAAACTTATACTAGTAGCACAGACTAATTGAGGAGGTTAGTCTATGCTAGTAGTTCGTTAACAGCAGACTTCGTGACACATCTTTTTAACTGATTCCTCATATGTCTAAATGTATCTTAACTCGTTCTGACCGAACAAATAACCTTGGTAAAATTTAGAAACCCCCGTTCTCCCTCCACTGTCATAACAGAAATCGCCGACGACAAAAAACAATAGGGTATTTGACTAGTTCTTGGAAATCGTTTTAAATTATTCGTTAGTACATAATAAGCACATTACATTTATATTTCCGAGAGATCTACTGTATTAACAATGAAAATCAGTGTTAAAGAATAGATATTCAAGATCCCACCAAAAACGACATTCTGTAATGGCGCTGGTCTTTGACGTCACTCACTAGTAAATAACGTTAGTTAATACTGGTAAATACGCTAGTTCAGATCTAAAAATTAACAAAAAATGCTTTAAAAGTAACTTACAGATCCAATAATATTGCTCCGAAATCACAAAACACAAATTACACAAACAACAGTCAATCGAGAAATTCTCGTTTCAGCATTCTGTTAAAAACATTTAACCTTTTGATCACCGCAATTTTATGGTGACAGGCGCTCCATGCCATGGAAAATATAATGTGATATTTAAATAAAATAAAAATCATTTCATTGCTTGGCAGGTGTAATAATAGAGAGATGCAGCCATGGCCTACAAACTAGGTATGACATGACACCTGTAATTTGGTGGATAGCCTTCCCTTGAGATGTTTAAACAATTTTTTTATACAATAGGTATAGATATTTATACAATAGAATGATGGTGAACCAAAGAGTTTCGTTTTGTATTGGTACGAGTATAAGTACTTATCGAAAACGTCGACCTAAAATTATTTCTATTGGCTATTTGCCTATGTCGTCAAGAAAAACTTTTTTTTTTTGGCAATAAGTATTACAGATGTAGCCTTCTCATTGGCTTTGAAAGGGTGAATAACATTTAATTTTTTTTCGCAAAAAGTAGCATAACCGACTTACATCGTGTACAAAATTAGAATAGTTCGCACGAATTGATATGTACAATTTTACATTATTGTTTATTTTTCAAAAACGAGCCAGCCGATTTCGATAAAAGGACATGTCCACAAAATGTACGGAGGCTGGTATAATAATAATCAAATATTCTAATCACAACACTCGTTACATTTCGAGAAAGTTCATATTTTTCTGAGTCTATTACATCAGTTAAAACCAAAAAGAGCCCTCCGTTTTTTTTAAAATTAATTTTGAATCTATTATGATAAATAAATATATTTGGCTTAATAGGTAGTTTATGTCTATCAAACCTGGTTAAGTAACCTCCATTATTGTTAAACGGAAGCATTATTACCAATTAGACACAGTTTTTCTAGTGTTTTTTGTCACATTGTACCTACTAACTGGTCACACTAGCAAATTATGGGATGAGTGTGGAAGAATCAGCTACGAATGCAAGTAAAATAACGATAGAAGCACATAATTATTGCTAAACTAAATATTCTTGAGAAGCCCATGTATCAAGCTTTCAAATGATGTATATATCATCTTGGTTCAATTTTACTCTGATTAATAAACAGATAAACAGATAAACATATTTATTGGTAATTTGGTTTTAAAAATTACATGTCATTCAAATCTTAGTTAAATCATTTAGATCATTTGTTAAGTACTTAACTTCAATACAAAAGTATTGAACAAAATAAAAAATAATTAAATACGAGTACGTAACAATTAAAGTTACAAAATTCATTTGATTTGGATTAAAAAATAATAATAATAATAATCATACAAAATTAAAATATTAATAAAATTCAATCGCATTAAATTATCGCATAATTATTACACACACAGTTCATACAATTGACTAAGTCACAAGATCTCTTCTGCCGTTACTATTTAAATAATATTTCCGTTCCGTTTTGAAGAATTCGTCAATAGAATAATATGTCTTCGAGACGAGCCAGTTTTTTAATTTAATTTTAAATATATTGTCACTGATTGCATCAGTGACGTCAGTCGGCAGACAGTTGTACACTGCAGGTCCCACCACGTGAGTCAGCTTCCTGGAGCGCGTGAGTCGCGTTCTGACCGTCGCGAGTTTGTCCACATTGCGGAGGTTGTACTTGAATGAGTGACTATCTCCTCGCTTCGCAAACGACTCCAAGTTTTGCCTCACATAGACAGCTGATTGTAATAATACGAGCGAAGGTAGTGTCATTATCGCGAGTGACTTAAAAAATGGTTTCGCTGAAGTTCTTCTAATATACCACTATTGTGGACGTCACCTTTAAACTCTGACACCAGGGCTAGCCACCCGGCCTATACGAACTTACTTACTTACTTACCTTTAAATGGGACTACCTCGGGAGTACACCCATTCGAGCAAAAAAATAAATTAATTTGATTCGGTTCACTATTAGCGAAAACATCAATGAACATCAAATACACAAAAAATACACACAGTCGAACATAAAACCTTCCAATTTTTGTAAGTCGGTTAAAATGCAATTCTTCGTAAGTAAACCATGTCGAGTCGCATAATAAGTAGACACCTAATGCATTCAGGTGCGATAGAGTCTTTAAGATTGTCTCGGATGGCAGCGAGAATTTAATTCAGGTAGTGAAGCTTAATTAAAACTTGGTGTTGGAGAATAGTTTCATAATAAAATATATTAAAATAAAAAATGCGCTCGCTTTGCTTTCTTGCTTGCCAAACCATTTATTGTTTTAGTAAAAGTGGATTTGACGTAAAATTTTTCTGTATCACTTTGATAATTATTATTAAAAGCACAAAATAACGTTCACAATTTTTTGTTACTCCATTAACCATTTTCATGCGCTTGACTGAAAATCAGGGACGATTGATTGCTTAATATTTTTTTTTTTTGCAAATATTGGCATGATTTCTACCGTGTACAGAATTCGCGAAAATTTTGCACGGGTCGATGTAGCAAAAAAAAATTTTTGATTGATCAAAAATGGCTCAGCTGGTTTCGATTTAAATGGGACCAATTTCGAAGTATACTCTTTCCAATAAAAATAGTTTTTGAAATCGGTCTACTATGTAAAAAGTTATGCGTGGTTACACATACAAATCATATATCTCACGACACAGGACCACCCTAGTGTGAGATTTAGGGTTCCACTCTGGAAGTTTGTAAATTTAATCTAAGTACCTACCTACTAACATTACTTTAAGCATTATCAAGATTTACTAACTCCAAAACCTGTAACTTTTTGAGCAAAATAAACGTTATCTTATCTCTTAAAAAAAAAAAAAAAAAAAAAAAAAAAAAAAAAAAAAAAAAAAAAAAATATGTGGCGAATTGAGTACCTCCTCCCTATCCTTCCTATCGTCGGTCAAAAAGAATTAGTGTCCGCACCACACAGAATTTTGAAACTGACCTATGCAGCATGACAAAGAATTGACCTCAAACTTTACATCCATCCATCCATAGGACCGTAATAAAAATAAAAAGCCGTGGTGGTCAAGAGGTAGTGGCACCCGCCTTTCAATCATGAGGTGGCGGGTTCAAATCCCCGGTCCCGTACCAATGAGTTATTTGGAATTTATGTACGGAATTTCATACCACTGGCTTTTTGGTGAAGGAAAACATCGTGAGGCAACCTGCATACGTCCGTAGAAGAAATTTGATGGCGTATTATTAATCAGTTTATTTTCAGTTTTAAAAACCATACAAAAAATTATTAAAATTACAATTAAAAATATATGTAATATCCACCAACCCGCACTGGGCCAGCGTGGTGGATATGGCCCAATCACTCTTCGTGGGTAGGCCTACGTCCTGCAGTGGACTGTTAAAAAAAGCTGGTACAGTGTACAGTACAATCCATAGGACGTCCACTGCTGAACATAGGCTACCCTTATTGATCTCCAATAAGACCAGTTAGCATGCTTGCATTCAGCGGGATCCTGCAAACTTCATGAGGACGTCTTTCTACCTCATAGGTGGATTTCATATGCTGCGCTTGCTGGTACGTGGTCTCCACTCGAGAACGTTTCGACCCCACCAGTCATCGGTCCTCGGCAGGTACTGTGTACTGTACTGTAACAGCCTTTTTAATAGTCCACTGCAGGACGTAGGCCTACCCACGAAGGGTGATTGGGCCATATCCACCACGCTGGCCCAGTGCGGGTTGGTGGATTCACATACGCCATCGAATTTCACCTAAGGACGTTGCCTCACGATGTTTTCCTTCACCGAAAAGCCAGTGGTGTGAAATTCCGTACATAAATTCCAAAGAACTCATTGGTACGGGACCGGGGATTCGAACCCACGACCTCACAATTATAAGGCGGGTGTCACTACCTCTTGACCACCACGGCTTACTGCGCGCCGTACACTTATTGTTCTGAGGTACTATGTGTTCCCAAACTTTGTTAAAACATTATTCTTCAAACTAAATCAATAACACTTTTATACATTACATATGAGCGCTACCGTGGCTCGAATATCACGTTAAATTGTAAGTCCCGGTTGTTTTAACCATTTAGCCATGTAAGAAGCCTTCAGGCAGCTTAAAAATCTGACACTAGGGCTAGCCATCTTCTCTTTAGAAACTTACTTGTTACCTACATGTTAGGTACTTGTACGAATAAGCATTAGAAATACAGTCTCTTATATCATGAGATAAGGATTTTCCTCACAAAAACGTCAGTCATCGAGGCAATTAACCGTGAAATGGGGTCACATCAGCCCTCGCTAAGTTATTGAAGTTTGTAAGGATGGGCTTTATCGATAGTGAACTTACTTTGTGTACTTAATAGGGTGATCAAAGTACGAAGTTGTCGGGCGTGTAAAGGGAGTAATATCATCGCTGAATCTTTCTATTCATAAATGTAAGAAAACTCATAAATGAAAATGTGAACGCTTATGGTACACTGCGAAAACCCCAAATGAAACTGAAATAAATCAAACAGTGCATGACATTATGTGTGAATATTGTGAACTGTGGAGGAGACTCAACAACCGCACGGATGACAGTAACTCAATAATTTATTGCAACATTTGTAATATTTACACGTGGTTTTTAAGTAACAAGTTTTATAAAGAGTGCATATGACCCTATGAGGGATTGAGGGTATGGCAATTTTATCGCTTGTATTGGAACGGTTTATTGTTACCGTTCATCTCGCATAGCACTTGCATGTGCAAAATCCCCACTACTTCCTATAATCAAATAGATATTACTTAAAATTCAGACCAACAATTTAAAATTTAACGACTCATCTTACTTATTGTCATATCAAATATTTATAAGATAGATAGAAAGATAAACTCTTTATTGCACAACAAGAAATAAAAAAAAGAAGAAACAAAGATACATAAACAGTGTAACAATGGGCGGCCTTATCGCTGATAGCGATCTCTGCCAGGCAACAGGATGGAGAGGACACAAAGCGTAAAAATAATGGACGTGGTGCGCATCAGTTAAAAATATAATTTTGATTATACAACATAAACATACATACTAATAAAATTGATATAAATACTTAAAATACCTAAAAATAAAGAAAACAATACATAAAAAATTATAAAAGAAACCTATGACAAATAATAAACTAATACATAATAAATTACAATATACTACTTACATACAATAATAACAGTTACATAGTTTAAGAATTTAAGAATTTTAGTTTAGGAATTTTCTGCAGGTAATGATTTTTAACCTGATCTTTAAATACATTCAGTGATTGAGCTTTTCTGACAGTAACGGGCAAGGCATTCCATAACTGGACTGCCTGAAAGGCAAATGAACGGCCATAAAAAGTTTCACACCGTGCGGTAGGGTATAAGATAGGTAGCTATTATACAGAATCATTCTATATCTTGTTCGTGGTATGTAAATGTAAAAATAATTCACCAAAACGGAATGTGGGAAGTAAAACGGAACTAATTCAACGAGTATTCGGATAGCCCACAAACATGACAGCGCACGTAGTACCGCGCTCATTACTTACTCCTCGCGGCTTTTACTGCGGTTCTCAAACATTTACGCCCCTAGATTTAAAATGACAATAACGGTTATAAGCGCTCTCTACATTTCCTGCTCATAAATTATGGAAACAAGTGTGATATTTACACAGTTTTGCAGAACCACGCGTCAGCAACACTTGTAATATATTCTAATTAAAATATTTATGATTTCATTAGGTAGCTAATTAACTATAAATAATATATTATTATATTGTATGAAAACCGGATAATTATATTTATCATACGCAGGTTATACGCACACAATCATTAGTAAAATTTTCATGGCTACGCTGGTACCTGCAAACTTAAAAATGTAGTTGTCGAATTACTTTGCTGTCTGTCTGTACGCCTGTAGGTTTTTTTCAATCGAAACATTCAATTTTCAGAAACACTTAATATGTTATTTTAAACTTTTGCGATTTGAGCACATCGCAGCAGTGAAAAACCGCTAGATAGAGAAGTCTGCCGTAGCCGAGCGTTTGCTTGACGGAGGAACTAGTCATTGGATTGAGCTCCACGATCCGAAAGTACTCTCCACTGATCGACATTATTTCTCAAGAATAGTTCGTGAGGCTGTAGAAGTTAAAAAGCACCGTAATTTCAACCGCGAGGATGGTTTCAAACTATCGGTGTCGTGGAATCCTGTAGTCGACAAATGTAAACTGCGTGATGTAGGCATTAAGACCTTTACAGATACTGTCAGTGTGGTGTGTCGTAGTGACAATTTCAATTTGAGTAATACGGCGTCGCATTCAGTCTGCCCGTGACCACGACCAATGCAACTCGGTCGAAACGTCGGAAGAAAAAGAGGTATTTAATTAAAATATCTCATGTTTTATTGCGCGATAAGTCCCGTATTAATATAGTAGAATAAGAATTAATATATCAAGTGAAAATGAACATAACCGCACTTTACAACTAGCTTAACGGCTTGGTGCCACCGGAGTTGCCAACTGTGGCACATTGTCCTCCACACTGTTGAATACAAATGTTTTAATAGAAGAGATAGTCAAATAACTCAAGTCGATCCACTGTTGAAGTTCTGCACAACATCCTGTTAACAAAATAAATGTGGTGAACATAATATACTTTCTTTACCGTTAAGTTTTGTAGTTGACTAAAGATTGATAAGACATATTACGTCTCAGAAAATTTTAATTTCAAAGGTGGCGTAGAAACCAATTTGTAGAACATCTGGCGCGTGGCACACCCCAGCAAGCCACAAGAGAGGTGCCAGAATCCAGAAATTATTTCCGAGGTTCTGAAACTGTCACAGATAGTTCTGAAATTGTGGATAATAATTATAATGGTGGCCGCATTTCTCTAAATAAAATATATTTTAATGTATAAATTGTGCTGTAGTTTATTTATGCCAGAGCTACACGTTTCGGAGGTAAAATAAAATTAGACATAGACTAGAAACGAATACAACAACCTACTATTTAGATAAAATCCCTGCTATCGTAACTCTTAGAATTATTAGTCAATCATAGCTATTTTAAATCATTTAATGCAATTTTTAACATAATAATATGTAGGAAGCATTTACATGCGGTTCAACATGCATGCAAGTTTTCAAGCAATTAACAAGTTGTCATTTAAAATTCGTCTATAGTGTAATAAAATTTGATAAGGTAGTAGGTAATGTACTTTTTATTTGATTTACAAATAAAATTTCTTTGATGTCTTTTGGACTATTTATATATTTATAACCGTTTGCTAATAAAATTACAAAAATAAAAAGTACTTGCGGGGCACATAATATCCTAAAAATAATTAGGTAAATTACGCCTCTAAAAACAGCACTATTCTACTCAAACAAAATTTCAGTATGTTCTAGTCCGTAAACATTTCCCCTTCAGTTTTACGCGATAAACTAATAAAATCGGCCAATACTCGAGTAAAGTCGCAGGCAGTAGCTGCCTGTACCATAAATACGGGTCTCGTTTACAAGGCAAACAACTCATCAGCCAATCCAAACAAAGAACGCTTTCTGCTGGTATTTTTTATGCAGCATCGCGAGACTGAATTTTGAGATAGAACGTTATGACTAGGGATGGGAATGTCCCTAAGTTTGAATCGGATGTGACGAAATATCGATAGCCTCAGCTCAGGTTTAAATTGGGGGACGTACGACATGAGGAAAAATAATTAATTTTCCCGAAAAAGTGCACTACCGACATCCATCGTGTACAGTGTACACTGTACCTATAGAATTCGAATAGCTTACATAAATCAATGTGACATCCGTATACTTGATTTATCAAAAACGGCTGAGACAATTTCAATATAATTGAAATGTTTTTTTACATCGGTTCACGATTGGCGAACATATCGATAAACATACACAAAAAATACATACTGACGAACATAGCATCTCCTCCTATTTGGAAGTCGGTAAAATTACATTGATATATGTACTCGTATATTATGATCTGTGTGATATGATATGCTCATAATAGTAAAATGTATGATAGTTGGTGTGATTTAATTTTATAGTGCTGCAGACTAGGATATTTAATATATTATTTGTATGATACTTGCTTTTACTTAAATTCAAACAAAGAACTCTTCTATAAAGCTTTTACTACAGGTTTTGCATAGTTTACTTACTTGCGCGTTTGTATGAGACTCCATACATTTTTGTTATTTCTTCCTTGTTTTCGCGCCAGGGCAGGGGCGTCATAGGTAGAAATTTTTTTAGAGACATACGAAAACTACTGTATTACAATTTACGTGTAAGCTTGTATTAATCCTTCAGGTATCATTTATGCAGCATCGCGAGGTTTTTTGAGAAAAGTATCATAAAATTGACTAAGGATCTGACTATGTCCAGCAGTACATACATCTTATGATTGATTATGACGACGGTAAACCAAACAGATCTTCGGAAGGTATAGTACTTTTAGGATTTTTAATACTTTTTCGTATAAGTAAGTAAGTTCTTATAGGCCGGGTGGCTAGCCCTGGTGTTAGTAGCTAGCCCAGCTAGCCCAAAGTTTTTAGGCCGCCTTAATGGACTCTTTTTTCGTATGATTATGGTAGATAATTATCTTCATCTACATCATCACCATCCGCAGCCTTCTCTATCTCACTGCTGGGTATAGGCCTCTCTCTTACGGTGCCATTTGTCTCGGTCCTGTGCTAATCGTGTCCAAGTTCGACCCGTGATTTTCACAATATCTTCTCGCCATTTTGCAGCCGGACGGCCAACGCTCCACTCGCCTACTGTCCTTCTCCATATTTTATTATTTAATCTTCTTAATAGAATGACAATACTACGCTACTACTACATAGAAAGCAATTGGATCATCCACAGACCCTTGAAGGTCTAAAGATAATCCAAGTGCTCAAGCCCACTGCCAGTTGGCAGCGTGCCCAGCATGCTGGCAGCATTGCCACGCTGAATGCTTATACGTTGAGCCAAATAAAGCACCAGCATTTTGGTCACGCGTCGCGTCCACCAGACGCTCAGAAAGACTTTAACCTTCTTAATAGATAATTTTCTTATATAATCGATATATCAATAGTATTTTGTCGATATTGTAGTGATGCGACATCCTTATTTCATTTCACTTCAGACTCTCAAAGCCGGAGTTACGAGTGAGCCGCTGATTTGAAAGCCTCTAAGTCATTTTTCCACTTTTACGATTTTTTTAGAGTTTCTCTATACTCTTTCACAGAGAGATTTCTATTTGTCTTGTTTAACGCAAATACGAATCACAATCTATCGATGTTTATCACACATGTAGCATTTAGATTGATTTTTTGTTTTTTTTTCTTAACTTTTTCAATTTCCGTAATAAAATATTTTTTTTAGAAAAATGTTGTTTTAAATAATATGTAGTAGGTATAAATATAGTATATATAATAAAATAAATAATAAAAAAGCTTTTAATTTCCTTAAAACATAAACAATTTACATAAACATAACATTAATTAAACTATAGTATAAGGACCGCCAGTAGCGGTAAAAGCCTCCTCCAACAGTTTCCATTCCTCTCTCTTCCGCGCAATTCTGGACCACAGCTTCCCAGCAACTTTGACAATGTCGTCATGCCATCTTTGGTGCGGTCGTCCTGTCTTCCGTTTCATGCCTCTAGGGACCCAGTTTGTGATGATTTGTGCCCACCTTTTTGGCTCAAGTCTTTGTATATGCCCAGCCCATTTCCATTTCAATTTCATTATTTCTTTTATGACATCTCTAGCTTTGGTTTTTTTCCTAATCGTGGTGGCTTTTACTCTATCCCTGAGTTTAAGGTTCATAAAACTTCTTTCTATGCTTCTCTGACAGACTCTGAGTTTTTCCATTTGCTTCTTGGTGAGTGGCCAGGTTTGACAAGCATAGGTAAGGCACGGTATTAGGCATATGTTCATTGCTTTTGATTTTAGTTTTGTTGGTAGAGTTCCTTTAAAAATTTCTTTCATTGCCCAGTACTTATTCCATGTATTTTTAATCCTTCTGTTTATCTCTTTTTCTGTACATGCTTTAAATGAAATAAGATGGCCTAAATAAATGTAGTCTTCTACGTACTCTAGCGGTAGAGAATTAACTTTAATTGGTATTTCGATGTTGTTTGTCATAACTTTCGTTTTTTCTTGATTTATTTCCAGGCCTATAATTTTGCTCTGATGACTGAGGGACTCTACCATTACTTGTAGTTCTTCTGGTTTTTCCGATACTAATACTAAATCATCGGCGAATCTTAAGTGGGTAAGATATGATCCGTCAATCTTTAATCCCATATTTGTCCATTTCAATTGTCTGAACACATACTCTAGAATAATTAGAAAAATGTTTGGAGACAATGGATCACCCTGCTTGACTCCACGTTGTATCTGAAAGGTTTCTCCTGCTCTATCTAGTCGAACTCTAGCTGTACTGTTCTTGTATATCTCTTTGATTATCTCTATATATTCATCATTTATCCCCTGTTCTGCCATGGACTTCCATATTGCTTTATGTGATATAGAGTTGAATGCCTTTGAGTAGTCAATAAATGCAATGTATAACGGTTTGTTGTATTCTGCATATTTTTCCATAATTTGTTTCAGTGTGTGTATATGATCGATGGTAGAGTATTGCTTTCTGAATCCTGCTTGTTCCACGGGTTGGTTTTCCTCTACAATTTTTGAGACTCTATGAAGTAAGACTGATGCAAAAAGTTTGTAGAAACAAGACAGTAAGCTGATCGGTCTATAGTTTGTAATAAGTTTTGGGTCTCCTTTCTTGTATAAAAGAATAATTTCTGAGCATAGCCATTCTTTTGGTATTCTTTTCTGTTGTAATATTAAGTTAAATAGAGCAGTGAGTGGGGTGATTAATTTATCTTTTCCTGCTAAGATCATATCGTTTGTAAAACCATCTGGACCAGGACTTTTTTCTGTTTTGAGTTTTTTAATAGCGAACTCAATTTCACTTTCTAAAAATGGTAGAATAGGATCATCGTTTCTTGTAAAGTTAGTATTTATTTCTTCTTCGTGAGTAAGAGTTTTGTAAAGGTCTTTGTAAAATTGTGTGGCTATTTTCAAAAGTTCATCTCTCGTTGTTACTACATTTCCTGCTGTATTACATAAATGGGTCATGAGCTGTTTAGTATTGTTAATTTTCTTATATGCCTTTTTTACTCCACCAGTTTTTTCTAAATGTGTATGTAGAGTTTTTAATCTGTGATTTCTTAAATTTTGTTGTATTTCCTTATTTATTTGTCGATATAATCTTGAAAGTTGAAGTTTTTCTTGTTTTGTTTTTTCCTTTTTGTGTTTCAATTCTTCTCTCTCTTTTCTGAGCTGTATTATATCCTCTGTAATTATTTCCAAAACTTATTTGTTTTTTGTTTTGATGTATTTATGCGTTGCGAGCAATCCATTAAAAGGTTTTTAAATGTATTGTAGAAAGTTCAATTCAATCATTTATTCAATCATTTATTTATCAAATAGGTACAAAAAAGTACACTTTTGAACGTCATAACATAAACAAAAGCAAATTATAAATTACAATAAATTAAATCAATATTATTATTACATGTCAAAAATTAAAAACTATAAATCAATATTATCCAATGTCATATGTTTCCAAGCCAGTTTATCCTTCAAGAAGTCGTCAATGGTGTAGTATGCTTTCTTTATTAAAATTTTTTTCATGATATTTTTAAAACGATTGTCATTTAGACTTGTCAAGCTTACAGGTAAAATATTATAAAAACGTATACAATTATTTTGAAAAGATTTATCTATCTTGCTGAGCCTAGTCTTTGGTATTACAAATTTCAACTTATTTCTCGTGTTATAATTATGGATATCACATTTTTTAAGATATTTATTACAATTTTTTCGAGCATACATAATATTATCTAGAATATACTGGCAAGGCATGGTCAAGATATTTATTGATTTAAAGAGTAGCCTCAAGGAGTCCCTGGGCCGAAGCCTGTAAATATAACGAATGGCTCTCTTTTGCAGCACAAAAATAGTTTTAATAGCATCAACGGCGTTGCCCCAAAGCAAGATTCCATATGTCATCAAAGAATGAAAGTAGCTAAAGTATACTGTTCTTGCAGTGTCAACATCGGTAAGGTTTCTTATTTTACGTATCGCGTAAGCAGCTGAACTGAGTTTACCTGAGAGTTCTTTTATATGTGGCCCCCATTGGAGCTTATTATCAATCCTCAAGCCAAGGAACTTAGCAGTAGCAGTAAGATCTAATGAATTATTATCAATATTTATGTCACTTAAAACTCTTTTTTTTGCTAAAGAAAAATGTACGCAGTTGGTTTTTTTCGCATTTAGTGCCAGATTGTTTATACTAAACCAGTTATACGCGTGGCTCAGAGCTAGATTGATATTATCAGTATCAGTTGCTTTCCTTTCCATATCGAACAACAATGATGTATCGTCAGCAAACAACACAGTCTTGGAAATTTTTTGTAATAGGAAAGGCAGATCATTGACATAAACCAAAAACAGAAATGGACCCAGTATCGACCCCTGAGGCACTCCCACATCTACACCCAAGGCATCAGACATCACCCCATCTATATTAACGCTCATTATTCTGGCAGAAAGATATGATCTCAATTTTAGTAGTGCTTCTTTTCGTACTCCGTAGTGAGACAGTTTAGACAAGAGTATATTGTGATCTACGCAATCGAAAGCCTTCGATAAGTCACAAAAAATTCCCATAGCATCTTTAGATTTTTCCCACGCCTCGTAAATACCACTCACAAAAGCAGTGGTTGCATCAGTAGTGGAACATCCTTTTGAGAAACCAAATTGATTCTTGTACAGGATTCCCCTCAGATTAAAGAATGAACTCAGTTGATCTAGTAGTATTTTTTCAAAAATCTTACTTAATGTAGGAAGTATAGATATTGGTCTGTAGTTTCCAGGCTCTTTTTTACTTCCAGACTTATGCAAAGGTAATATTTTGCTGTATTTCATGAGATCGGGAAACGTACCTTTTTTAATACACTCGTTAAAAATTTGAGCAAGATAAGGGGATAAAGTTTCCACTGTTTCATCTTTGGATGTTACACAAGTAAACTCTTTTTCGAATTTTTCAAAGTTGATGGTAGAGCTCTGTGAGCTTGGTCGGTATTGTGACCTCGATTGTTTCTTTTCAGTAGTTAATGTAATTCTCACCATACGGTGATCGCTAAAGTGAATCAAGTTACTTAAAACTTCTACATTTTCAACATTTCCAGTTATATTTGTAGCTATGAAGTCTATTTCGTTTTTATCTCTTCCATTTGGTGATAGCCAAGTCCATCTTAGGTCGTGAGGTTTTTTAAATAAATGGTTTGCTATTTTTAGTTTTTGTTGATGGCAGAAGTCTATAAACATTTGTCCTCTTTTGGTTCTTTTGCCATAGCCATATTTTCCCATGACTAAATGTTCAACTTCTTCTGCATGGCCTATTTGTGCGTTCATATCTCCCATAAATATAACGTTTTTAATTGATTTAACCTTTTCCATAGCCTGCTCTACATCCTTATAAAAATTTTCTATTTCCATTTCATTTGATCTTTCCGTAGGTGCATAAACTTGAATTAATGAGTATAATTTGGTCTCAATTTCCGTCTGTAGAATTGCTATTCTTTCTGATATTGCCATAAAATCTTTTATTTTTATGTTATTTTGTTTTTTGACCAAAAAACCAATTCCTTTCTCTCCTTTTTTCAGACCAAAGTAATTCAATATATAATTTCCTCTATCTTCTATTTTATAACCTTCTCTTCTCGCTTCTGTGATACCAATTATATCCCATTTAATGCTATCAAGCTATCAAGCTAGCTCTCTTTTCTTGCTATTTCTAGACATATTCTTGCCGGCTGCAGGTTCTTGAATTATTAAGCGGTCGTATCGTAAAAATGCAATTTTTCCTTGTTCTGTCTCATTTTTCAGTTGATTCTGGAGCTCTTTTCTTTTTTCTAATATCTGTGGAGGATAATCTTCTTTTATGTAAATGTTTCCGCTTTTCAAATAATGTTTTTGAGAATAGCGATTTTTATGCCTAATGTTGCCAGCGTTACTATTATAGGTCTTATTTTATCATCTGCTTTTTTACCTATTCTTCGTATGATTTCTAAATCATTTTTCTGGCATTGTATTTTCATTTCTTTATTAATAATGCTCAAAATTTTGGATTCTAGCGCTTCATAGGATTTTTCGCCTTCTTCTACAGCAAAAAATATGATGTTCCTGCAGCGTATATGTTTTTCTATCTGCAAAATGCGTTGATTGTTTTTGATTTCATTTGACTTAATTTTTTCTATTTCTTCACATATGTGGCCAAGGCGTTGGTCAATATGGTTAATTATATTTGTTGTGATACTTGTTTCCATTTTTTGTAGAGATTTTTCAGAGTCTTTAGAAATATCCATTCTGAGTTCTTTTAATATTTTTTCAATATTATCCATTTGTGCTGCCCTCTACTAAATTTCGTATGTATTACCAGTAAACGACGCTTTAGCGTGTCGGTTCTATCCCTCGGTATAAGCTTCAATAAGTTGAGTACTTTTGGATAGATGGCGCTGTTTTTCTATTCTGTTTCTTCGAATTACGTTACAATGTTTTGGGTGCAAATGTTGGTGAGTCAGATCGACTTTTAGTTATCTGGTATTTAGATAGATGGCGCTATTTTCACCTTTTAGTTTTTTAGCGAGATGTTTCTTTGAAAATATGATATCTTTTTAGGTTATATTTTCACAATCTATCCATAAAACTACTATTTTCGCCGTTGCACTTAAGTCACTTTTGTGTTGAAGCGTAGTATTTGCCCAATTTTAGTTCTACATAACACATTAACTTGCAATGTAATGTCCAAATTGTATTTGCTTTGTTCACACTATAATTTGAATTTTTACACTTTTCAGTTTTTATAATCACTGTTTTGACTTATACTAGTCAAGTATTTCACAATCGCCGAGAGATATAACACTTTTTCTAGATGAAAACTTGTCTAATTTAATTGATTTTAATTTTTACAAGCAGAGTGACGTTTACTTTGTGTTTACTTCACTGCACCCTCTAGTAGTCATCATCAAATATAGTATATATAGTAGATAAATATAAATAAACATTTATGAGTGCGTATCTTGTAGAAGGTTTTTTTATAATCGCCATCAACTAAGGTTCAAAGACAGACAGACAGACAAAACTCTTTATTTACAACCACAATTTGAAAAATAAACACTATTTACACATATTCGACAAAAAAATATGATTATAAAGTGGCGATTTCTTCCAGGCAAAGATGTTTTGTATTCCGTTTGTTAGCCAAAAACCTACTCTTTCAGACGTTCTAATTCTTTTTTTAATAATAGTCTTAATCTGGCTCATTATTTAAACTCTCAGTGTGACCTAGTATGTCCCTAATCTGTACCAGACTTTTTAATAGTAAACTGCAGGACAGGCCTACTCACAAAGGATGACTGGGCCATATCCATTACGCTGGCCTAGAGCGAGTTGGATTCACATACGCCAGCGAATTTCTCCTACGGATGTATAGCCTGTATTAAGTCCCTAATAATTTAATTTATTTTATTTATTCATATCAGTAAAATTAGATTTAGTGATAGACAAAATAACTGATGCTATAATGGTAATGAAAAGGTACCTAAAAGCACACGTTTTACGAGGTAGCAGTAAGTAAAAACCTACACTTCTATGAAAGAAAAACTATTTCGTACGGAATTCCTTACACAGTACCTTACACCAGACCTTTTGTGAGTAACAAAAAGAAGCCCTACGTCGTACCTATTCGTGTAATAGAATCAGGCATCAATAGACGTATCTGTCTGTACGTGGGAGCTCCGTAATTAATCTCAGTTGGCCTTAATCCCAGCCGATAGTGTGACGGGGAAGGCGATTCGTCTAATGCGACCCGGATATTTATCAGGTGACGGGATCCGTGATCAGGACGTGTATTATGGGTCCTGTTTGGACCTTTTTGTTACGTGCTTTATCGTGATGATTCACGGAGACAAGAAATGTAAATGTAGTGCTATCTGTGAGTGCTATGTATTTTTTTTTTACATTTTGACGTTCAGTGGCTCTCAATGTGAATAAATGCTTAATTTGGCGCGCTCAATGTGATAAATACGTGCTTTATTTAGCTATTTGATTAGTGTTCATTGTATCAAGTGACGAGACCCATGATGAACTACTAAGATCAGATGAAACTGAACTGAACCCCATCAATTTTTCCCAAAATACGTCCATTGTTTTTCCATCTTGAAAAATGTCAATACCTCATACGTTATTACGTCAACAATCTAACAATACTATTTGTTTTTTATACCTATTTTCATAAAGATACCAAAGAGAGCCGATCGAGAAAATTTGAAAGACATGCATTGATTGTCGCGCTAGTTACGAGTAACTAGAGGAAAAATTAATAAAATAATATCTCGATTCAGTGGCTTATAGACCTATTGTAAGTAACAAATAGAAGCCCTACGTCGTACCCATTCATGTAATACAATCAGGCAACAAATAATCATCATCTGTCTATACGTGGGAGTTGTAACCAGTAGCTATCAACATACCTAATAAATAAATAAATAAATGCTGTATTTAGCTGGTGTTTTTTAAAATGCTCATAGAGGCAAGTAACTGAATCCGTGATCGGACGTGTATCATGGATACTGTTTGGACCTTGTAGCTACATCGTTTATAAGAAATGTTCAAAATTGCTATAGAGATTCCAAAATAATGTGTATTTCATAACCCGATCGTTGGATTGATCATAATATCAATGCACATTGCACGGACAAATTGTGAAACACTGGCTTGTAGTCATCTAGCATATCGTTCAACCCTTAACATATTTTGATCATATTGCATTTCTACCAGTTAAGAACTCAGAAACAGAGCTGAATTTTGCTGGAGTTTTTGGGAGCACCAGTAGAAATAAACTACCAAAAGTCTAAATATACACTGCAAAAATCGTGCACTATAAAAAAGTTGCGATACCTAATAATGCGATAAAGGTCTCTTTCTTAGCCTGTAGGTATTACACCTGTAGGTACGTAGGTATTACAGCATTATATAAAAAAAAACGATTATTCTAATCTACAACACTGGCGGCTAGGTATAGAATTAGAATCATTTATTGATGTATTGAGCTTAATACTAAAATGAAATATACAATAGTTTGTATAATAATATGTAGTACCGCAAAATAGAGCTCGTCATTTTACAATACATAATCGCAAAAAATATTATTAAACATTAGATTTTAAATTTCTAAAAATTAAATATTGATTACCCTATTTTATTAGGTATAGCAATTGCGGCTGTCAAGTTTTTGATCGTGCTTTTTCATGTCCCTGAACGCGTAGCTGTTGGTCAGAATGACAAAAAAAATAAAATTTATTCAGCTAGTCCAGCATGCGACCACGAAAAGAACTTATTGTTATTCGATAAGTCGTGCACTGACGTCCCGCATGGGGTCTTTTGTGCATTTCCCCTCCAGCGTCTACCCGAGTCAGCCCAGCTCCTTAAAAGTAACGGAGCGTGGCTCTGGGCCGCTGGCATTACTGCTCCAGTGGCTTAGATGGTGAAAAATACTGTTTTCGACGTGTGAAATAGTAACAAATATATACTTTGCCATAACGCTGACACGTTGAAAGAAATATTTCGAGGTGCACATCCTAGCCCGACAGGACGTTAAATAAAAAAGTAAAAACAAATACTTATTGCGACACAATTTTCGAGTAAGCACTAAGTTAGCCCAGTATAACTTGTACTAAATTAAGCTTACATGGAAGAAAGATCTGACCACTGCGAAGTGTAGTCCAGTTGTAAATTCGAACTTTAATTAAAAATAATTTCTCAACGCCACTAAGCTGCACCAGAGAACGTAGAAACTATTGGATGTGGTGTGTGGTGTCTTAAAGTATTTTGATAAATTAGATGTTTTGTGATATTTTAAAAATATTAATAGGTTAAAGATACCTTAGTAAATAACTACGACGGTCACTCATGCGAGGGCAGGCTAAACTGCCTGTTAAGTATTTAATTTTGGTGATCGGAAAGATGAGATATAACTAACCTACGCTGCTCGTGTGAGGAGAAGATGAAGAAGAGGGAAAGACCTGGAAAGATGATAGAAATTTAATTATGGGACCCATTAAACAAATAATGTATCATAATAATAAACATTAGTAGTGGGTACGTTTAAAGTATCTTTGTCGACGTTTATTTATACTATTATTTAACATCGATATCAAAGCTTCCTGTAAATCTACTCCAAGCAATGGTTATATAGAAGAAATCGCCCGAGAGGAGTTTTATTTTGCGCCAATCATTTCACTCTGTGATTCCACCAGACTATTAGCGTTTACATTGTTTTTTTTAGGGTTCCGTACATCAAAAGGAAAAAACGGAACCCTTATAGGATCACTTGGTTGTCTGAGATAACTGAGAAGTATGATTTTTCACAACTCTAAGAAGCCGTTGAAATACGTACATCGTCAACTCGTTAACTTTACGAGTTCTCGATAAAAAGTTTTGACATACGGACAAACGGAACCCTTATAGGATCACTTGGTTGTCCGTCTGTCCGTATGTCAAAACTTTTTATCGAGAACTCGTAAAGTTAACGAGTTGACGATGTACGTATTTCAACGGCTTCTTAGAGTTGTGAAAAATCATACTTCTCAGTTATCATCGAAAAAAGTTAGATCCGTTTATGTCGTAAAAAACGCATATTTCGACACTCACAAGGGAATCAAAACCTATAGAATACTTCTCGTTGACCTAGAACTATAAAATTTGGCAAGAAGCATTGTCTTACAGTACACATAATTATGTGTACTCTAAGAGGAATAAATCTGAGAACTGTACTTATTTAATTTAATCACAAAAATTAGGGCCTGATTGCAATTGATGTGCAATTTTCTAGATTTGTACGGAACCGTCGGTGTGCGAGCCTGACTTGATTTTTTTAGCTTACTTGAGTGTGTTTCATATATCTTTCTTCGGTGTTTCAACGAAATCAATTAATATAATATATTGTGCAATGAAAAATTACTTCGAACCTGAGTTAACTAAAAATAAATCCAGACAGTTTGCAGGCCGCGAATTAGTTGACCTTTAACAGGTCCGCCATTTTGTCCTATTATAATTGCAAAGTAAGTTTACTATGAAGTTGACAACTGCTTATTCTCCCTCAGCTTTCTCCTCAATAAAAGTTTCGCAGTTCTGTGAAAATTGTAATTAATGTTTCGCGGTAGCAGAGTATCCATTTAGAGTGAAACTGGTGGTTTTAATTTTGCTAAAAACGTGTTAGTGTCCTCATTTCCGAGACAAGTGCCTTGTAAGTCCATTTTTGTAGCAGCTTGTGCATTTTATTGTACTTTTTTTCCCTTCTTTCTGGTTGGAGATGCCATATTTTAGGTTTGAAATTGTAAATAGATTTCTTTATGGGTGGAAAGCTTCTGTTTTCTTTGCAGAAGAGTTAAGTAAGTAAACCGGTGTTGTTGTCTAAAATCCGATTGTTTTGTAATTTATCTGTGTACTAAAATGAGTATCGGCAATGTGGGAATTTTGTGTCAAAAAAACGAAATTTTGAATAATCGTGCATTTAAGGTTTTAATATTATAGTATTCTGTGGTTGTATTGGTCCAAGTCAAGTCAGTCAAATATTGACTTAACGATTTTTTGTGTGCCTAAATAAACAAACATGTCAAAGTACCTATAGATTTTATTATTCACTTAACCCTACTATTACGAAGAAATGTTTTTTTTGTAATAACATTTCAAAAATTTGCCGCGATCGCAGGTTTTGAACCAGCATCTCTTTGGGACTCCGGCCCAGATGGTTTATCCAATTAAGCTAGATCGCTCAATTGCAAATCCGCCAAATTTGTGAAAAGTTCATACGAGTAATTTGCCAACTTTTTACAGCGTTGGAATAAAAATAACATTTCTTTGAGATAAATCATAGTGTGCGAAGCACTACAAAATTATATCATTTCATTAATTATGAAGAAGATAAAATTTAACTAATATTATTTAGTCCTACCGCCATTGATATAATTAACATATACAATAAAACACGTAATAGATTATACAAGTTTACAACAATGACTTGTTACTTACCTCTTCAATTTTCTTATTCTAACTAAAAACTTTTAAATAGTAATATCTATATTGTTTCATTTAGATCTATTTTAAAATTTAAAACAGAATTTTAAAAATATTTTTCACTTTGCATTTCATAAGTGGCATGATAAACAGCCCACTTGGCATTCCAAGTGGCGCCCCCATTACCCTATCATACGCGTGAGTGACACACGGCGGATTACGACGTGACAAATGTTTTATGATCTAGTGTTGCTGGTACGGCAAAATGTAATTTAACATTCTATTTTTAACATCTACGCTGAAGGCAGAAAAAAATCACATGATCAGGCTTTTGAACTCAGATACTGAAACATTTTTGTAATTAGTTTCTTAAATCTGAGAATATGTATTTTGTAGTAACACTAGGTCTGGTAAAGGAGATAGATATGCATGTGTCAATGGCGATATTTGAGTAGGTACGGCAAAAAATCAACACGGCAAAAATCCTACCTAAATGTTAACATTCCTTATTTTTAACAAGGGAGTAGCTAATTTTCTTTTCATCAAACTTTTGAACTAAACTTCAGTGGTAAGATTTTTATAAATTTTCATAAACTGAAAATAATAAAATGTAAAGTATCAAAATTGAACTTGTATGTAAAATTATGTGTTAATTAATTAATCTTTTAATTGAATCAAATGTATTGTACTTTAATAGTTGCCATACGGAATATTATTCTACGTCTTCATTAACAATCCCTTTAAATAACTTACAAATTTTAAGATAGTTTACTTATCATAAGCACGAAAACTGCTGCAGCACCAGCAGTCACTAATAAAGAAAGAAAGAAAAAAAGAAAGAAATTTATTTATTTGCAACAAAAATAATAGGTACAATAACAACAAAATACAACAAAAAAAATCATAAAACACAAACAAAAACAACAGTATTATACCTAAAATCCCTGTCACAAAACTAAAGTAAATAACAATAACGAAAGTAAAGATATCAAAGTTAACTATTAGGCAGAACTATAAAATATAAGCCCGCATATTTACAAGTACTAAACAAAACACGGAACAATATGCACACGGCATGATTATTATTATTCATACACAAAATAATTCCAAACTTTTGTGACCTATTTTCACAAAATAAATAGATAAATGAAATTAAATACATTCACGTAATAACTCAATTGAGGTCCACAAACGAGTTCTCATTCGTGCAATAATCGAGTTTAACCAAAACGTTTTGCACTAAAATAAAACATCCCAACTAGCGGACGGCGTAATCAACGATGGAACCAAGCTGATTACAGTGAAAGAGCGCGTTCGACCGCACCGCGCCAATTTGGATGGGCTTCAACGAAATGAACGCATCAAATCGTCCCTTGTGGGCTGTGAATGAATGTTTTATGCGAACTGAATAAATAAATGTTTTGGGTTGTGAATATTAATGAGCTGGCTACTAGAGAGAATAAACTAGCGTAAATATTTTATAAGGTGTATATAATTTATTCGGTATAGTAATTTCTAGACGTTGTTGAATTAGTTATAATTTATTTTTAACAGTGAAGATATTTAAAACAACTTTATTATACTCCATAAAATTTAACTTGATCTCTGCGACAGTTACATATTGACATATTTAGAGTTGAGATAATGGTGGAAAAAATCGATTTTCAAACAATGTTGTAATGAAATCGAATGAGTAGTTGAAGGTGAAAAATTGGATTTTATTTACTTACTATTATTTAAGATCAAGTATGTACACATGTAAATAATGTTATGATATTAATTAATTACTCATAATGATGTAACGATAGTATTTATCGACGTTTTTCACTATTATCGATGCTAATATAACATATAATTGGGTTTAATTTAATTACACATGTAAAAAATGTTATGATATTTAAAATATACAATAAAATTAATGATAAATTAAGTTTTATTTAAAATATCGTCAGTATAAACTATCGAAATTTTAATTAAAACTCTGTGGTCACGATCATTCGTCGCCCATCACTAATCGGCATGCTCATAAAGTATGACATTGACAGGTACTGTCTGTACTATTAAGAAATTCAGGACTTCATGGGCGTGATTTTTCTGACAGCTGTCGCAGAGATCAAGTTAAATTTTATAGAGTATAGTTTTAATAATTTGTCTTGATATTATTTTATTTGTTGGCTTACAAATTTTATTTCCTACTTCTAGTCAATGCACGATAAATCTATTCGAAATTTTAAAATGAAAGGGCAAAACGACTTTATGTTTAAATTATACAAAATAAGTTTTTACGAAAAAAATGGTTGATGATCCTAAGTAGTCTATTATTTTTTGGTCACACGCAATGAACTTTGCGTAGTGCGCGAATCGTTTTTAAGGTTCCATATTTGAAAGAAATAAGAAAAAACGGGGTTGAGAGTCATTCTAAAAGGCCCATACGCGATTAAGAGGAATTTTCTTTGGCTCGTTATTTTGAAAAACTTCGGCGTCAAGCTATAAAAATGTATTTATTTTAATTTTTTGTTTCTTAGTTTTGCAAAATATGTCATCATCTACTCAAAACCTACTTACTCAATTAATTCATGCGGGAAACATATTTTTAAATTTAGTAAAATAATAAATACATTATTGTTTTTTTTTTTCATTTCTCGTGAATATATCAAACCAAAGCGACTATACCAACACAATGAAAAGAATATCTAAAATAGGATTACATTATAAGAATTCGCCAATCTCAAAGGGTCGGGTGGGCTAAATTAGGTATCTTTCCGCGGCCACGTGCCGTGATTGATCGGAGACTTACCTCGGCCCTTGGCCATAATCTACATTTTGTAGGTCATTCAATAAGACCCGGACGAGATTTATAGGAATTTTCCTCGACTCGCCTTTTGAAAAACATTGATTATTTTAAATCTTTTTGCTTTTCAAATGTCATCGACTACCAACACTGGTTTATATTATAAGAATCCGCCAATCTCAAAGGGTCGGGTGGGCTAAATTAGGTATCTTTCCGCGGCCACCTGCCGTGATTGAGACCGGAGACTTACCTCGGTCCGTGGTTATAATCTATATTTTAGAGGTCATTCAGGCCCTACGAGATTTGGGGGAATTTTCCTCGACTCGCCTTTTAGAAACGTAGACGTAAAAATAAATTAGTTTGATTTTTTTTTTAATTGCTTGATTTTGCAAAAGTCGTTGACTACTTTGTTCCTACGGGGAAACGTATTTTTTGAATTCATTGAAATAATAAATACAATATTTTTTTTTCCTATTTAAGTAAATATATCTGTGCGTGAATTTAATAAAACAATTGTATAAGGCTCGGGCGAGATTTGGGGGAATTTTCCTCGACTCGTCTTTTGTGAAACATAGGCGTCAATGGAAAAAAAAATATGAAAATATTTTTATTTTACAACTTAGATCACTTAATGTTGATTGCCCTACTAGGCTGAACCTGTATCAGGGCAACCTGTAAACCTAATTAGTGTCACAAACACATTACAAATGTCTTATTATCAGACCCCGTTTACAAGACAGTCTTTTTATGATTTTTTTTACATAGCTTACAAACTAAAACGGTTTTATAATAGGTATCTATGTATGTTCTGAATCTTCAAATTAAAAATTCTAAATGTAATTTCTTTATAATATCTTTTGTGTCATCAAATGAAAGAGATTTAACCATTTTAAAATCATAGTTTTGGTTTACGAACTTTTTTTGTTTTTAATGTCGCAAAACTTTATTACAATTCTATAAACGGAAATGATATTAAAGTCACCAAAACGCAGCGCAAAGCTTGTTTTGGTTGCTGGAAAAGGTATTCTGTATACTCGACTATTTACAATTTTATCATGGTCAATGTAAAAATAAATGATATCTGATTTTTTTAAATTACTATATTCTTTGTTCTTACGAGGAAATGTATTTTTAAATTCATTGCAATTTATTATTATTATACAATTTTGTTTTTTTTTTCGTTTAGGTGAATATATCTCTGTGCGTGAATATTATAAACCTAAGCGCACTATTGTGATCCGATGAAAAAATATCCAAGACCGGATTATAAGAATGCGCCAATCTCAAAGGGTCGGGTGGACCAAATTAGGTATCTTTCAGCGACCACCAGCCGTGATTGATCGGAGACTTACCTCGGCCCGTTGCCATAATCTGTATTTTGGAGGTCATTCAATAAGGCCCGGACGAGATTTGGGGGAATTTCCCTCGACTCGTATTTTGAGAAACACCGTCAGCGAGTGTAAAAATGAGCTGATTAAGCTGATTAAGGGCGACGGTGTTTTCATTTTTAGGATAAATATTTTTAAACTAAATGTTTTGGAGGACGGAAATTTTGAAGTGTAAAATTCTTAAGCGGCGTTGTACTTTTTTAGCGTTGGGTAAAAATGTTAAACTCGCGTCAGGACATGACGTAAGCTGATCGAAAATTCGTAAGACGGAGGGAGCAAGTTTTCACTTCTGTTGGCACACCCGGAGTGCAACCCGTTGATTATTTTTAAAAGGATGAGAAATGCGTTGGATATTTTCATAATGACTCCATTAAGGTGAAAAATTGTATTGTTATTATTTTATGCATATGTTTCGCCATGATAAATTCACCTCTTCAGCTTTTCGTATTTTTCAAATTAAAGAAGAAATTGGAAAACTCCTTACTATACTTTTGAAGTAGCTTCAAAAATTAATATAAATTTTTCATAGAGCCTACAACATCAACTTAGGTTTTTATTTTCGTACTTTCTATGTTGTTCGCCTACAAATATTGATAAGTAGTTCAGTGTCATTTAGAAAAGCTAGATATTGATTGTTGTAGCCATTGTAGCCAAGCCAAGCTGTAAATCCAAGTTGTGGGAGGGGATTGTTGGACATCGTTGTCATGCATCTGCTTAAAAAAATACCTACTGAACGATTCAGCGCGTTCGGAAAATTGCCTAACGTTTTCTCGCCCGACACACCTCGTGCCTCAAGTCGAAAGTGTTCGCCAGTAAAGACTTATGGCAGAGAAATGTGGTCTCTCTCTGTGGGCTTTATATGTAAGCTCCAAGTAGCTCAACGAGCTATGGAGAGGGCTATGCTCGGACTCTCCCTGCTAGATCGGATATGAAATGAGGAGATCCGCAAAAGAACCAAAGTTACCGACACAGCGGATTGGCCAGTAAAATGGCAGTGGATAGAGCAAATAGCACGGAATACTGTTGACCGATGAAGTCGAAAAGTTCTCGAGTGAAGACCACGTACCGGCAAGCGCAGCGTAGGATGTCCATCTACAAGGTGGACGGATGACCTGACTAGACCGCAGGATTGGGCTGGATGCAAGCCGCTACCAACCGGCTTTATTGGAGATCTTTAGGTGAGGCCTATGTTCAACAGTGGACGTCCTATGGCTGAAACGAACGAACTAATCAGCCACCTACGTTACTCAGCGTGGTGAATATAGCCAAATCACCTAGGGATTGGTAATCAAACCGGTATACTAAACCGAAAAGAAGTGATTCCAAACATAATTATGAAAAGCTTTTACAATGGTGCCACTTCAATTTTCGAGAAAAAAAACAGCTGTTTTATACATTTTATCGATTTTGAGTTTAAATTTTGTGAGAAATATCAGATTTTTATTTCTCGAATTTCGGGTTGGTTCCATACTAAAAGTTGTTCAGAATGGTGATCTTAATCACCCCCTTTCGGCTTAGTATAGGGTATCCAGATAACCCTGTATTCAGTGATTGACAATAAAGTGTAAGTTGGTCATCACACATCGAGTAAATTTATTTATTAGGCACTTATTTTAAATAAACAAGATAATTTCCATCTAAATGTACATGATCATAACTTCTGTTCATAAGCTCAAGCGTCATAGCAATTATTATTTTATGTTTCAAATAAGCCGCCAGTTTTACTGTTCCACTGTCAACGCGTCAACAAAAACAAACTTTTACGATTTCTCTGTATGCAGGTCTATATTTTACAGACCGTTAATTCCGACAACTTCATTCACACACCCCTTAAACGGCAGTTAAGCCTAACTTCGGTCTCCCTACATTAAGTCCAACGAGCTCACGTAAGCAACTTTTTACGATCCCACCAACTTCTATAGGCGTAGCCGAAGCTGTGATAAGTTGATGTGTGGAGACGCGACTGTAGCTCCACTCTGTGCGTAACCAAAAATAAGCCTCGAATCGACTAACTCAAATATTATATGTAGCTACAGAGTGCTTTTCATAAAAAAACATAAAAAAAAATATTCTATTTAATTTTTTTTCAAATGCAATTTATTATGCGTTACTTAAAAACATTGAATATAATTCTAAACTACCTGATGCACATGCACAAAAAATATGAAACCTACCTGTATACAAAATTAAATTAGTAAATAAATAGAGGCTAAAAATTGAAACAAATTTTATATACTATTACATTTCTTTGTAATCATTATCATGCTCTATTATTAGTATATGACAAACTACAAAATGAATAGTAAAAAAACAATTGTTCATTAGAAACATTTTTATTATTATTTTTTTGGATCCCCTATTATGGAGGAAATCTTGTTAGAAGAGACAGAAGACAAGGCATATTTGCGAGTTTTCAAATATGACGATGAGTTGTCAAACACCGTATTTTATTTATTTTATTTTTATTTAAGTATTAGTATGTTTTTGTATCCATTATTATTGTTGTAATATTAGAATGTACGTGTGTATATTGATATTTTATGTATATTTATGACTTTTTATTTAAGTGTATTCATTTTGTTTTAATTAATCCGCCATTTTTGTACACCCCGCCCCTTACCTTCCTATAGAGGAATCCTTTCCTCTCTTAATCAGGTTGACTGGATGAAATAGTTCTAAGCGATAAAGCCGCCGGTTGTTGCACTATTTTAATTATTTTGTATTCTTTTATTGTTATGTTGTCGATTGTGTGAACAATAAAGCGTTTCTATTCTATTTTAAAATTATGACAGTAATATTATGTAATACCTAGTTTAGGAAAAAATGCGAATCTATTTGATAAAAGAGTAATATTTTTGAGGGGTGGGTGTTTGCACGTGGGCAATTAAATTAAATTTGTTGTTTGTTTATTTACTGCAAACAGTTCCTGTGTTATTACAAAAGAACAAGATACGGTTGTTCTGAGAGGCGCATCGCACGGTTTATACAAAATGTCGTCTCTCCGCATAAAAGTCTTCTGAAGCCATAGCTTATTAAGGTCAAATACAAGCCCTGTGGGCATGCATAAAATACAGCCGCCAACTTTTCCATTTAACTTGCGCCGTGACATCTCGATTATATCTACCTATCTAAAATTCAAGGAAAATTGTGAAAGTTAACAAAGTAGACAAACTTAGATTAACTAAATAATTCAGAGAGATTGGCTAAATATTTTTTACTCGCGGTTGTAAGTTACGCCGGGATGAAAATTTCGGCGATGCAAAAAGCAAGCTGTAGGTTTGTACTAATTTTTTGTAGTTAAATTTAGTAGAAAATTTACTGAAATTTATATACCTACACAGTTTTAAACAATAAACTTTATCTTACCTTACCTTAAAGTTGTAATGTAAGGATTTGTAATTAATTAGACAATACCTACACTGAAAGCACAGAATAATATAAAGATTATTGTCGTAAAGAACTTGATCTTAAAAAATGTCAATTAAAAATAAATTGATTGTTATTAAGGTTTGTATATTAGCACTACATTATAAACATCTATTAAATGTACGGTAAATTAGAAGCATTTAAAGCAAAATTAAATTTTTACTAACAAATAGTCATTCAAATTATTTTTGGAACCATAACCTAATCGTACCTTTTTGTCATAAGTTATCTATCACATTTAATTTTTTTTTTGTACGATATGTTATCTAATAGAAATCACCAGGTACTCATTTTCTTCATATTACAACTTACCACTATTTTAAGGGCCTGCAAAACAATATACTTTATTGTTTCATAACGTTCCTTTAGCGTCACAACACAACTCACTAAAGAAGTTAATCTCACCGTATCTCAGAGGTCATAACTCCACAACAAGCCCTGTATTGTTCAGAACTCAAGACATCCAAACATAACTAATACTTGGCGTTATCCGGAAACTTGAAGGGGCTATTCGGGTGATTGCAGTCTACGTATAGACCTGACCGCAAGCTGCAACTGTGAACTGCAGACTGCATAACTGTACTTGACTCCACTATAGCGCAGGGGAGAGAGGGAAAATATGTGTGGAGTTAGCCACTGCGTTGTAGTCCGTGAGCTATTGCTATTCAGCGAGGCAATGCTGCCAGCTTTCTGGCCACGTTACCCTCTGCTAAGCGGCTTTTAGACTAGGACTTAGTTTGTGTTTTTTTTTGATAAAATTTAGTGTTTATTTTTCTGCTTATTAATTAACCTACTAAGGTAGGTTAGTTAATTTTTGGTCAGTATATGTGTTATTTTATCTTTGGAATGAACCGTAGAGAGCCTCGGAGCGCTAAAACAGTTCATTCCCGCTCTTTTCGAGTCGTCGCGCCATTTTGCTCCCGCGCCACGGCCCAGTCTGTTTGAAATGGAAAGAAGTGCTGCGATTTTGTGCGAAATATGTCATAAGTTTTAACTAATTCTTATAATGTATTATATCAAAACATTGTTAAAGACTTTTCCTTTTGAATGATGTATGTAATTTATAGTGTTATTTGTGTTATGATCGAATTATTGTGCTCTAAATTTGGGGATGGCTGGTCGGTCATTGGCGTGTACGTGTTGTCGTTTACCATTTTTTATAGTATTAAGGTGTAGACTTGAATCATATTCTTATATAAAATACTTTTGTAAATACATTGGGCTATGCCACGGTATTTTTTATTAGGACGTAGCTTCTCTATTGTCATAATATCATAGGAATCATTATCAAAGGATTGATAGACGTTTTTAGCAGGACAGATAATACGCAACCGCGCGCGAAAAATTTGACGCGTGGCGGCGACGTTAGCTGTCAAAATAGGCTTAAGACTCTGAAGTTCAACTGGAAATATTTGCTTATGGAGAAAAAATACACAATAGTTGGCCGAGCTGAATATTTGTACTTTTTTGCTAAGCAAATTTTGGTACTGCAACTCTCTGGTCTCACTTTGATGGAGTCTAGACATAACCTGACAAACCTCATATAACCTTTTCACTGTAGCCTCAAAACTATAACTTCATTACTACCTATAGCCTAAACATTATAGCCTCTCGCGTTTATAGCTAAAATAACAAGGTCACAACTAACATATGCGGTTCATATAAAAATAACTTTCAAAAGAGTTTGTCAACTTATATATCATGATTATTATAGTCTTATTATTTATAATAATAATAATAAATATTGTGGGACATCTTCTGACCCCAAACTAAGCAAAGCTTGTTATATGGCTGCCAGAGACTGATATACTACATATTTTTAAATACATACTTATATAGATAGTAATTAAATAACACCCAGACACAGAGCAAACACTTATGTTCATCACATAAATGTTTGCTCTGGGTGGGGATCGAACCCACGCCTCATTGATCCAGAAGTTAGGGTCACTAACCACTGAGCCAACGAGGCAGTCAAATATTAAATTTTATAGATTTTCAATGTCTTATTATTATATAGATAGTTATTGACCTATTTAACCACTCAATGAAACCAGTCAAAATTATGAAGTCTACAGTCGCCTTTATAATGGCAACTTGAAGATAACATTAATAACAATGGCTGCCTTATCCGCTGCAGTTACAATTTATTCTAACAAATGATACGACTGTTTCCTGTTCCGCTCTAGGATCAGCCAAATCTTGTCATTTGTCATCTCGGATGAGATTTAGGCTCGGCGCACACTCGCCACCGACCATAACTACAAGTTGTGGCGCAGTTCTGGTACTTAAATCTGTTTTTATTAATAAGAAATTTATATGTTTAATATTTGGTACTAACCATCAAAACGTCTTCTCGTCCGACATACCCCAGTGCCTCAAGTCGAAAGTTTTCGACCAGTGTGTGTTGCCAGTGATGACTTATGGCACAGAAACGTGGTCTCTCACTATGGGCCTTATTAGTAAGCTCCAAATTAAGGCTATGCTCGGAGTTTCTCTGCGAGATCGAATCAGGAATGAGAAGATCCGTAGAAGAACCAAGGTTACCGACATAGCCCAGAGGATTGGCAAGTTGAAGTGGCAATGGGCAGGGCACATAGCGCGGAGAACTGATGACCGATGGGGTCGAAAAGTTCTCGAGTGGAGACCACGTACCGGCGAGCGCAGCGTAGGACGTCCATCCACAAGATGGACGGATGACCTTATTAGGACCGCAAGATCGCGCTGAATGCAAGCCGCTATCAACCGGTCTTATTGGAAATCATTAGGGGAGGCCTATGTCTAGCATTGGACGTCCTATGGCTGAAATGATGATGATGATGATGATCAAAACCTTTTTCAGAATTTTACATTTAGCAGGTTTGAGGACAGTAGTCTTGATAGTAAAACCGTTGCCATGGACAACTACAATACCGGAAGCTTTCAAAAGCGTTTTCTACTTTTCAGTGTGAGAAATATGTGGTGGTTTAGAAACAAGAATAATGAAAAAAATCTTTATTTCAAAAAAAGCTTTTACTTACTGATCAAGTACTCGCCAAGATGAATCAAACGAGCCCAAGCCCGATGGGTTGGCGTCGTTTCGTTACAGAGTTCTTAGGACCACCTTCCAGCTTCATCATCAGGCGCTGGTTACCATTGAAAGACAAATTACTCGTCAAGACGATCGAAATGAGCCCAAACTCGATGAGGTTGTGTAGTTTCATTGCAAAGTTCCTTTGGCCACCTTCCAGCTCCATCATCAGATTAGCACCATGTCATCATAATATTGCATTGTCACGCAATTCACACATGCATGCAAAATTTTAGCTCAATCGGAAGTGGATCAAATTTAACTTGCAAGATTTCATCAGAAACCGACAGACAGACTACGGGACAGGTGAAACTAAATTAAAGCTTGTAAAATACAATCAAATAATTTCAGATCATCCAAAAGTAGGTACTTCATAATAAGTGGCTTTGAGAAACTGTAATTTAATATGAATATTAGGAGTTTTTTAAGTATGCAGAAAAAATAGGCGTAAACTTACGCAAATATAAGTCACGAATAGGTTGGTTAGGTAAGGCTAAACTACGTAAGTAAAATTTCTACAAAAAATCAACATGATTTCATGGTAAACATCACAGAAAAGAGAAGGAAATAGAAAGGAAATGTGGAGGGGGGTTTGTAGCCACTATCATGAGTTATAACTCAAGATACAAGAAATCGTGACATTTGCCGTCACAGTCGTTCAAGAGATTTCAGAGGTAATTTTTGCCCAAAAAATGCCAGTCCGCGCTATTGTAACGTATCGAATACAGAGCAAAGACTTTAGTTTACAAAAAGGAGGAATATCCTTCCAATAGCAAGTCTAAATTGTGGGCATTTTTTTATATAAACGTTATCTTTTACTGCCTAGAATTTCGTTGATAGTGGTGGCAAAACTTGCAAACATTTTATCGACATCGATAAATTTTGCTACAAAGTTAATAATATGTCGGAATAAAAAAATATCGATGTCAATATAATTATTTTAATTTCAAATGTTTTGTAATTATAGCATATTATAATCAAAAAAATTATCGATATCGATAAATTTTGATAGTAAGTTAATATTATCGAAATTAGACATTTATTGTTATCTGCATATTTAGTAAAATATTTGTGATTGTGGTGTACTCTTTAGTAATACATAATTGTATTTGCACCACATTCTAACTGTTATACTACTTATGAATAAAAATTCCCAGCTGGGCTAGGATGCCCACGAAGTAATATTTCTTTCGACGTGTCAGAACGAGCCAGCGTGATGGCGATGTATATATCTGTCACTTTTTCACACGTTGAAAGATTTCTTTTTGTGGCTTTTCGTGGTTGCATGCTGGACCAGCACTGACAAAGAGTAAATGGATCGAGGCAACAGGACGACATGACTGGATTCCTACATTTTTTTTGGAAAAGTGATTGCTCACATAATAAAGATGCCTGAAGCCACCATCAATACCAAAAATAGAAACCGTAATTATACATTCGATGATAAGGTATACACATAATGTATTGAAACACTGATTGAAACACTGAATATTATACCTTCAGTCATATGCCTCAGCGAACATTATATTATGAAAGGTGATGAAAAATTTCTTACTCTTAATAATTACTCTTTGAGAGCTATTTATGCCCGATCATACCAACGGCGTGGAGGTAGTTGTATACTTTGCAAAAATGATATAGATTCTGTAGAGTTGAATTTAAATGATTTGGCAATTGACAAATGCTTTGAATTATGTGGAATAGTCATAAAAAATCTCAAACTATACATATTGTGCATATATAGAGTCCCCAAGGCTGATACTAGTGCATTTTTCGCTAACCTACAAACGACAATAGATAAATTATATGCTCAAAGTTACAAAATTATCATCTGCGGGGATTTCAATATCGACACCTTAAAACAAACTAAAAACAGCACAACAATCTCACAAATATTATCTAACTATGGTATTCAATTTCATATTCTTGAGCCGACGCGTCATAATACGTGCATCGATCATATCGCTAGTAACATATCTCATGCTACTGGTAAAACTCTTCATCTTTGTCTATCGGATCATAATACTGCTCAAATAGCTGACTTTAGGAACCTGAATGTAAAAAGTAGACCTACTTTCTACTTTAAGTACGTAAATGATATGTGCAAAGATAATATAGATACTTTCTGCAATGCCATAAGTAGTCTGTCGTTTTCTGAAGTTTTCGAGACAATCACTACTAATGAAGCGTTCAATGTCTTTCATGACCTCTTAATACTATTTTATAAATTATGTTTTCCAATTATCAAAGTTAAAGATACTATTAAATTAGGTAAAGCAAGGAACATATCTAAAGGTCTCAAGATTAGTTGCAAGACAAAAAGAACTCTAAGGCAGCGATACTATAAATCTAAAACGTTGGAATCTAAAAAGTTATTCAATACATACTCAAGCCTACTCAAAAAATGCCTGAATAAATGTCAATTACTTGCCAATGAGAGGTATATTTCTACTTCGAAAAATTGTTGTAAAGCTACCTGGAACATTGTGAACAGAGAAATGGGAAATTGTAGGCCTAGAGAATTTTTTGATAAAATTAATAATGGAGATGGTAGCGTTTCCTCGGGGCATGACATTGCAAATTGTTTCAATGAATATTTTATCAATGTCACCAATGAGCCAAAATCGAGCCAACTTTCTCAGATTCCAGCGGTCCATCAATCGTCTAATATTAAGTCTAATTGTCATAGTATTTACCTAGATCCTTCAACACCAGACGAGGTTTACAAAGTTATAATGAACTTAAAGAACACAAATTCTACGGGTTACGACGGCATTACTACTAGTCTGTTGAAGTCAGTGGCTGTCTATATTGCTCATCCGTTAAGTTGTGTCGTAAATTTGTCTCTGGAGCAGGGAATTTTCCCCGATAGGCTCAAAGTTACTATAATAAAACCCCTACATAAAAAAGGATCAAGGTTGGAGAAGGATAATTACCGGCCTATTGCTTTGGTGCCTATTTTATCAAAGATTTTTGAAAAGATTTTCTATAAGAGATTGATTTCTTTCCAGGAAAAATTCAAAATTCTCACAAAAGAGCAGTTTGGGTTCAGAAAGAACAAATCTACTACTTTGGCAACTTATCATTTTTTGGAATTGATTTTAAATGGTTTGAACAGTAAAAATAATTTACCATCCTGCGGTCTGTTCTTGGATTTGAGTAAAGCTTTTGATTTCGTCAACCACGAAACCCTTTTAGGCAAAATGAATTTAAACGGTATAAGAGGAACTGCAGAAGATTGGTTGAGATCATTTTTGAGTAATAGACCGCAAATTACACGCATCACAAAGATGGATCCAACTACCAACTGTCTTCGAGATTATGATTCCGAAGAAAAAATTAATAACTGCGGAGTGCCTCAGGGCAGTATTATGGGTCCTGTTTGTTTTCTGTATTATGTCAATGATCTACCTGCATCTATTAAACATGACAGTATACTATTTGCAGATGACACCACCATAGTTGTTAAGGGTAAATATATCAATACCTATGAAAACGATGTGAACGATTGTTTGGCGGATGTTATTGATTGGCTTAAATGTAATAAACTAAAAATTAATATGTCTAAAACTAAAATAGTTCAATTTAAAACATCGCAGAGGAAACTACCCCGGTTAAATATTACGTATGGCAATAACACTATTGAACAAGTTAACAGTATAAAATTTTTAGGGATTACTATTGACGCAAGTCTGACATGGAAAGAACATGTCGATTCTCTACGAAATCGTCTGAATAGCTTCGTTTTTGCTTTAAAAACTTTGAGACAATGTACTTCCATGAAGACCGTTATGGAAGTATATCATGCATATGTCTGTTCCATTCTCCGATACGGTATTATAATTTGGGGAAATTCTTGTGACATAAATAGCGTCTTTGTTGGTCAAAAGAAATGCATAAGAGCTATGTATGGAATGAAATGGGATGACTCTTGCAAACCTGTTTTTAAATCTAACAATCTATTGACTGTTCCGTGTCTATACATATTTGAGATGGCAAAATTTGTAAGAAATAATCCATCATTATTTGAACTCTATGAAAATGTTAATAAAAGATCTGCTCCTAGACTCCGACTTAAATTACCACAGCCTCGGCTCGAGCTGTTTAGAAATAATTGTGTTTATATGGCGGCCTTAATTTTCAATTCCCTTCCTGAAGAGTTGATTGATTTACCATATAAGAGGTTCTGTGCGCAGTTGAAGAAGTGGCTAGTAAGCGAGAGTTTTTATGAGGTTGACGAATTCTTGAGGAAAGCGTCGTGCCGCATGCATGTTTATAAATGGGCGTATTAATTATTGTTTTTTACCATTTTATTGTTATAATTTCTATTTTTTTTTATTTTAATGTAAAAATGACATTACCTATCTAATGACGTAAAATAATTAATGTATCTACGACGAATATGATAATATAATATAATGATTATGACATTGATTAAATAAAAATAGGAGAATTTAATATTATATAAATTAACGTTGCCACACCCTTATAGGGTCATATGTGTATAGCTTTTAAAACATGTTATTTAAGATCTACATGTAATACCACATATGTTGCAATAAAGATTGATTGATTGATTGATTGATATTCTGTAATAGAATTGATGGAAGACGTGTTGAGTGTTATGTTAAAATATGAGTTATTTTGGGGGTGATTTGCCTTTGAATTAAATTACATTTTATTTTGACGTATGCTTGAAAATATAATCTGATTTTATTAGCATAATCGGCCTTGTGGGAGTCGCGCACGAAGGATGCCGTACTATTATTCAGTAAAGATTTACATTTTCTGAAGTACCTACCTAATACAATTTTATAGTTCATTTAAAAATTTTAGTGTGTCTAGGTATAACGGTTCCGTTTTTAAAAGATATCTATAATTATAATTATATTGACTAAGAGACGCTAAAATTGAAAAGATTTAAGCGAATCACCCCGAAAAATCTCCCGCTCGCACAAGCACGCGCTCTCACTCGGCCACGTAACCATTTACGTATACATTCAGCTAATCCAATGATTCAATTATAGAGCTCCAAACTAGAACAATTCGATTGTAATAAAATTATTCTGCTTCTTTTAAAGATTGGCGTCGCATGGAATATGTATTTGCCAGTGTCAAGTGTAGTTCTATGATGTTGTATGATAATTACTACTATTGTTACATGTAATTATGGTGTTGTTTATTAAAATGTTTCTATTATGATATTATCATTTTATAAATAGTCACAGTCGTAGGCAGCACAAAAATCTAGATACAATTGATTATTTTTTGCCAACAATGGCATTTGGCCGACTTCCACCGTTTACAAAATCCAAATAGTTCGCAGGAATTGATGTGGCATCCATGTAGTAATTTTTAACACTATTGTTGATTTTACATTTTTTTTTGGCTCAGCTGACTTCAAAGTCAGCATCTAGCTGAAATCATATGATATCAATATCATATGATTTCAGCTAGGGTGTACTTGTATACCATTTCAAAATTAAAATAAAAAATAAAACGGTCCATAATTGGCGAAAATACCGCTGAAAATATACAAAAACATATATACAGACGAACATAGTAGGTAGTAAGTAAGTTCGTATAGGCCGGGTGGCTAGCCCTGGTAGGTAGTAGGTACCTACCTTCACTTTTTGGAAGTAGGTAAAAAGTCACTGTCACATCTAAGTCATGCCTGAGTAAAGCAGTAGCGAATTTACTAATAGCGCCGCCCTTTATGGAGTTTTTGTAACAACACAAAAAATCACGTTACACATTACATTATTTTGTCTACACTATTGTACGTAATTCAGTTCATAATCTTCGAAATAGCACAAATTTTCACATATTACCACTGATAGAAACACAAGTTTTACAAATTAATACAATACGGCGCGTTGACATGATTTTTCAGTGTTTATTCCAAAACTTCCTAAATACTAATAAAACTGCACAATCATTGTCATCAATTATACACTATATAGATTCAGTTACATAATCCATATATTATGCAAAAAGTATAAAATCACGTTATCGATAAAATTAAACTGCACAATCACGTCGCTCATCACTAGCTAAATGCCAAAAAATAACTGTGATACCATATTCAAATTCGAGATTGGCCCATTATTTTTTTTTTTGGCTTGGCATGTTGATGCATTTGCCATTGTGATGTAACATTAATAAAATAAAGTGTATTTAATAACTTAAACTCGGCATTTAAATTATGACCAAATTAATGTTATGGGCTTTAACGTATCTTGGTGATGTGACAGAAAGTATACTACGCTCTATTTTAAAGTAAAAAAATATTTCCGAAGCTAGTGGAAATTGCACAGTTATTGTGCAGATATTTTACAGTGGTAATACATACTTGGCGACAGCGGTTTTCATTGAAAATTGTCATCGATTTCCTTTCTAATTAAAGTAGTTCGCTGTTCTGTGGTAAACATCATACTACCTACCAATAACAGAAGTTTAATGGAAGCAACTAGTGGTCGATGATTGCCACCAAATGTGCAGAAATTTTCCGTAAATTCATTCAAAACGCAAGAAAGTTAAGCCTTTTTCTATCTACGCAGAATAAGTTTATGCTAATATTTAGGCTCGTGTGCGCAAAACCTAAATATTACAAATGAGTGGGTACGGAGTTATATTATTATTTGTGGTTTTCATTCATTTAGGATTGTTCCATTTGCATCGCAATTAATTGTCACAGAACTTGAAAATTTATTCATAGTTTCAAGAGAGCCAAACGTTATAGTAGTAATATTATAGTTATTTTATTTTAGTATACAAAACACTTACCATCTTTAAAAAAAAATATTTTGTAGTAAAAATTAATTTTCATTTTATTTTTATTTCTTGGGTATTTCAAATTGTACTAAAAACACTTTCAAAAATAACTGTCTCAGACTTACTGCCCTTGGAAAAGTAAAACTATAACTAAATGTTTATTTAACTTTGACTCCTGTATTTCCCAAAGCTCTAACAACGTTTGTTTTTAGTAGATTTAAAACTGGGACCAGAGATAATGAAAACAAAAATAGGTTCATCTGATAGAACTAATTTAGTGACGCCCTGCTGAGAGGGAATGAATAGCTACAGGGTACATCACCGAAAGTTTGAACCTCGACAAAAATATGTGCTTCAGTTCAGCCACAAAAATAGTTTCAATATAAATTGGTCGTGTCGAGTCTTCAGTATTATGATGCTTCGCGTAGCGCAGTCTTTGCTATACGATACGCATCATCAAGGACTTTTTTAAAAATAAAATATAGGAACATACACATAAAAAGATCAAAATTCATACGTATCAAATCCACCTTAAATTGTTTGCTAATGCTATGCGCAGAACCAAGCTCCCTTTAGTTCATATTTTATCTTTACGAAGCTCAAGAAAGCTTTTCTTTTATCCTCAATTTAAGTCAATTCATATGGCATCCGTACCGGTTCGTCCAAATATGGCTTTTCACGGTTTTTAGGGTTCCGTACAAAAGGGCAAAAAGGAAGAACTCATAGGCCACTTCTTCTGCCTCTATGCAGATGACTTGCAAAACTATACACAGGCTCCTTTAGGGCAGCTGCATCAGGCGATTGCAGTTACCAACAGTGATCTTGCGCGCATAAGGGACTGGAGTAAGTCATACGGCCTTACATTTAATCCGGCAAAAACCCAGACTACAATCATCGGAAGTTCCCGTATGATTTCTAAAATGGACTGGTTCCATCTCCCGCAAGTAATGTTCGACGGAATTGTTATCCCTATAAGCCAACTGTACAAAAATTAGGCATACTTATTGACAGACACTTATCTTGGCATCTTCAACTGGCAAGTAGCAAAATTTTTGGCTCTGCAGCGTCACTTAGACGTCTGCGAAACTTTCTCCCGATTACTACTAAAACTGCACTTGTGAAATCACTCCTGTTCCCAATATTGTATTACTATACGCTGACGTCTACTATCTTGATTTAACCCAAAAACAACTCGACAAGATCTAACGTTTACAGAACTTGTGCATACGGTTCATATTTGGCCTGCGTAAATATGACCACATCTCCGAATTTCGCCAAAAGCTCAAATGATTACCCATCCGCTTTTGCCGTAATAGTCATATCCTTTGTCTTCTATATAAAATCCTATTCATTTCTTCTACTCCTATGTACCTCAAAGAACGCTTTGAATTCATTCAGGGTCACTTCAATTCTTTGAGGTCCTCCCGTGCGCTGAAACAAAAATTCCAATGCTCCCACTCCAACCTATCCTATACCAAGTCCTTTACTTTGAGAGCTATCCTGTTGTAGAAGGAACTGCCTGTTGCTATTAGACAGCTTAAATCCTTCCCCATATTTAAAAAAATCATTTATCAAGATTATCTCTCCTTGTGCTAGTTGGTACATATTATGTTTATATATATATATATATATCTATTTGTTCACGTTGTTAGTATAAGATATATCGGTATATTATTTATGTCACAGTATGTATACACCGCCGACCGTATTCCTAATTTATCTTCAGTCCATCCAAATATCGCCTGGTAGAAAACGCCATAGGCGATAAGGCCGCCATTGTACAACATTTGTAAATAGCTACTTTAATGTAATTATATTTTATGGTGTACAATAAAAAATTGTTTGTTCTTTGTCCTTCCAATTTCATCCATACCATGTAGCTTCGTCGTAAGATTTCAACAGCTCAATTCCCGGTTATGTGCAAGTTTTTGATTTGTACGGAACACTAGAAATGCAATTGTACGCTTATTTTAAAAGTGCAATTACAATTTACAATTTCCCATGTAGCTTCCAGGTTCAAAGTCACTTGAACCTCTTTGATGCTTTTCTTCCCGGAATTAAAGAACTTACGTGTAAATCCTTTAGCCTGTTAGGTTTTCAAATCTTTCTTGATGCTGTTCCCGAGGCCATCTTGTCCCGTAGGCAGCTACTTATTACTGCTCAAGACCGTCTTGCAAATCTCTCGTCCCACGTTGCAATTACACTGTTACGTATGTGTTTCGCTGTCCCTAAAATCACTTACCTGCTGAAAACTACGCCTACTTGGCTGTTTCCGGAGGAGGTAACTTCTTTTGACAGCGCTCTAAAAGTTTCAATCGAATCAATTTTAAATATTTCCCTGAATGAGTCGCAGTGGACTCAGGCGGCTCTTCCAGTTCGGTACGGTGGTCTTGGCGTTCGTCGTGCACTTGATGTAGGTTTACCAGCCTTCTTGGCGTCGGCTAATGGGGTTGCAGATTTTGTCACTAATATTCTTACTTCTAATGGTGGCAAGGTTTGCATACCTTACGTGTCCGACGCGGTGTCGGCTTGGTGTACTTTACACTCAGGTGTACCGATTCCGGCTGCCAACAGTGTCCAATCTTGGGATGATGTGGGCGCTAAGAGGATCATCGATCAGCTGCTAGAGATTGCCACAGAAGCCGATGCAACTAGGGTCAGGGCTGTGTCTCAAGCTGAGTCTGGAGCATGGTTGCATGCGTTGCCATCTCTTCACCTGGCCTTCCGCCTGGGTGGCAAAGTCTGTGAACCGCACATATGCATTTGCGGTTCTTTGGTGGAGGCTGACGGCCATCACGCACTCAGTTGTCGTCGCTGCACAGGTAGGTTCCCGAGGCACCATGCTCTTAATGACATAATACGCAGAACTTTAATATCTGCAAACATTCCCTGTGTTCTGGAGCCGCCAGATCTTTGTAGAACTGACGGAAAGAGGACGGATGGTTTGAGTCTGGTGCCGTGGAAAAACGGAAAGTGCTGCTTAGTTTGGGATGCCACTTGCGTAAGTACTGTTGCCACGCACCTGAGTCGCACCATTCGTACTCCAGCGGCAGCGGCTGAAGACGCCGCCAATAAAAAGAGGTTGAAGTATGCGCCAATGGTGCCCAGCTATTATTTCGTGCCCGTTGAGACCATGGGTAGCTGGAGCGCTGAGGCCAAATTGTTAATTTCTGAAATAAGGCGCAGGATTCGGGAAAGAGGAGGTGACTCCCGTTCTACCTCGTTTCTGGTGCAAAAAATGTCCATCACCATCCAACACAGCAATGCAGCAAGTGTTATGGGCACCTTTGCACCAGGAACGATGAGGGGTGGGTTATTTGATTAATTTTCTAAGTAGGTGTATATATTTTATTTTCTGTTATTGTTGTTATTCATATTTAACAAACTTTACTCTCTAAGCCTTGTATATATATGTAAATAAACGATATCCTAATCCATTTAGAAAAAAAGTCTTTGCTCCTCAGTTCATGTACCAACATCGGTACCAGTAACGCAATCTCGTCCAGATATGTAATTTCGCTCACGTACTAGTCCGAAACCGACCAGAGCCCGAAATACCTCCACGACAGTGAAAAACAACTTGGAATAACCTCCACGACATTTAACAAATTATTCTAATACGGACACATTTCTTTTTCTCTCGTAATAAGATCAATCGACGCCTACGCGCGGAGGACGCCTTTGAAATGTAACAATTTTGCCACTTTGGCAATATTTGCGTGTGAGGAATTTGGAAATTTGTAAGAAAATTCGCGTATAAATGTCTGTTAATATTGTCTTTGTTCTTTTGGATATATGTTTTTCTTCCATTATATTAATAAGGTTTTCTTTTCAAAGTTGTATTTGTAAGGTAAATAAATATATTTTGTTAAAGTGACCCGAATACGAGAAAAAAATAGATTTTTCTGCAAAAAAAATATACTTAAGTAATTTTTATAAATTGTAATATATCCCTTAGATTTATCCTAACAGCATTCTCAATAATAAAACGAATGAAATATTTTTAAATTATTCAGGTGCAGTCTATAATTAAGATTCCTGGTAATTTCACTATACTGTAGCCGTCATACTTCAAAAGTTTTACGCACGCTTTAGACAATGTTTAACAATACCAATTGCCTCGGTGGCTCAGTGGTTAGTGACCCTAACTTCTGGATTACTCTACCCTAACTTCTCGATTCTCAACCAGGGCAAATATTTATGTGATTAACATAAGTGTTTGCTCTGTGTCTGGGTGTTATTTAGTTACTATCTATATAAATAATTATGTATTTAAAAATAAGTATATGTAGTAGGTATATCAGTCTCTGGCAGCCATATCACAAGCTTTGCTTAGTTTGGGGAAAAAAAAATTGCACGGTTAAACTTTGTTTAAAGCGTGTTTAAATATTTTGTGATAAGGAGTTTGGTAATTAGTCATAAGTTATAAATCGTTAGCCGACTGCAAGAAAAGCGTAAAAACAAGTAATGCTGTACTGCAGTGTATGCAGTCGTTGTTGCTCCAAACAGTCAGCTACAAATTAGTTATCTAAAAAACTAAGATTACAGACAACAAAGCATCCGTGTGACGTTGCAAACCATGTGACTGCGTGTAGATAGATAGATAGATAAACTCTTTATTGATTCACATTCACACACACATAAAACAGAAAATAGAGTTAAAATAGATGCTAAAACATGTGAAGCAACCGGCGGCCTTATCACTGAAAGTGATTTCTTCCAGGCAACCTTAGGATGGAGAGAGATAGGTACAAAAGAAAATACGACGAGGTGTGCTAATTTAGAGGACACTTTAAAAGTAAAACAAAATAATATAAATAATAAAAGAATTATACAATAGACATACATACAAATGTTATAAATACTAATACATATATAAATAATACAGTTAAATAAACTAATAAATACTTATAACTTCTAACATACACATATATAAACAATGTATAAGTAAACGAAAATAATAATAAGCAAACAAATTAATAAACCACCCAAAAAACTAAGAACGAATTAAGGATTGCGACAGATATAATTTTTTAACTTCCTCTTTGAAAACAGTTATGGACGGGGCCCGTTTAATGGAAATGGGTAGATGATTCCATAATTGGACTGCTTGGAATGAAAAGGATTTGCCATAAAAGGTAGTTCGAGCGGAAGGAGTCATCAGAGTTAGGTTTTCTTTGGACCGAAGGGGGATGGAGTGGGATGTATGCCAATAGGTAAAACGCTCTTTAAGATAGGTAGGGGTAGAAGGGTTAAATAGAATATTATAAAGAAGGGAGAGCATGTGAGCATTCCGACGAAGGCGAATAGGAAGCCACTTGAGCTTTGTGCGAAATTCAGATACATGATCATATTTACGTAACCCAAAGATAAATCTGATACAGTAATTTTGGAGGCGCTCTAGTTTGTCAAGTTGGTCTTCCGTAAGATCAATAAAGCAGGCGTCAGCGTAACCAAGAATAGGGAGTAGTAGAGACTGTGCAAGTGCAACTTTGGTGGCAGTGGGTAGGAAGTTCCTAAGACGTCTAAGGGATCCCCCAGACGCAAACAACTTGCAACTAATCGACCTGAGGTGAGAGTCCCAACTTAAGGTGCGGTCTAGTCTGCGTGTAACGTCTTTATTAAATATTCACGAAGAATTTTATTGTAAAGCCTCTACGAAAAAGGAAAATTTCGTATTCATTTCTCACATTGAAAGCGTAACTTGTAAATAGGTATGCAAAAGGAATCCGGTAAAATGCAGTCCCTGTCGGGAAAAATGATCCAAATATAGGTAAAAGATTTAAGATGACGGAAGGTTTCTGAGCTAAATAAAATCTAAAAAATTGAAATCACGGAATATTTTGTCATTAAAATAATACACATATAGAACAAACTTTTACCCGCTGCTTGGCCCATGTGATTTTTGTTTTTTGTGCCATCCCATTTTTGAGATAAAAATATCACTTTCTTATCTATGAAGTGAAAAATCATCTCGATCCTGTGTGAAAGAGTAACAAACAAATTAATAAACCAATAAATATAGAGAGACACACAAAAATTGTAAAAGATGTTATTTTGGTGTATGTACCGTATATACGAGGTCAAACTGAAAGTTCTTAGAACTGGCCACTTATAAACAATATAATAAAAAAATAATTCTATAATTTGAAAATAGAACTCTTTGCCAATATTACTGAGTATATACTTCATTCATTTGTCATTTGTTTTACGATTTGGCGGCAAATTGAAAATTGTCTGTGTCACGTCAACATGAATTTAACACGAGAAAATTTTCGTGCAATGATTTTTTATGACTTTCGATGTCATTTAAGTCAACAAGAAAGTTATGATAGACTACGATTGGCCTTTCACGATGAAGCCCCATCTCGTGCGACTGTTTACAACTGGTTTAATGAGTTTAAACGTGGTCGCACTAATCTCACTGATGATTTACGTGAGGGACGGCCTTCTACGGCGACGACTGAAGATAACATCTGTGTTGTGCGGCGTATGATAGAGACTGACAAAAGAGTGACCTATCAGCAGATTCGGACAAGCTTAGGCATCGGTATGAGTCAAGTGCACAAAATCCTACACGAACATTTAGCGGTCAGGAAGCTTTGCGCCCGGTGGATACCTCATAATTTGACTGAGGCTCAAAAACTCCATCGTGTGGATTGGTGCCGTAAAATGATTGAAAGATTTAACGGAGGTGACTCAAATGCTGTGTTCGACATACTAACAGGTGACGAAAGCTGGATTTACTGTTATGATCCTGAAACCAAAAGACAATCTGCTCAGTGGGTGTTTCCTTTCGAGGAGTTGCCAACTAAAGTGAAGAGAGATCGAAGTGCGGGGAAAAAAATGGTGGCCTCGTTCTTTGGAAGGATAGGTCATTTCGCGACAATTGTGTTAGAGGATCAAAAAACAGTTTCTGCAGAATGGTACACTACCAATTGTTTGCCACTTGTCTTGGAAAAAGTTCGAGAGAAACGACCTCGCAGTAGGATCCTCCTTCACCACGACAACGCCTCATCGCACACCGCCAAGCGAACGATCGACTATTTGGCGACATCAAACGTTGAATTACTGGGTCACCCGCCGTATAGCCCCGACCTCGCGCCTTGTGATTTTTATTTATTTTCAAAAATTAAAGAAAAACTTAAAGGAAAGCGGTTTATGAATGCTGAAGAAGCGGTGGCTGCGTATCGCGATGCCATTGAAGAGACCCCTAAGGACGAGTGGGCAAAGTGCTTTTCCCAGTGGTTCCATCGCATGCAGCGGTGTATTGACGTGAATGGACAATATTTTGAAAAGATATAATAAAACTAATAACTGGCTAATGTAATCAGTTTTTGATTTTCTAAGAACTTTCAGTTTGACCCTCGTATATTCATATGCATGTAGTAAAAAACGGTTATTTAAATATTACAAAGAGACACTTCAATTTTATTTATATTTTATATAGATGTATAGATAATAAAATAATATTCAAACTCTTTGTAGGTACGGGTATGTCTTCATCAGTTCAGTGGTAGCTAGAGCGGCCACTGCTTGAAATATCTTAATATATATAAATCTCGTGTCACAATGTTTGGCCTCAATGGACTCCTAAACCACTTAACCGATTATAATAAAATTCGCACACGATGTGCAGTTCGATCCAACTTGAGAGATAGAATAGTTTAAATCTCAAATTATAGTCGCAATTTTAATTTATTTAGCCACAGCAACGCGTGGCCGGGTCAGCTAGTATACCTATAGATTTAGAATAAGCTTTCAAGTAACTTGCATTCATCGTATTTCTGTCAATTTTGATGAAAACGATGATTTGTCTGTAAAGAAACATCCGGCAAGTTAGTGTATTTAATAACTACAGCAAAATACTCCTTAGATAAACTAATATTATATAAAAAGCAATGGGATAACTACAGACCCTTGAAGGTCTAAAGATTATCCAAATGCTCAAGCCCACTGCCAGTTGGCAGCGTGGCCAGCATGCTGGTGGCATTACCGCGCTGAATGGCAATGCTTATACATACGTTGAGCCAAATAAACACCAGCAATTTTGGTCACGCACTGCCAGACGCTCAGAAAAGTGTTTGAATTTTTGTTTAGTCTACCTTGCTAGTGCTATTTATACTTAAAACTACAAAAAAAACTGTATTTCTAACTTAAGAAACATGATTTAATCTACAAAATAAATGACGAAATACTTTACGCAATATTACCAGACTTTCCTCGAGACGGAGAACAAAATAGGTGTTGTTCATGAAAAATATTTTCTTCTTACAAAATAGATATTGTAAATCAGAGTAACGAGGCTATCTTTCCTGTGAAACACAGGTATTTCGTCGCCTTTGTTCAGCATTACTTTGTTATTCTTTGAACCTAAATAATAATATGGATAATAATGCTGAAATTATATAGAAAGTGTATTTTAGATTACAATATTTGAAATAAATTTTACAATAAATAATCAGTAGTAAATGTTATTTTTATACTTTTGATATTTGAGCTCAATATATGTTTGAACAAGTAGACGGTCGACGCAACTCGGTCGAAACGTCGGGATAAGAAGGTTTTTAATCTTGTGTTTTCAGTGCGTGATTAGTCCCGTAGTATATAAAAATAAAAGTAGTGAAATGATTTTTTGGCTGTTTGTCAAAATAATATGGCTATTAAATTTACTATCAACCTATTCACAAACAGTTATTTTGTATATTAAATAAAATACCGGTTTTAACTCACGTATGATATACGGCCGGGCCGCTGGGAAACCCGACCGCTTTCGGAGTAAAATTAGTACTCCTTCATCAGGTAATACGCGCACTCCCGTCGACTGGCGCACGCGCACCTGATGAAGGAGGACTAATTTTACTCCGAAACCGGTCGGGTTTCCCAGCGGCTCGGCCGTATATCATACGCGAGTTAAAACCGGTGTTTTATTTAATATAATGAATTCTCGCGCGAGTTTTAATGAAGTGAGTTTTTTTGTAGGTCACACTCAACCATTGTAGCGCTGTTAAGCGATTATTAAAGTTATACATTAGGTCGGCGCGTTTAGAGTTCGGATGGGAAACCGCAGTTGCTATTTGCAGCTACCGTGGCTCAGATGAAAGGTTAAACTAATGGTTTTGGTTGTTCTGAGTGTTTAATTATGGACTGTCCCGCCGAAACATACAGATTTTTAACTTATACTTTTTCTGTAGAAAGCTTTTGATTGCCAGTCAAAAATTAGATGAGACCAAAAATTAAATGGGTACTAGTACCTAATGATACTGATCTGGTAAAATTTCAAAAGTGTGCTTATATATTTATAGTAAAAATTTAATTAAGTAGAACTTTTAAAAATTGTAACTAGCGAATTCCAAGTGCCTGTATTGTGCCTACGGAATAAATAAATTTTGACTTTGACTTACAAAATTCCAGTTTATTTAATTAAAATATTATATAAAATGTCGTGTCATTTAAAATGCAACGTTTATATTAGTTCTACCATTTCGTTCATTTATCAGAGCCTTCACGTTTCCAGTTTGTTTTTTACTACAGCTATGTGCCAGTTGTTACATGATAAATTAATCTTGTCATAGCCCCGATAGGTTACAAAGATGTTAAATCTACAGAAGGTCAACTGAAATAGAATTATTTTTTGCAAATTGTGACGAAATAAGAGATAATGCAAAAATATACAGGATTATTTCTAATCAATTACCATTCTTTTAGAGACTTATTCTGTATATCAAAACTCACAACTTTTGTTCTGTGACCTTTGTTAAAACTGAAAAAAAAAATCAGCATACAAATTTGGTATCCGCGACCAATATATAGAACGATATTTTTCTATGGAACACCACGTCTACGGCCGAAGTCGTAGAACAAAAGTTGTTAGTTTTGATGTACAGAATAAGCCCCTAAAAGAATGCTAATTGATTAGAAATAACCTTGTATAGAGCTAAGGACATCACCTTGTATATAATTTATTAATTGTTTTAGAAAATAATTTTCCTACTATTTTGTTTTCTAATCATCTCCATTTAAAATCTCCATAATTATTTTTGTGATCTTATTTTCATGACATTGCTTGTTAAATTTGGCGGCGTGATGGCGTGCTTGAACAAAAATCAATTTGGGAAATATGAAATTTCATAATAAATAAGCATTCAATGAGGTGGTTTTGTCTGCGTATTTGTTTACCATATTTTAACGTTTTTTAGACTACTCTACAAAGTCTGGGCCGTCTTTGCAAGGCCTTTGTATATCAAAAGCTATAACTAAACATTTTTTAGGGTTCCGTACCTCAAACAAAAACGGAACCCTTATAGGATTACTTTGTTGTCTGTCTGTCCGTCTGTGTGTATGTCAAGACTCTTTATATCGGGAACGCGTAAAGATATCGGGTTGAAATTTAAACTGTATACGTATAGGTACGTATATCTATGGTCTCATGCAGTTGTGTAAAAGAAAAACTTATCAGTTATCGCTTAGAAAGTTAGAGCCGTTTATGTCGTAAATTACCGCATATTTCGCACTCACAAAAATCAAAACCTACAGGGTACTTCCCGTTGACATAGAACTTTGAAATTTGGCGTCAAGCATTGTCTCATAGTACACAAATATAGGAATAAATCTGAAAACTATACATTTTTATTTAAATCACAAAAAATAGGACATCAAACTTCACAAAATATGGGTTCAAAATTCAAAGTGAGGAAATCGTATCATGTAAGGTATCATATAAAAGAACTTGATTAGCACATGCTAAAATAGGTTTTTAATTATTTTAACAACGTGTTTGTACAGAACCCTCGACGTGCGAGCCTGACTCACACTAGTCCGGTTTTTTGGTTTGGCTACTTAAATTAAGTATCAGTTACGTGACATAATATTTAGTTGTCCTTTCAGTATAATAATAATCTGTACACAACAGAACATAGTACGATACAAGTGACAAACGAGGTGAACCTGACTTATGATCAACGATAGAGTCGGACGTTTAAATAACAATATTTACTACTTACCAGTTTTTCCAAGGGTGTATATTTGATAAGTAGACAGAGAAAATGTGGAATATAATTCAAACATTTAGATTCAGGGAGGGGCTTTCCTTTTACATAGTTTACCCAGCAAAAATATTACTTAAATGTGGCAATTACTCATTACACCGTAAAATGCATATTAACAATACATTCACTATAGAATGCATATGAATTAATTCCTACTTTTTTGTGCTCTGTAAGTAATACCTAACTGTGTAGGTAATTAGGAAGAAGGTGAAGTGTACACAATATACCTATTTAGTTATTTAATTTTATTTAAGCTTGGTGACACACAGACGGACAGCAGAGTCTTAGTAAAGGGTCCCGTTTTCTCGATTTTTGTTGATTCAATAATCAACCAAAATTGAGTTGAAATTTGTTGTCATCGTTGTTGTCGGTAACTTACTTATCATATTTTTCTACTTATAGAAAGAAACAGGAATTATAATATTTTAATATTTTATCCTCGAAAAAGTATTATCACTTTAAAAAAAAACACACAAAAGGGACGCCTTATAAGTCGGATATGAACATTCTAAAAATCACAAGAATTTCGAAATGAATTAATGCTATAATTCCAGAATACCCACTTAAGAAATTTGTTTAATTATCAAAGTACTTCCTCAATTAAGTTAATTAAAGTATTTCTTCTTATGAACAATTCTCTCAAAAATTAAAAATGCTTGTAAGAGGAGCATTGCTGCTCAAATATCTTTGAAGTAATTTGTAATGGAGAATATTATGTTGTTTGGTTATTTTACCTGGATTATAATTATCAGTATAAAAAGTAAGTAGTTAAATAAGTTAGTATAGGCCGGGTGGCTAGCCCTGGTGTTAGATTGTCTAAGCCGCCGGAAGGCTTCTGAGATGACTAAACGGTTAAAACAACCGGAGCCTACCATTTAAAGTGTCATCCGAGCCACGGTAGCGCTCAGTTGTAATCCGATCATGGTCACCCATCCAAAGACTGGCCGTGTTGAACGTTGCACGATAATCGCTAACAAACACCTAGTCGAACAACGCTATGAGCGCTATATTATTAGTTTGCATAGTGCACGACCTTTCAATGATCTAAATTTTCACCATTGTTAACATCTTTTGCGATGGAATCAAGTACTTGCGAAAGAAAGGACATCTCCACAAAATGTATGGAGGCTGGTATAATAATAATCAAAAATTCTAACCACAACACTCGTTACATTTCAAGAAAGTTCATATTTTTCTGAGTCTATTACGACAGTTAAAAACAAAAAAGACCCCTTCGATTTTTTTATTTTTTTTTCAATTTATTAGAAAAAATAAATATATTTCGCTCAATAGGTAGTTTATCTCTAGCAGCCCTGATTAAGTAACCTCCAAATTGTTAAATAGAAGCATTTTTACCAATTAGCCACACTTTTTAAGTAATTTTTTGTCACATTGTACCTACTAACTGGTCACACTGGTAGGTTATAATTTTTAATTTTAGCAAGTTAAGATATGAATCTGGAAGAATCAGCTACGTATGCAAGTAATATAACGATAGAAGCACTTTATTATTGCTAAACTAGAAAAATAATAAGCTATATAAGCATTGTTATTTTTCATACATTCATTGTTTTCAAATGATGTATATCTTGGTTCAATTTTTCTATGAATTATATACCACTTGTGGACGTCACCTTTGCTGTTCTATACAAAATGTTTATTTACACACTCGACCAAACGTATGAAGCAGCTGATTTTTCTTACGCTTTCGTAATAGGCTTGTTTAGTAAAAATATATAATTAGTCCGTCAAATAGATAGTCAGCAAATAATAGACAAGTATTTTTTCTTTAGCCCGACCGCTTAACTCAGTCCTCGCCTGCGCGGTACAAGGCCGCGGAGATAGACGACAAAGGGGGACTGATACAGTCTGTTGCGTGGGTCCCCGCCGCCCGTACCTGTATCAATCCCCTTTGTCGTCTACCCCCGCGCTCCTGTACCCGCGCAGGCGAGGACCTAGTCAAACTGTCGGATTATAGTGCTGTCACGAGCCGCCACACTCAAACTTTGACAATAAGGTTTATCTTTGTCACTAATTGTTCGATTGACAAAAGAAAACATACGTGCCCAATATTTTTTTATAATGATTTTTATAACTCGTAAATAAACATCCCTATTGGCCCCATAGTGAAAGTTGACACCCTAATCCGACTATACCAATGTTGCCCCTCCGGCGCCAAGTCACGGTAGCCTTTTTGGGGATTAAGTGGATCGCAAGACACCCGCTTCAACTTTTGTATCGAGGCAATATTAGCGGATGTCGTTCCTTCGCACCAGTTTAGTAAAAACGTTCATGCATTAAGTACCTAACCAAAGTAAGTTTGGTTAAGTACTTAATGCGTTCATCACAATAGCCCATAATTTTGTTAACTCATTAATACAATAGCTTACCTAATACCATCACCCCCATAGTTAATCAATGTAAATTGAAAAGGGCGTTTCAATGTTGACCTTGGCCCCATTGGTGCCTCCAAACGCCCGGGCCTAGCCCGTGATGTGAAAACTGGATTATGAGCAAAATACTTACACCTGTAAGAGTCCCTGAACTTTTCAAAACTACACCTTGTAAAAATCAAATCATGGAGGAGCATGAGCCCCCTTTTTTGTTGAAACGATAGGTCACCGATTTTAAGCGGGGGAGAGGTAAGCTCCGCTGGCTGTAATTGGCTGACGCCAAAATGACGCAATGACAACAGTTCTTGTAGTGGTGCCAAAAAAGTTACTAGCAAAATATCGATATCGATATTTTTGACTTGGTTCTAACGAACTTTGAATAAAATATCGTATTGCAATCACACATCTTTTTAACTATTGACACGATACTGGATCAAATATTGTATCGAAACCACACAATCGTATCGTCTCAACAAAAAGCGGCTTTAGAAAATATTATTTATGTGTACTTTGCCACTTACAGGTTGGCCGACGTAAACTTTGATGGTATAAAAGACAATATGTTCTATTTTTTAAAATACGATACCGGATCGATCCAAAATATCGTATCGAAACAAGCGGATCGATACACTGCGATGCGATCCATTGCAATCCAAAGTACAAAGCACCTGGATCGAGCATCCCTAGTCGGTTGTCAACTAAAGGGCCTATCCATGGTGAGCTAGGCTAAGCTTAGAGCTAAGCCCCGCGCACTTTCTCCACTGGTTAATATCCTTGAATCAAATAGTACTTATACAGGGTTATTGGTAATCAAGAAGCATCGTTTTAGGGGCTTTTTCTGTACATCAAAACTTATAACTTTTGTTCAAAGACTTTTATCGAATCACAAAAAAAATCTGTCTCATAGAAAAATATCGTTCACTTTCGACAAAATGTATGGAACAGCTCTTTTTTTTTTAGTTTTGACAAAAGTCGCAGAAAAAGTGTTGTTAGTTTTTTTGTACAAAATTAGCCCCTAAAAGAATGCTAATGATTGTCAATAACCCTGTATACCCACACGTAGCTCGATTTATACAAAATTAAATCTGTTTGGGTCGACGTGAGCACAGATAACGATAAAAGTTTGTTTAACTCTCGAAATATTCAATCAAACTTTTTTCTTACCTGGGGAAAAGTTTACTCATGGATGTACGAAACTAGAATACGAATTTAATGGATGTGGCAAGGCAAGACACCATTTCGGAATTTCGTACATATTAATTCCATGGCTGGACATAATAATAGTACCTGGATTTTGGTTTAAGTCATTGTGGGGCTTTGGCCTTTTGTTGTCAAAATTATTGTAAATTGATTATGAACATTATAACATCATAAATATTGGTTATGTTATGTGAATCTCAGTATGAAAATTTCACTAAAAACATTAGATTATTTCAAAGTGTTCAGTGTGAATTTTCACTGTCTTAAAGGTATTTAGGCATTTTATTAAAGGCTAAAGCCGGTAGGTACTCCTACCCTATAGGTATCTCCGAGCAATGTCTTCTGTCTACTGATATTTCAATTTACCAATTTGCTGGACAATTTCAATGCAGCAGGCCTGTAAATATTTGGAGTAGGTAATCTAGAATAAATAAATAAATTTTATTTATTACAGACGGTCAGGGACATCTTACACACGATCTCTGACCCCAAACTAATCAAAGCTTCTGATATGGCTAATAGAGACTAATATACGAGTACAACATAATTATACAATATACATATTTTTAAATACGTGTTTATACAGGGTTATTTCTAATCAATTAGCATCCTTCTAGGGGCTTATCCTGTACATCAAAACTAACAACTTTTGTTCTACGCATTTCGTCAAAACTAAAAAAAAAACAGCTGTTCCATACATTTTGTCGCGGGTGAACTATATTTTTCTTTGGAACAACAAAAATTTTATTTGAGTATTAACAAAAGTCGTAGAACAAAAGTTGTTAGTTATGATGCACAGAACAAGCCCCTAAAAGGATGCTAATTGATTAGAAATAACCCTGTATAGATAGTACTTAAATAAAACCTAAACCACACTATATGAATAAGAACATTAACATTCGTAATCTAATACTTGAAAAGATTATCGTATAACTCGACGTGTAATAGCTAAGAAAACAAACAAAAATCTGAAACCTTATCGCATTTAACTAGACGTTTTATAGCTTAACGTTCAATCTTTAGGAAGTTCTTAAGTCTAATATCATATTGGATTTACGTCACCCGTTATGATAAAACATTTTTACTAACTTTTAATAAGAACATTATCGTGTAGAATACACATACGAGTATAAGGGTAGAAACTGGGTAACGCTGACTCTCTCAGTTTCGTACAAAATTTAATGTTCTCTTTGAATGACTGACGTAGACTTTTGTACGAAACTGCACAAGAGCTCGCGTAACTGCTCGACCACGAGTGAGAGCTTTAGCGGCAGCGGCGGCGGGCTACGAGCGCTCGGAGCGGGACATCGTGGCGTCATTCGAACATTTTAGTACATTCGTTTTCACCGCTCGCCGCCCCGCGCCTGTCTGCCGCTCATAGCGGCTAACGCGCAGCGGCGGCGGCGTGGCTGAGCTCTAAAGCACTTTTTACTGTTATTTTTTTCTTCCTAATTATGTGATACATCATAATGTTTTGTGAGTAAGTTGCGAATACTAAATAAATAAACTAAATAAATAATTAAGAGTTGAACTCACCCCACAGCCAACCACCCAAAACATGTAACAGAGCCTAAAGATACCACCACACCTCGGGACAGGCGGGTGGTTATGTGGGAGTCCCCGCCCATTGCTGGACGGTATACCCACTGAAACCCCTGAGTGTTCCACCACTGCGCCTGGTGTCGGGGCTACGGGCACGCTTCCGCACTCTTCCGCGGCACCAGACAGCGCTGGCCCAACTCGGGCCCCACCTCGGAGCGTAGGCTCCCTCCATAATGACACATCCCCCACCTAGGACCAACCAGCACTGGGCGTCAGACAGTACCCGTGTCCAAAAGCCCTGGTCCCGATGAAACGGGTCAATTAAAGTGGCCCCGCGCCTGCTACTACGGCTGCAGAGCATAGAAAGAGCGGCCGACGATATACCGACACTCCTCCTCCCCTGCAGCCCCACCGCGTCCGCCATCATAATACGGTGGCGACCCCGTCAAGGCCGCGGAAGGCAGGGAAAGTGGCAACGACACACCAGCAGTCCTCTCCCGCCGCGGCCTCCAATCCTCAGCCGCAGAGCCTCCCATACGACACTGCAGCCCGCCTCAGTTGCGGTGCCCCCCATAAGGCACTCAACCTACTGTGGCCAGCTTCTACACGGGCTTGGAGGAAAAACTCGGAGAAGCGGCCCCACCACGGATTCCTCTTAGCATCACCCTAGTCTACCTCCAGAAAGACCTAGAGGGAGACTCTTACATTAGGGTTACTAAGCCCCCCCGCCAAGACAAGTAGGGAACCCACCGGGGGGATGTAACAGAGCCTGTCATTCAGGCTTTAAAGCGGCGCTACTTTAAAGCCTGATTTATAGGTTATGTTACTTGTTTCAGGTAATTTCCTGTGGTTTAACTTTTTTTTTAGTTATTTTTCTACCCGTACACCAATTTTCAGCATTTAAAAGTTTGTAACTATGCAAGATACCTTTTTTTTCAAATGGGTATCTCCTCAAACGCTAAGCATCCCAGCTGACTGAATCCGGGGTATTGTTGTACACCACAATGGCAACGTAATACCAAAAGTTCAGCTTTTAGAAACCAGTTGCATTATTTGCGCTTACCTCCCGGGCTATAAAATAAGACATTAAGCGGACGCTCGTGCGTTTCCATTCAAAATCAAACAATCGCGTATCTACGCGCGGCGCGGGCGCGTTTTATATAAAAACGCGCGTGCTGTTTCAAGCCTAAATACATGTGATATGAAAAGATATACAATTAATAAACCATACTACCAGCCATTAAGTACTTAACCAAACAGCTATCTAGCCTGAAACTATGTTTATGTAGAATACACGAACGGAGTAACGGTGCAAACATAGTTTCACTTTTATTTATCTTTTCAACTTTTAAAGAAAACTGACTATTTTAGTGCTTCCACGAAGTTTGAAACCTATAACTTTACATTGTTGACTGGTGCAACTTCGATTTACTAACTTATTTTCTGCTTTGTTTTCTTCAAAGTTAGAATGATACACAGTTTTCAGTGCTGGAAGGTTACTTTATTGCAGTCTGATAAAATACCCATTCAATGAAAGGTTTTATTGCATTCAGCTATCAAGGAGTTCGTAGTTGCTCCCGTTGAGAATGGCTTACTCCTGTATTTTGAGTAAAACATCGGATGCATGTGACAGAAGGAGAGGAATTAAATTAAATATATTTGTTCTCCTTACGCCTATTTAAGTCAATGGCCTGGGGCGGACTACTTAGATACTAATACGACAGTCGGAGTCGCGCTCGCAGGGTTGTTACTGCATTGGAGCCCCCGTTAATATATTTTATTTTAACTTAATTATTAGTTTTGAAGTGAATATACACAACTAAATATTCTCTGATTTTTTAAGCATTTACCTGTTGCCGTTATTAATATTGTGCAAAGTAATCACGTTTTTGGTATTTATCCATATTTTTTTCATTTAACCTGTACCGTCCCACTGCTGGGCAAAGGACTGCTTCAATTCCTTCCATTCCTTTCTGTTCAGTGCTACCTCCGTCCGGTCCTTTTTAAACCTCTCGATTTCATGCCACCATCGTGTTATGCATACAACTCACGTGTTTCGCCTACTCTCATTTCAGCTTTGCAGCTTTTAGTCCCACGTTGCTAACGCCTGTCATAGAACCCAGTGTGGTGTTTCGAATGCGTTCTACTCTTTTAATACTAAGAATACTGCGTTCCATTGCTCTTTGGCAAAACTCAAGGTGAGATTTCCAGATATTGGTGAGCGACCACGTTTGTGCACCGTATTTTAGGATGGGCAGCATACGCATATTGCTGAGTTTTTGTTTCAGCAAGATTGGTAGATCTCCCTTCATTAACGATTTCATGGACCAAAAGCTCTTCCAGGCACTGTCTATGCGTCAACTGATCTCTTTGTCATGCCTGTTGAAGATACTATCTGACCCAAGTATGTGTACTCATCGACATAGTGTATCATTGTTTATCATTTGACTATCTGCCTTAATCCTACGCTGCGTGCTATTCGTCATAAGTTGATCTTTAGAGCAGTCCACTTGAAGGCTCACTTCTAAGCTTGCTTTGCTAAAGTCTTGGAGCATGTTTTCCAGTTATGCGCGATAATAAACTAAAAAGAACAATGTCATCTGCAAACCTTAAGTTTGACAACATTTTGACATCAATATTTACGTGATTTGTTGCCCAGGAAGGTGCAAAGACTTTGAAGATCTCTTCGAGAGTGGTGGTGAATAATTAAGGAGAAAGTGGGTAACCTTGCTTAACACCTTTGGTTATTGTAAATAAGTATTAAGTGTTACTACTTTGCTGTACTATGGTAATAAATTAATTTCAGCAGATCTACAAAACTCTTTGTATAAGTATTCTAGCTCAAACAAAATACTCCGAATCAGAAATGGGGAGATCCGCAGACGAACCAAGCTACAGCCATGGCCCAGCGGGTTAGCAAATTAAAGCGGCAGTGAGCAGGGCACATAGTTCGAAGAACGGATGGCCGATGAGACCGTAAAGTTCTTGAATAGAGACCAATGAGACCATGGACCATAAGATGTCCACCATCAAGGTGGACTGACGATATAATAAAGATCGCAGAAGCGCGCTGGATGTAGGCCGCTTTCAACTGCCCTTATTAGAAATATAAAGGCCATAGAGGAAGCCTGCTGAAGCAGGGGACGTCTTACGGCTAAATTTACTAATGGTTACTGACGAAACAATCTCCGTAAAATACTCAATGCATTTTGAGTTAATTCAGTTTAGTGCTAAATTTAACCTTGGTACATAAATAAAATAAATTACCCCGTAAAGCGAGATAAAACAGATTTACCAAAATACTCTTTAAGTGGCTATATATTAAATTATAAACGTTCAAAGTTTTGAGCCCCATCACCGATTAGTCTGAGCTTAAGCCAGAGTTTCTGCCATACACTTAGAATTACTTTCAAATTAATTGGTGGGGCTAGAACAGTCGTTTAGTTTGATTCATAGGGTTGTAAATAATAAAAGAGATTCAGGTGGGTTAGTTTACATTTTGTGTTGCTGTACAGTTTATGTTTAAAAGTAGGTTTAACAAACTTTTAAACAGGTACAATTGGTATAAGTTGATACTGATATTTGTAATATAATTATATATATATCAATATTTATTTAGCAAAACATACTTGTAGTCATATAGTCGTAACACAATTTGTGACAAAGTAGTAAAACTGCATTACATTCTAACACAATACAATAGGCATGATGGCTGGGTAAAAAAAATAAAAGATATAATTAGGAGTTAGAACATCAAAAAATATTGGATACGTATTTTTTTTGCCAATCAAACAACAAATGACAAACCAAAATGATAAACCTTGTCAAAGTTTGGGAGTAGGGGTCTTCTCTTACCTACATTTGTCTTTACATTTGTTTGACGTCACATCTTCATCAATTTTTGTTTAATAAACCAAATAAAATACGTGTCTAATATTGTTTTAATAATCTATCTGACGGACTAATAATAAGTATTGTAACGCAGTAGGAGCCCTTTGTAGGTATGCAGTAACTATGATGTAATCTGCGGTGTACACGATTCTGGGAAGCTCTATTGTTTTGCGTTTTTTATTGGTGCCTTTTGTATTCGGTTTTATAGCTTAATGACTCGAGCGGGATCAGCCTTTGTATCTTGTCTTTTTTTGGGTGTTTACGTAAATGAAAAACAATAGGGGATTCTCGAACTTTCAAGTTGTTTACTTGTTAACACAATAGCGTTTATTAAGATCGAGTAATGTTGCGAAATATCTCGTAGGTTCGAGACTGTAGGAAATAACGGATATAAATACGCCGGCCGACCCTTGGGGATCAGTGTTTATTCGTTTACCGTCGAAGCGATAACTACTCGGGTTAGAGTGCGATACCAGTGATTGTGTAGTGACTAGCTTGTGTGAATATCAGTGCCAGTGTAAAGTGTTTGTGCGAACCAGTTGTGTCGTGTGTTTTTATGATTTTTGTGAAGTGATTGTGTGCAATAAAGTGCAAAGCGAATAATCGGCGTTTTAACTGACTATCCAAGAACCCATCTCGTAACATTTGGTGTCAGAAGGGTGGATAATTTAAAATGCCGGTAACACCATACGACGAAGAGACCCCTCGCACAAGGAGTCAGCGCCGACAGGAGGAAGCGCGCCGACAAGAGGAGCAGGAGCGTCGCCAGGAGGAGATCGACCAGAGGCGCTTTCGAAATAATTCGCTGTTAATGGAAGGCAGTGAGTCCGAGGCAACCAACGACGACTCCAGAAACCCAGGAGCACCTGCTGCGGCACCTTCTGTGGTACCTGCTGCACCACCTGCTGTGGCACCTGCTACATCACCTGCTGCCCCTGCGGCATTTGATATGGCTGCAATGATGTCGACGTTGCAGTCAATGTTGGATCGCAACAACAGCAAGCTGGAAGAAAAATTGGACCGACAAAAAGAAGATCTGATTTCAAGCATGCAGATGACTTTGGGAAAGGAAATAAAAGAAGTCAAGGACACGGTCAAGCAGCTTGATACTAGCGTAAAAGAGCACGAATCTCGTATTGTCGAAGCGGAAACACAAATCGCCGACGTGAGAAGGGCCCTGAATGTTATCAAATATGGAAGCGGAACCGCTGCATCTACAACCTTCTCGCCAGCCTCACAAAAGATAAAACTGACGCCTTTCGACGGAACATCATCATGGTCAGCCTACAAAATTCAATTTGACGCCGCCGTTCAAACCAATGGATGGAACAAGGACCAAGCCAAGAACGCCCTCATCATGAGCCTTCGTGACGAAGCCCTGAGTATTCTGGATGCCTTGGGTAAGGAAGTCACCTACGATAAATTAATGGAAACGCTGGAGAGTCGCTATGGTGATGAGCACCTGGAACGTGTGTACCGAGCGCAGTTGAAGAACAGGGTGCAACGTCGTAATGAAAGTCTTCAACAGTGGGCCGTCGAGGTGGAGAAACTATTCCGGAAGGCATATCAGTCCGCGCCATTACCCAACGACGAACATCTAGTGGAAGCGTTTGCTAACGGGATAGCTAACTTCGAAGTAAGAACTGCAGTAAAACTAGGGCATCATAAAACACTAAAGGAAGCGTTGGCTCAAGCCTTAGAAGTCGAGGCTGTACGAAATCCAGCGAAGGATATCCAACATATAAGGGAGGTAAAGGGCGCATCATTTCGTACGAGGTTTGGCCCCAGATGCTACAACTGTGACGAAAGAGGCCATTTATGGCGGAATTGCCCAAAGCCATGCCGAACCAGGGACGATCGACTATTGGAAGAACGGACGAATCGTGAGGTGACGCATTCACTATGGAGGAATAAACGACCTGCTGAAGAAAGCAGGAATTGGCGAGTGTCAACCGGGTCAGAAAAGCCAAAGATTTTGATATCACAAGCTCACGATGGGAACAGCCTGATCATCAATGGTGCCATCAACGGAACTTCGTGCAAGCTGACATTGGATACTGGAGCTTCTCGCACTATCATCAGTTCCCGTTTGGCTAAGCGCTTTCTTCCGAACTTCGAAAGCTGCAAAACAGTTCAACTTCTGACAGCGACCGGTCAGCACATATCCGTCCAAGGAGAGAAGCTGGTGGAGTTAAAGTTGGGTGAGAAAACCTTCCAACATAAAGTCATTGTGGCAGATATAGTTGACGATTGCATTCTGGGTCTTGACTTCATGCGAGAACATCATTGTGAGATTGACGTCAACCAAGGAATCTTGAAGTGTGGAAGAGAAGAAATCTTTATGGAAGGCGCCATATCAGGAAAGGTTTATTGTCTGCAGAGAACAGTCCTTCCACCTAGATCGGAAACCATTGTGGCAGTTAGATTACCGCCAAAGTTGGGACATCAACAACGATGTGTTCTAATAGAACAATCGGAAGGTGATCAACCATGGTTAGTGGCCCGAACTTTGGTGAGGACTACTAATACTGCTGTGGTGCGTGTGCTCAACACAAGTAACGAGGAACAACTCATCAAAGGAGGAACCCCGATTGGTACATGCGAAGGAGTAGACTGGATGCGCAGATGCCAAGAACAACCAAAGGAGGAATACAACTGTGTTGGGAGTTGCAACGTGTCAACACTATTGGAAGATTCCCGGAGAGATCTCTCTGAAAAAGAACTTCTGATGGCGAAGAAGATGCTACAGCGCTTTACCGACATATTTGCCCTCGATGATGCTGTCAACGGGAAGACTGGCTTAGTGAAGCACACGATAAATACAGGGAACGTGCCACCGATACGACAGCGGCCAAGAAGGATACCAGTGGCTCGAGAAAAAGAAGTTGAGTCAATGATTGAAGACATGGCGCTAAATGGTGTGATAGAACCTTCATCCAGTCCGTGGTGTTCGCCAGTGGTTCTAGTGAAAAAGAAGGACGGCAGTATGCGGTTTTGTGTTGATTATCGACGACTCAACGACGTAACGAAGAAGGACAGCTACCCTTTGCCGAGGATTGATGACACGTTGGATACACTGACGGGCATGAAGTGGTTCACTACGCTGGACTTGAAGAGCGGGTACTGGCAAGTGGAAATAGACCCTAAAGATAAGGAGAAGACCGCATTTTCTACGGGAAAAGGCCTGTGGCAATTTAAAGTGATGCCGTTTGGGTTGTGCAACGCCCCCGCTACGTTCGAGAGGTTAATGGAGTTGGTTCTTGCGGGACTAATTGGAGACGCATGCCTTGTCTACTTAGACGACATCATAATTGTGGGAAAAACCTTCGAAGACCACCTACAAAACTTGGAACGAGTCCTAACAAAAATACGTGCTGCCAATCTTAAGCTGAGTCCGAAGAAATGTTCCTTCTTCAAGAGGCAAGTGAATTTCTTGGGACATGTGATTTCCGAAGCTGGCGTACAGACGGATCCAGGTAAAGTCAGTGCTGTGAAGGATTGGCCTGTGCCAAAAGACAAGACCGAAGTCAGAGCATTCTTGGGTTTATGCTCCTATTACAGGCGATTCGTGAAGAACTTTGCTGATATCGCTAAGCCGTTGCATAGACTGACCGAGGAAAAACAGCCCTTTCTCTGGGATGAAAATTGCGACTCAGCTTTTCGAGGACTAAAGGAGCGACTTTGCAATACGCCTATTCTCGGCTTTCCGGACACCGAGAACGAGTTTATCGTGGACACTGACGCCAGCAACACCGGCATCGGAGGAGTATTGTCGCAAAGAAAAGGAGACCAAGAAGTGGTGATTGCGTATTTCAGCAAATCCCTGTCCAAGCCAGAAAGGAACTACTGTGTGACAAGAAAGGAGCTACTTGCAGTGGTGAAGACATTGCGTCACTTTAGCAAATACCTGCTCGGGCGAAAATTCCATCTGAGGACCGACCACGCTGCTCTAAAGTGGCTACTGCAGTTTAAGGATCCCGAAGGCCAAGTGGCAAGATGGATTGAGAAACTACAAGAGTTCGACTTTACCACGGAACATCGCAGTGGAAAATCTCATGGCAACGCAGATGCACTGTCAAGAAGGCCATGCTCAGAGGACTGCAAGCATTGCTCAAGACAAGAGTCGAAAGATCCAGTACTTGTCAGAATGCTCAAAGCTGACATCGGCGACGAATGGAAAGAAACCCTTCAGGCTGAACAAAAAGAAGACGTCGACATCAAGCTGATTCTTGAATGGATGGAAGCAGATGCCCGTAAGCCTGACTGGAGTGCTATTGCTTCACTGAGTGTTACGACAAAGAGCTATTGGGCGCAATGGGATAGCCTGGTGCTTCAAGAGGGAGTGCTGTGCCGAAAATGGGAAAATGCTCGAGGCAACCAGTGCCATCTCCAAATGGTTGTACCCAGAGCAAAAGTTCCCGAAGTTTTGAAGCTGTACCACGAAGGGTTTTCGGGAGGACATCTGGGTGTGAAACGGACACTGTTGAAGATTCGAGAAAGGTTTTACTGGATCAACTGCAGAGATGATGTAGAAGACTGGGTACGGAAATGCACGAGCTGTGCATCAGTGAAAGGTCCGCATACCCGCAGCAGAGGAGCACTAAAGCTGTATAATGTTGGAGCACCATGGGAGCGAATCGCACTGGATGTGGCCGGACCATTTCCTGTGAGCGAAAGTGGCAACAAGTACTTCCTTGTCGTCATGGATTACTTCACCAAGTGGCCGGAAGTCTTCGCAATTCCAAACCAAGAGGCATCGACGATAGCAGACAAATTGGTCCATGAAGTATTCTGTCGTTTTGGAGTACCATTGGAAATCCATAGTGACCAAGGAAGAAATTTTGAATCTCAACTGTTTCAAGAGACGTGTCGGCTAATGGGTGCTCACAAAACAAGGACAACATCTTACCACCCGCAATCAGATGGAATGGTGGAGCGATTCAACCAAACTCTGGAGAGATACCTGGCAAAAGTAGTCGAAAACAAACAACGGGATTGGGACAAGCATATCCAGCCATTTTTGCTGTCATACCGAAGTGCTGTTCATGAGAGCACCAATGTCACTCCTGCTTTTGCCAATTTTGGACGTGAATTACGACTACCCGCCGACTTAATAACTGGTGTCCCACCGGATTCTCCACAACCCATAACTGAGTACGCCAGTGACCTCCGGAACAAAATGAACGACATCTATGAGCACATTAGAGAGTATGGCCAGCAAACATCAGAAAGAATGAAGACTAGATACGACAGAAGGACTGTTAGTCCTTCTGTCGTATCTAGTTGACCCTGGGTTCGAGGAAGGCTCGCTGGTATGGCTACACAACCCTATACGCAAAAAAGGGAAATCTCCAAAGCTACAAGCCAAATGGGATGGACCATACCGAGTGGTGACCAAGATCAACGACGTGACGTTCCGCATACAGAAGGAACATCGAGGTGCTCCCAAGATAGTTCATGTGGATCGATTGGCGCGATATTACGGGTGCAACGATGCTCGGGACGAGCATGTCTTAGGAGGGGGTAGTGTAACGCAGTAGGAGCCCTTTGTAGGTATGCAGTAACTATGATGTAATCTGCGGTGTACACGATTCTGGGAAGCTCTATTGTTTTGCGTTTTTTATTGGTGCCTTTTGTATTCGGTTTTATAGCTTAATGACTCGAGCGGGATCAGCCTTTGTATCTTGTCTTTTTTTGGGTGTTTACGTAAATGAAAAACAATAGGGGATTCTCGAACTTTCAAGTTGTTTACTTGTTAACACAATAGCGTTTATTAAGATCGAGTAATGTTGCGAAATATCTCGTAGGTTCGAGACTGTAGGAAATAACGGATATAAATACGCCGGCCGACCCTTGGGGATCAGTGTTTATTCGTTTACCGTCGAAGCGATAACTACTCGGGTTAGAGTGCGATACCAGTGATTGTGTAGTGACTAGCTTGTGTGAATATCAGTGCCAGTGTAAAGTGTTTGTGCGAACCAGTTGTGTCGTGTGTTTTTATGATTTTTGTGAAGTGATTGTGTGCAATAAAGTGCAAAGCGAATAATCGGCGTTTTAACTGACTATCCAAGAACCCATCTCGTAACAGTATTTAGTCATCATGGCTATTGTAAATATAAATATGCCAAAATAATTTAAATTATAATACAATTCAGGTGATTTTAAAAAGTCATTTATGCCATAAAATACCTCGTTTAACCAACATTTCAACTAATTTCTAAACATAGATTATACTTATCTTTACAGTTAAACATTTTATGGGATTAAGTAATTCTCAAATGGCTGCAAAAATTTACATTCGAATAAGTAAAGCTCATTTGACTATTTTAACACGTTGGCTATTAGATTGGCCTCATAATAAAAAGTTAATAATGATGTAGATGTCTCCCACTCCTGGGAGACCTTTGCCCAGGAGTGGGACAGTAAAGGATAAAAAAAAATATGTAGATAATGATATGTTAAAATATGTTCATCGTCTAGAGAACCAGTCAATACCATGATAAACATAATAAAGTTCCCGAACTGAGACCATGGATCGGAAAAGCACATTCACAAAGGAGATGAGATGACCAAATTGAAAACGTAACTGTGACCACGTCTTTGGGTAAGCTACTTCCAAATTACCTTATTCATTTACATCCGTTGCATTCATAAACATTCGTAGAAAGGACCTATGACCAGCGACTGAATCGCTCTAAGCAGTAAAGCCGCCGGTTGTCGCACTAATTTAAAATATTTAACTGTATTTTTTGACCGATGAACCAGAGGAGGTACTCAATTCGACGCGTATATACAGGGTTATTTCTAATCAATTAGCATCCTTCTAGGGGCTTATTCTGTACATCAAAACTAACAACTTTTGATCTACGAATTTCGTCAAAACTCAAAAAAAATTCTGTTGTTCCATAGAAAAATTTAGTTTGCCCGCGACAAAATATATGGAACAGCTGATTTTGTTTTTAGTTTTGACGAAAGTCGTAGAACAAGTTGTTAGTTTGATGTACAAAATAAGGCCCTAGAAGGATGCTAATTGATTGGAAATAACCCTGTATATTTTTTTTTATGTATAACCAAGCATAACTTTAATATAGTTGTCCGATTTCAATAATTATTTTTTATTGGAAAAAGCATACTTCGAAATTGGTTCCTTTTAAATTTTATTGAAATCGGCTGAGCCATTTTTGATAAATCAACAATAATATGAAAAATGCTACATCGATCCGTGCGAAGTATTCGCGAATTCTGAACACGGGTGAAGTCGGTCATGCAATTTTTTGCAAAAAATAATCTTGTGTAATATTGTAGATTGTGTATCTCTATCTATCTATCTGACATCCTATGACTGAGGTGATGATTATGACCTAAATAAACGTTTTCAAACTATCTTCTTTTAAAAAATAAACTTTTAGTGCTAAAAGAATAAATACCAATATTGCGCAACGTCGACCTAAAAAGTCTCGTAAAAAAACACGCTCTCCCCCCAAACGGGAAACGTCATCGCAATCACATTACAGCATCATAATTTAATGGACCACGTTCGCGCCAGAATATCATTTTTTATTATATTAAGCTCTAATATTTTGTAGCGGCTGTTGGTAGAAATTTAGTAGCCGATATCTAGGTTTAAAGAAAGGTTTTAATTCAGCTGTTTCTAGCGTATGTGTAAAATACCTACATGGCTGATACATGCGTCATACTCGTGATCGGGTACTACATGCGGGTCGCCGGTTTGCTCGTGGCATTCACGCAATGCAATGAAACCACTGACTTAGACTAAGATTTAAACTAAACCCTCTCTATTGTACAGTCGCATTCTTTCAATTGTAACTAACTTAACAAAAGGCACAGACCCTGGAGTCTGTGGAAACCTACAATACACAGTATATCAAGAATATCATTATGATGGTATTTCACTATTTCTAGCCATTTCAGAGGCCTTCGTGCAGCCTAACACTCTGAGACCTCGGCTAGTTCCAGCACATTCGCACTTACACACTCGTACTTACTAGGTATTCTAGACATCATCTTAACATGCTCGTGTAAAATTGAGAATCTGATATTTTTTGGAAGTGGGTTTCAATACTATGTTTTACCCGCGCACGGTGTCACAGACCGTAACTTCGGAACCCTATTTTATATTATTAGCAAGAGAAGCTACATGGTCAACATTTTTCCTGTAGCTATAAGATTTAGTAAGAAAAGAAATGTAATGAATCATACAAATACTTTCCTATTTAACTGATTATCAGACTTCGCGTAACAGCCTTCAAAATTACAAATTTTTTTTCAAGTGTAGAAAAAACTAAACTTTGTTCAAGTGTAGAAAAAACTAAAATCTGTGTAAAAAATCAGTTTAGTACCTCGTGGGTCGAAACTCGAGATGTAGCTATCAAGATTTTAAAACATAAAAAAGCCAATTAATATATAATCCATATAAACATTTCATACACATTTTTTGTTGCACGTATACCCGCATTGGTCTCACGGACCGTAAGAAGACCAGTAGGTATCATAATATATTATAACTGCACTACATGATAAATTAAAGAAAAAATATGTACATTGCTATTTTTATGCATCGTAACTACTAACAAAAGAAAATTAAAACTGGTTCTTCCTTCTTTCTTAAACCATAGTGTATGTTTTCAGCATTTTCTTAGTGAGTTACCGAGATAGCCCAACGGATTGGCAAGTTGAAATGGCAATGGGCAGGGCACATAGCGCGGAGAACTAATGACCGATGGGGTCGAAAAGTTTTCGCGTGGAGACCACGTACCGGCAAGCGCAGCGTAGGACGTCCACCCACAAGGTAGACGGATGACCTCATTAAGACCGCAGGGTCGTGCTGGATGCAAGCCGTTTTCAACCGGTCTTATTGGAAATCCATAGGGGAGGCCTATGTCCATCAGTAGACTTCTTATGGCTGATCGATGGATGGATGACATAATTAATATTTAAACGTAAAGTTTAAGTTAAGTTGTAGGTTCATTAAACTATAACACAAGTTCAACAGTATACAATTGAACTTGTGTCTAAATTGTCCGGGCTACACATATTAGTATAGTTAAGTGCCACTGAAAGAGGTCATAAGGTGAAACTATAGGCAGCGCACGAAATTCGTCTTTTTTCAGGTTGTTACTTAACTATTCTCCTTGGATTTACAAAAACACAAATTTTGCAGCAATAAATAAATTGTATTAACATGTAACAAACACCAAAAATCTAATTAATTTATGTAAAAATGTTGACTTAACCAAAATTATGATGAATTTCAACCAATTAAGAGTTATACAATTTTAAAATTTAATGTTTTTTTTTAATGGCCGTATTAATTGAATAGAAGCTATTCATTGTCCCAAAAACAGTTTTCGTAAATTCATAGATAGACTAGGTAAATAGAGAAATTCCAGAAATAAATTGCTAAAAACCGAAAAAAAAAATTTCGCGCGCTGCCTCTAGCGTTTCATCTTCGGCAAAGTCACGGAGTGTTACCAGTCGTGAAAATATCAGTCGGAAACCTTATATAGGAAAAGTTTCCAGCTCGTTTATATCCATCCCATTCCTGCTTTATGTTTATAGGACAGCCAACTCATAAAGAACTAGCTTCAACATATTTTACGTAAAACTTACGACTGATACCAAAAGTAGGTACGATTTGTAGGAAAGTCAGAAACGGTTGCGTAGTACGTACGGAAAATTTATGGACGATTTGTTTGTACATTGGTTGACTTTTTCTATATGATATAGTTCGTTAATTAAGTACAATTATTTTAAGTACTATGTACAAGTTATGCGATCACCAACAGACCACTACTGTAGCTCTACGAATAATATAAAAGATCAAAGCCACTGCCAGTTTTGTTTTGTTTTAAATCGACTGTAATCGTACTTAGGCATTCGATAGAGAGAACGCTTTTTACGCTGCTATTTAAGTTACGCTGGCGTCTCTGTAATCGGGTTTAATGTAGTGATACTCTGTGTGTCATGGTCTGACAGTATTTTATTCTTGATTTAGATATTAATGCATTTATATAACACACATTGGACATATGAATTGGACGTTCCAAATTTAAATCACTTTACTCCCTAGGGAGTATCAAACAACATTAGTTCCTAGTCTAAGTTTTCTAGTTTATTTAAGTTTTGGTGTGGCAATTAAGAATATATCTATCTATCCATCTATCTATTATTGACATGCCATAGCCCTCAAGATTGTGTTAAGATAATAATGACTTGTTTTACGTTGAAATTGTACGACCTATAATGAGTCATTTTCAAGCAAATTCATGAAAATAATCATGTAGCATTTATAGCTTAATTTGATACCTGGAGAGGCGGCAGCGTGTCTAACTCTCTCTCAAGTTTAGGTGGTTCTTCTATTAGTAAATGTTCGGTAAAACTGCGGATGGGTGATCAATATGACGTACAAAATTGAGTGCTACTGTAGCTACGTCTACACATTAATTCGTATACCTAAGAATCTGTAACAGAATCTTTCAATCTAGCTCGTAGCAATTTCTGGTAGGTTAAAACTTTGATTCCGATTAAAACGATTGATTATTTTGATAAATCAATTCAAATCTAAAAAAAAATCCATATACATACTAGGTTATCTAGAACTGGTATACTAAACCAAACGAAGGTGATTCAGGCCATCATTATGAACAACTTTTTTATGAGGCCACCCCCGAGTTCGAGAAAAGAAAATCAGCCGATGCGATGTCGATTTCGAGATTTTTGTATATAACAGCTTTTTTTCATGAATTTCGGGTCGAACTCATCGTAAAAGTATAATGGTCATAATCACCCCCTTTCAGCTTAGTCCAGGGTAAGCAGATAACTCTGTAGACTACACTTTACTGCACTGCAATAAAATAAAAACCGATCAATTAAGAAAACATCACAAAAATAACCAAATCACCAGGTGGTCATAAAACAAAATGAGAAGTTCCTCGAGAAATGCTCGTTCGATCATAAATTTTATTTCTGTTGCCCCTAACATATTTGTAAAACTTATTCTCTACTCTCCACTAAACAAATCGCACAAATATGAATCCTATTGCATTGTGATAGGGCTATAGATTTGGGATGTAAATTAAAGGTTCCAGTTTGCAGGGCACGATGCGGGAGCAATTTTTCTTCATCCCTTCGTCCAATATGTTGCGGGATGGTAGCGCCATCTATCTTGTATGCGAGCCATTATGTAAATCAGTTTGCGAGACCAGACAAATAGACGAGTGGTCGTCTTAAGATTGAATGTGACCTATCTTTCAACTGTTATAGCAAAGTAGTCGTTGATCGAAAATTTATGTTTGAAAATTTTTAACTAAATTAATAGATTACCACCTGAAACATTTATTTGCTATATTAGACACAAGAGAGCTACGTTTCTTACATATAAATTTAAAAAAACTACAATTATGATGACATAAGCACTAAAAACTAACTAAACTAATTATTGTATGAATGGTGTGTACATAATTGCTACTATTTGTTTTAATTTAGTCACCGTTATCAAGCATTTAAATTTTGACAACGAAAAGTTTTCAATACAGAATTAAACGATTAAAACTGTATTTTGTAAAAAAAATAAGATTCGTTTTATAATAAGTACCTATTATTATTTTAGATTTAAGAGTAAACGTGCCGATAAACGCAAATAACGACCCTTAAGGGACAAAAATTTATAATGCTCATTAAGTCTTTAAAACCAACTGCAAAACAAAATAAAACAAAAAGCAATAGAATTCTTAATTCAGTATTTTTCGCGTTTTCAAGGCTATAAAAAGATATCTTAACGACGACGACAAAAAGATCCAGCATCAGTTTAACCAGTCTGTCCCGCGAGTGTCGTGTTTTACTCCAATGTTTTCTATTTAATGAAACAGATAGCTACCTTCAGGTCCCGATAACCACAATGTCATAGAGGATATAAAATACACAGTAGAGCACCGTTCGATATTTAGGCCTCGGTCAAACCACAAATGCAGCAAGAAATTGATCGCTTAAAACTCGCTTAGCACCACGCTTCGCGTCACCTTCGCGTCACGCTTGGCGACACGCTTAGCGTTACGTTTACATATGTAGAATTTGCACTGTCTAGACCGTCTAGTCTGGCAATTGTGCCATATAAACGGCCGAGATCTGCCACGCGGCAAAAATCATGCAGCTTCAGTTAACCGTGTAATTTCCTCTTTAGTTTACGCACGTCGCTTACGAACGTCAAACTTGGCGCTTTGATTCAAGCAGTTTGGCCATACGGCATTACATGTAGGTAATGTGTCTGTTTACTTTTAATGACCCTTAAAACTTTTCAATAAAATGTAAAGCAAAATGACACAAATAAAAGCGTTATTAGTATTATTTTGTATTGTAATAATTAAATTCGTAGTCGTTCGTATTTAGTAAGCAATTTAATATTTTCACGTTTTGAAGCTGTATCTTTTGAGTTTCAGAAGTTGATAATTTTATCACTGTTTTTAGTAAAAAATATATTTTAAATAAGTATTATTTTATTCACCAACTTTTGCTATACCTAGTATATTAGAGATTGCAAACCAGGCCCGGTCTTTCGGGCCTTCAACTGCTTTATTAGTTTCTTATTTTAATAATACGTTTTCAAATAGACACTATAAGGAGTAAAAAAAAAAAAATTACTAATACTAATTTTTCTTTTCCGTCCATAACTAAAAGTAATCAGTTCTGTATTAGTGTGATTTTGAGACTTGAGTGAGAGTTGGGATTGAATGTTGTGATAATTGTTCATAAGCCAGTTTGAAATAATTATTAACCTTGAATAATTGCTTTTTTCCATTCATTTATAGAAAATATTAATAAAATACTTTGAAGGTTTCATCGCTAAGACATAATCTAAAGTCGGCTAATGGCGACGAATGCAACCGGGCCCGGCCGGGTTGAGAAACATACCAGGTTGCAATCTCTACTAGTATCACTAGGTATATCTGGACAAAGACCTATACTACAGCGTTCCAACAGGACAGCCCGAAAGCGGTTTACATTTTAGCATGTTTATGCGAATGAGTGGAAGCCCTACACTACTTTTGCCGGTAGGTACAATCATGTTCCTCATTAAATCGTGTTCTCATCGGCCATTAGTTTTTCTATTTGTAAGTAAGTATGTTTGTATAGGCCAGGTGGGTAGCCCTGGTGTCAAAGTTTTTAGGCCGTTTGAAGGCCTCTGACATGGTTTAGTGGTTAAAACAACCGGGACCTTCAATTTAGAGTGTCATCCGAACCGCAGTAGCGCTCAGTTGGAAAATGGCACTCGCGGTCACCCATCCAAATACTGACCCTGTGGAACGCTGTTTACTTTCGGTGATCGCTGACAAACACCTAGTCAAACTACGCTACGATTGTTCAGACCAAATAAAAAAACCGGACAAGTGCGAGTCAGGCTCGCCCATCGAGGGTTCCGTACAAACAAGTTGTTAAAATAATTGAAAACCTGTTATAGCATGTTCTAATGAAGTTCTTTTATATGATACCTTACTTGATACGATTTACTCACTTTGAATTTTGAACCCATATTTTGAGAATTTTGAGGCGCTATTTTTTGTGATTTAAATAAAAATGTACAGTTTTCAGATTTATATATGTGTTCTCTGAGACAATGCTTCTCGCCAAATTTCATAGTTCTATGACAACGGGAAGTACCCTGCAGGTTTTGATTTTTGTGAGTGTCGAAAAATGCGTTTTTTACGACAAACGGCTTTTTTTAACGGCTCTAACTTTTTTTTGCGATAACTGAGAGGTTTTTCTTTTACAAAACTGCAAGAAAACATAGTATACAGTTTAAATTTCAACTCGATATCTTTACGCGTTTCCGAGTTAAAGAGTCTTGACATACACACAGACGGACAACAAAGTGATCCTATAAGGGTTCCGTTTTTTCCGTTTGAGGTACGGGACCCTAAAAATCAAGACTAAATGTCGTGAACAGACAAGCGAGGCTGGTTTTTTATACATGTGTGACTGCGTTGGTGTTGCGCCGCCTTAGTTCGACAAGCCAAGGCATAGTTTGTACGAGTACATGTGTTGTGTCTGTACACGGCGAGGCATAGTTTTTTCCGCCTCCCTTGTTTGTTCGCAACATCCTGTCTTGATTTTTCTGAGTACGATTGCTACAGTTTTTCTACTGCTTTCCAAGAACTGTGTCAAAGTGGATGAACGAAACGCACCCGTTTACGTGAACTACGGCCACGGCGGAGACTTGGCGGGAAAATTTCGCTTATTCCATTTGCGGTTTTTGATTAAATTGCTTTAAGGATGCAGATGAGGCAGAGATACGAAACGAATTTGTTTTAAGATATTTTTGCTTCTTTGCTAAATGAATATTTTATTGGACACGACAGGAGTTATTACTTTAATCAAACCTTGTTGAATTTGGCATATTTTTCGACGCCTGATTTAATTTGAAGTTTAATTTTATTGAATTGTACCGTTTTTGTAATAATCCATTACTTAAAATAAGCCTCCTCACTACGTATTAAGTACTTAAGAGAAAAATTGTTTCAGTGTTTAGAGAAATTAAAAAGATACCTAGTTATAAGGACATATATTTTCTTTAATAACATAATAGAAGTAGTCGTCAGAGTTTTGATTGTTATTTTCTAATTTTATTTTATCTACATAGGTAATTTTTAATGATGATATTAATATCTAATATTATTATACAGCATAATTTGATTTTTTATTGATCTTTTCATAATTAATTATTAATCAAATAATCAAAGTTGATTAGTTAGTAAATATACAAAAAAAATCGCAATTGCGAGTCAAACTCGAGCACGAAGACTTATGGGATCCCCCTTTTCCCCATTTCAACCGTTTACCTGTTACATCGAGCAAAAAAATGTAAAAAAAGGGGGCGTTGGATGTAAGGGTGAAACATCAAACGTGATTATATTTAATTATTTATTTTATTCTGTTTTTAGTATGTATGGTTATAGCGGCAACAGAAACACAACAGCCGTGAAAATTTCAACGTTCTCTTGAGATACAGCCTGGTATCAGACAGACAGACGGACGGACAGCGGAGTCTTAGTAATAGGGTCCCGTTTTCACCCTTTAGGTAAAGACTCTAAAAACATATAAATGAACGTGTCTTATAACACCAGTATTCACCTAGTAAGTACCTATACGAGTCAGTAGACTGTATGTTATGCTGAGTATATTATTTCTTATCGACATATACCGAAGTGTTTTATTATACTAATACTATAGCTAATACTGACAAAATGTAACGTTCTTTTTTACATCGGCTAAAAACAAAACCTTCTTTTTTTCTATGTTTCATATTTTAGGAAAGATCTTGTCTTACAAAAGATTACAAAGCTCGAAACGTTCTCCAAATATGCAGCATATGTTCAAAGAAAAGCAAACACTCTTTCATATGAAATATGTTCACTGGCTTCCACAGTAATGGCTGACTGTATGTGGTCAAACCCTTTCTGTGGTCAGGAGCCACCGTTGAAAAGGGATCTCTTACTTTGTAGTGGTAAAAAGATTACTAACTCGTGAAATGGAAATTAAAATGAGGTTGGTGGAGTTTATTTTAATTTGTTTTAGTCGGCATTTTTGTAAACAATTTTATACTCTCCTCATACTTTCATTTTTGTTTAAAATTAGTTTGTTTATATTTTAAATGTGTCGCATAGTTCTGGTGCCAGGACTTTTTCATCTACAAGCTGTTGGTATAATTTTGTGGTTAAAATCTCAGACCAAATAAAAAAATCAAGACAGAACGTCGTGAACAGTCAAGTGAGGCCGGTTTTTTATACATGTGGTGAATACGTCGGTGTTGCGCCGCCATAGTTCGACTGACAATCCAAGGCGTAGTTTCCTTGTACGTGTATGTGTGTGTAACTGTATCTGTACACGGCGAGGCGTAGTTTTGCCGGCCTCACTTGTTTTACTCTCGATTTTCTGTCTTAATATTTTTATTTGATCTGAGGTTAAAATAACCTAAACTGTGTTATCCAACAGCTATGTTTGCAACTCAGAGCAAATAAAAAAATCAAGAGAGAATGTTGTAAACAATCAAGTCAAACCAACCCAAACTACGCCTTGCCATGTACAGACAACTACACACACATCCACGTACAACGAAACTACGCCTTGGCTTGTCAGTAGAACTATGGCGACGCAACACCGACGCACTCACACATGTATAAAAAACCGGCCTCAATTGACTGTTCAACGACGTTCTCCCTTGATTTTTTATTTGCTCTGAGGTTTGCAATAAGTACTTACCTCTTCATACCGCGATGTTCTCAGTAGCTCAAGCACGAACTTCCAGCGGTTTCGTATCGTCAACGTATCGACGGCTCGATACGATAACGATAGGAGGCAGCACGAAGCAGTATCGTCGGACATTCGAATGCTCGATACGATTCCGTAAGTGACGTCATACTATCGTAAGCAAGGAGGTGCGTGTTTCGTTCAGAAACAAAGTCGGGAATTACCGGTTTTATTATATTGGACATAGAAATGTATTTATCATGAATTAGAAATCATTTTTTATACGAATATAATCCATAAAACAAACACAAATAAAGAAATGCTTACTCTACTCCTAGAAAGTCGAATTTATTTTGACCAAGTCAAACGTAAGCTTTTACGGTTTTCGAACGAAATAATTTCATTGACACTTGCTCCAAACAAAATATTGAGGTCAAGTTTGTTTACAATACGACGTACGAAGACTTAAAATTAAATGTTTTAAATGATTCCTGTCGCATTCTACATAAATAATATTATAATTGAGAAACTAGCCATATTAAGTACATGATGATAGTGAAAGCACTTTGGAAAGTAAGTTTTATTTAAGTGTTTTGTTATGTGTAGTTTTGTGTTTTCGTGATGTGAAATGGAAACTAATTAGATCCATTCTTGCAGAAATTGATATTTTTCGAAGCCGTGGTGGCCCACTAAGTCGACGTTTCATATGGAAAAAGCTTGCTAATAAATAGTGATGTCACAGGAGACCATAGTCGGAGGAGAAATGGTGCAAGGTATGTTGTCTCAATTGAATTTTTTACATTTTTTGCTGTTTGGGGCACTTGACACACCGCCTCTACCTTCTCGGTACTTCATACTTTTAATATTTGCTTAGCTAAGGTCCTTGAAAATAGGGTTATACAGATAATTGGAGTGCAAGCAGCAATGGGTATGGTGATCATTCATTTCGTGTCAATGGCTAGACTCTTTTTGGGTATGGTGATAGAAGAAGCTTGGTTTGAACAGGTTAGAATGGTGTGCATTTTGTATATACGTAACAGCTAGTTTAATAACTTATTTTTTATTATTATTCCAGGGTATGATGTCTTTGGTAGAGGAAGAGCCTGTCAGAGCAACCTGAAGCTCGCAAGAACTTGTACCATATGAGCCAGTTAGTAGTTACATCCAGCCAGTAGGTAGTTACGAGTAAGTACATCAAATTTTTATGTAAAAGGTACCTATCACAGTTGATTTCTTAAGTATTCTTACTAAGATATATCACACTGTTCAAATAATGAAAAATAATAAACAAGACTCAGCAAAGGATTTGTCATTTCAATCTAAATGGTGATTATCATTCATAAATTATGCAAAATAAATTTAAGATAATTGATTAATGACAGATTATTTTTTACTGCCTCGATGGCCCAGTAGTTAGCAACTCTGGCTAATGTGATAAGTGATGGGTTCGAGTCCCTCCTAGGGCAAGCATTTGGGATTAATATACTCGTAGGTGTTTGCCCTGTGTCTGGACGTTATTATCTATAGGGACAGGTATGTATTTCAAAATATAATGATTATAATTATGTACCTACCATATAAATTTCTAGGAGGCTTTGTTCATATTACAAGTTGAGGTTACACAGAGGCCATGTGAATGATGTCTCTAATATATTAATTAATCTTATTCATTTGGGCCTTTTTCAGATTGGAATATTCCAGGAACGAGCAGTCAGCCCACTTGCTCCGCCTCCACCACCGGTCACCTCTAAAGAGGAGGTTCCTCTTTTATCCCTAGTAGCTACAAGAAAAGAGTATGACGGAGTGATATAAGTAGACCTGCAATTGCAGCTGCATGGATGGATTAATGAAACAGGCTATGAATGTTTGTGTATGGTTTATGGAAAAAGTCTTATTTTTATCTATATTTTCGTATGGTTTACTTCTACTTGTTGAATTTAAATAAAACATATTATTTATGTGTCTAGTCTGTTATTTCTGTCCATTAATATATTTTTCAAAGCTCTTTCTCTAATCTAATCTCATAAAAACATCTTCAGAATATAATGACTGTTGAGGTACCACACATGGGGTAAACATAATGACCATGAACCAAGAAAAAGCAACTGTTTTTTCTAGGTTCATGATAATGAACAACTTTCATTTTGACACCAATCCGGAATTTGAGATAATATTAGGTTCTAGACAAAAACAATCTGGAATTCCATGTTGGTCCCATAATGAAAGTTGCTCATTATGATTTACCTCATATGTGATCACAACTTATAACACCTTTCTTAAACACGTATAATAAATAATTATGTGAAAATACTAGTAGTATTTGCATTTTCTGGCTTTGCATTAATTGTGATAATATTCGAAAGCAACAAAAACTACTTAATATTGTAAAAAAAGACCGCAAAATAACAATTTTATCCAACTCGATACTTTTCTCACCGACAAATTCTAAGTGAGACAAGTCTCGATAGCCAGCCTTCGAAATCCTCGATTCGATACGTCAAAATGCGGTTCGTGCTCGCAATTTTGTTTATAAAGTGTTACGTTTCACGGACTTCTCGATACCAACTCGATACCTACTCGATACGATACCGATACGATTCCGATATTTATAGTTTGTGCTTCGAAATTTAGTTCCATTTCCGCACGATAGGAGCGCTGTGCTATTTTCCATACATTTCTTTCTCGATGTCGATACGAATATTTTTTCGCAAGGAGTTCGTGCTTGAGCTACAGATGACATTCGATCGAAAGTAGGCAATTTCAATGACGTCAATAAACTAGTGCCAATAAGGGGAGAGACGTGAAAGAATGACCATCACTCATCTAATAACCAGATGAGACATATTAATTACTATTTAGGTATTTACAAGCTCGCCTATAATAGCTTTCCGATCAAAAAGTGTTCATGGCTATTTTTATTAAATTAAAAAATTTTGTTAACTGTTTTTAGGCAAGCATATCATAATTATGATTCATTTTGTAATTAAATTAAGGTGTTATACTTAAAAAGAAAGTCGATCTTCAGCGACTTTTAGACCACAAAACATTTTATCTCCTACTATTTTTTTATCATGAAAGCTAAGACAGTTTTATACTTTGTATTTTGGATTTAAGACTTCTTACGTCCAACTAATTAAAAGTGCTCGTGTTACTAACATTCATCGACTTAGCATTTTTTCTGCTTACATTTAATTTTGAAGCTAACATCAAAATGAACTGTTAAAATTTGTTTAATGCACATTTTAATGTAAATATTACGTACTGTCAAATAATTACCATTTCCTGAAACCACAGAACAGCGAACTACTTTAATTAGAAAGGAAATCGATGACAATTTTCAATGAAAACCGCTGTCGCCAAGTATGTATTACCACTGTAAAATATCTGCACAATAACTGTGCAATTTCCACTAGCTTCGGAAATATTTTTTTTACTTTAAAATAGAGCGTAGTATACTTTCTGTCACATCACCAAGATACGTTAAAGCCCATAACATTAATTTGGTCATAATTTAAATGCCGAGTTTAAGTTATTAAATACACTTTATTTTATTAATGTTACATCACAATGGCAAATGCACCAACATGCCAAGCCAAAAAAAAATAATGGGCCAATCTCGAATTTGAATATGGTATCACAGTTATTTTTTGGCATTTAGCTAGTGATGAGCGATGTGATTGTGCAGTTTAATTTTATCGATAACGTGATTTTATACTTTTTGCATAATACGAGTATATGGATTATGTAACTGAATCTATATAGTGTATAATTGATGACAATGATTGTGCAGTTTTATTAGTATTTAGGAAGTTTTGGAATAAACACTGAAAAATCATGTCAACGCGCCGTATTGTATTAATTTGTAAAACTTGTGTTTCTATCAGTGGTAATAATATGTGAAAATTTGTGCTATTTCGAAGATTATGAACTGAATTACGTACAATAGTGTAGACAAAATAATGTAATGTGTAACGTGATTTTTTGTGTTGTTACAAAAACTCCATAAAGGGCGGCGCTATTAGTAAATTCGCTACTGCTTTACTCAGGCATGACTTAGATGTGACAGTGACTTTTTACCTACTTCCAAAAAGTGAAGGTAGGTACCTAATACCTACCTGGGCTAGCCACCCGGCCTATACGAACTTACTTACTTACTACCTACTATGTTCGTCTGTATGTATGTTTTTGTATATTTTCAGCGGTATTTTCGCCAATTATATGGACCGTTTTATTTTTTATTTTAATTTTGAAATGGTATACAAGTACACCCTAGCTGAAATCATTTAAATGATATCAAAGTCAGCTGAGCCGAAAAAAAAATGTAAAATCAACAATAGTGTTAAAAATTACTACATGGATGCCACATCAATTCCTGCGAACTATTTGGATTTTGTAAACGGTGGAAGTCGGCCAAATGCCATTGTTGCCAAAAAATAATCAATTGTATCTAGATTTTTGTGCTGCCTACGACTGTGACTATTTATAAAATGATAATATCATAATAGAAACATTTTAATAAACAACTCCATAATTACATGTAACAATAGTAGTAATTATCATAACATCATAATAGAACTTACACTTGACACTGGCAAATACATATTCCATGCGACGCCAATATTTAAAAGAAGCAGAATATATTTATTACAATCGAATTGTTCTAGTTTGGAGCTCTATAATTGAATCATTGGATTAGCTGAATGTATACGTAAATGGTTACGTGGCCGAGTGAGAGCGCGTGCTTGTGCGAGCGGGAGATTTTTCGGGGTGATTCGTTTACATCTTTTCAATTTTAGCGTCTCTTAGTCAATATAATTATAATTATAGATATCTTTTAAAAACGGAACCTTTATACCTAGTCACACAAATTTTTTTTATATGAACTATAAAATTGTATTAGGTAGGTACTTCAGAAAATGTAAATCTTTACTGAATAATAGTACGGCATCCTTCGTGCGCGACTCCCACAAAGCCGATAATGCTAATAAAATCAGATTATATTTTCAAACATACGTCAAAATAAAATGTAATTTAATTCAAAGGCAAATCTCCCCCAAAATAACTCATATTTTAAAAAAAACACTAAACACGTCTTCCATCAATTCTATTACAGAATATATTATGTGTATACCTTATCATCGAATGTATAATTACGGTTTCTATTTTAGGTATTGATGGTGGCTTCAGGCATCTTTATTATGTGAGCAATCACTTTTCCAAAAAAAATGTAGGAATCCAGTCATGTCGTCCTGTTGCCTCGATCCATGTACTCTTTGTCAGTGCTGATCCAGCATGCGACCACGAAAAGCCACAAAAAGAAATCTTTCAACGTGTGAAAAAGTGACAGATATATACATCGCCATCACGCTGGCTCGTTCTGACACGTTGAAAGAAATATTACTTCGTGGGCATCCTAGCCCAGCTGGGAACTTTTATTCATAAGTAGTATAACAGTTAGAATGTGGTGCAAATACAATTATGTATTACTAAAAAGTACACCACAATCACAAATATTTTACTAAATATGCAGATAACAATAAATGTCTAATTTCGATAATATTAACTTACTATCAAAATTTATCGATATCGATAATTTTTTTGATTATAATATGCTATAATTACAAAACATTTGAAATTAAAATAATTATATTGACATCGATATTTTTTTATTCCGACATATTATTAACTTTGTAGAAAAATTTATCGATGTCGATAAAATGTTTGCAAGTTTTGCCACCACTATCAACGAAATTCTAGGCAGTAAAAGATAACGTTTATATAAAAAAATGCCTACAATTTAGACTTGCTATTGAAAGGATATTCCTCCTTTTTGTAAACTAAAGTCTTTGCTCTGTATTCGACACGTTACAATAGCGCGAACTGGCATTTTTTGGGCAAAAATTACCTCTGAAATCACTTGAACGACTGAAACAGTAAATGTCACGATTTCACGTATCTTGAGTTATAACTCATGATAGTGGATACAAACCCCCCTCCACATTTCCTTTCTATTTCCTTCTCTTTTCTGTGCCTGAAACCAATATTCATCAAACGAACAAGGAGTTCTTACACAATAATCAAAGAGTTGCAATCAAAAGCGCACAGACTAAGCAAAATGATACAGTGACGCCAAAGCAATTCATGGTCCTTTGTTCTCTAGCTATTGTAATACCACAGTATAAATAAATAGTCGACACTTTTGTCTCTTCAAGTAGGTACATTGCCACCAGCTTATTTGACCCGGTGGCCGTAAAGGTGCCATTCTGGAAAACGCGACAGACAGCAAACGACATCGACAGCGGCGGACAGCGACGGCATTTGCATCAACGGCAGACAGCATTACTTTTCAGTATTAATTTACAAATTAATACTGAAAAGACCGATTCCGATAAACGATCTGTCACGCTGCAATTGCCGTCTGACGATGTCGTTTGCCGTCTGCCGCGTTCTTCGGAATACTACCTTAAGAGGAACCAGCGACGCTATTCTGAAACGTCAAAAAATTGGCAGCATTATGTGATTCTGTGGCAGAATTTTTACGACAGTAGTGACGCCGCCACTGGGTAAGATAATTTGGTGGCACTGTACCTAGGTATTGGAAAATTTTACTTTGATCTTTACAAACAATAGCAAATAAGGTATGGTAGTTTTCTGTAAAAACAGTGATTCTTGTAACACAAATAGATTCTTATTGTTATATTTATTGGGTCTGTAAGTATAATAATCGGCCAAATGCGAGTCCGACTCGCGCACAAAAGGTTCCGTACCATAAGGAAGGCTCCTTAATATATTTTATTTATTTATTATTGAAGCGGAATATACAACTTAATATTATGTAAATCTTTTAAGCATCTTCCTGTTACCGTTATTAATATCGAGCATAAAACACGTTTTTTGTATAGGAATTTATTATGTAAGTACTAGTTTTTACCCGCGGCTTCGCTCGCATGATATTTTGATTTTTGACACAATATCATAATAATTTATAGCCTATGTGTTATTCTGATATATAAGCTATATTATTGCAAAGTTTCATCTCAATCCGTTCAGTAGTTTTTGCGTGAAAGAGAAACAAACATCCATACATCCATCCACCCATCCTCACAAACTTTCGCGTTTATAATATTAGTAGGATGTATTAAGGGCACATAAATATTTATTATATTGTAATTTAATTATTTATTTTTAAAGTGAATATTTACTAAATTTAATATTCTGTGAATATTTCAAGCATGTATGTGCCTGTCACCTTTATTAATATTGAGCCAAAAACGACGAAAAATTCCTTAAATATTTTTTTTGTTATTAGTATTTGTTGTGCAAAAGAAATGTTTAGGTAACTTACACTTAAAAAATATTACTCGTATTCCTTGCTAATATAGGCGGGGAGAGCCTTTCCGCCATGAAATTCTCAACAACCCATCTTTGACTTGGTAGTAAATCGATACAGTTTTGTAAAATCACTGCATACGACTTTTCGTTCCGTGAACGACCCGTGGCAAGACATTTTAGGGTCTCCAAATGTTTTATCTTGCGTGTCTGTAAAAATAATTTTACTATAGAGATTTATGAACTAAATAATTCTATTTTTATGATAAGCAAACGCAACTTAAAGTATGTTGTATTTTTATGTTTCGTCAATCATCCATCTGTCACAAGAAATCCACTGCTGGACATAGGCTACGGATTTCCAATAAAACCGGTTGGCAGCTCTTTGCATCTTTCGCAATCCTGAGATCTTATTAAAATCGTCCTTCCTTATCCACCCCTCCTAGATAAACTTGAGATGAAGGATGTGAAATTGCACGGTATTTTTTTCGATTTTGAGGTGGATTTTGGCTACTACAAGTAGTTTAACTAACAGTGCGGAACAAACACAGGTACCTTTTCATCGTAGAGCCAAGTCTGAGAAGCTGTTTTCCCCCGACACGGGTATAGCACAATTGAATCAAACATGTAATCCAGACACAAATTTTCGTCTTCCTGTCGAATTTCACCAGACTTTGTATATATCCAAAACTAAAATATAATGCGATATTGTAAGTATGTAAAATAACTCAAGTATTAGATATTTAAGCTTTAAGAAACAAATCTGTATCGTAATCAAAAGTTATCAATCTTTATACTGTGTGTGAAAATAGTTTGATTGTGTTATGTGTACCTTTATGATATGTATGATAAATAAATGAAATAAAATGAAAAAAATATATATCTATACTTATAATATTATAAAGAGGAAAGATTTGTTTGTTTGTTTGTAATGAATAGGCTCCGAAACTACTGGACCGATTTCAAAATTCTTTCACCTTTGGAAAGCTACATTATCCCCGAGTAACATAGGCTATATTATATTTAAAAAAAAAATAGGGATCTTTTCTAAAACTCCAATAATGCCACATAAGGTGTAAAAAAAGACCTGAAAAATTCCTTACGTCGCGTGCGCTGAGAAAACTATTGATGATGGAATAAAATAATGTACTACGACTTTATAGAACACACTATAATTTACAAAAAATGTCTCGACAGCATATATCTAACTATTATAGTTAAGCCGTAATAACTGTTCTTTTATTCTTAAAAATTAATTGAAATACCGTCGCAGGAAAAGGATCTTAATTTGTATCTTGGTATTAATCCTTATCAAAATAAATTATTATATATTCAAGACTGTTTCCATAGCTTTATGCCACTTTTTAAATTATTTAATTCAGACATTTTATTACAAAGATATTACGAGTTCAAAAATGTAAGTATTATAAAAGTTGCGTTTCGCCGCTCACTCCGCTTGGCAATTCATGTACTTTGTACAATGTACATAATACAAAATTCACTTCGAGCAAATATCTATAGAGTCACAATCGTGAAAAAAGTGTCCGAGCCAAAATCCTGCCCAAGCTACGTAGTGGGAAGGCTTTTTAGTTAGTCGTAAGGCGATTCCAAGCCGACTACAACGCCGCGCGATGCCAAAGTGCTCGGTTACAGGCACTTATTAGGTGACATAACGTCGAGATTCAAGGAAACGGGTCATTGAGAATTGAGAAGGGTGCTTGGGCCATATCCACCACCAGTGCCAGGGCCCAGTGTGGGTTGGTGCAGATTGCCACACAATATTTTCCTTCGCCGAAAAGCCAATGATTTGAAATTCCGTACATACGAGTAAGTTCCAAAGAAACTTATTGATACAGGATCGGGATTTGAACCCACCACCTCACGATTGTAGGACAGGCGTTACTACCACTAGACCACCAAAGTTATATATCTCCGCCATTAGTGTGTCGATTTATGTTTTATTGGTAGTAAATAGGTATGCAGTGGCGTAGCGTGCCTTGGAGGAGCCCAGAATCAAACATAGTTGGGGAGCCCAAATCACTAATTTCTCACAAAAGAAACAAATATCCTTGCATTAAATTGAAATAAATATATACCGCCTTACCGCAAACGATTTAAACGCTGTTTAGCCGTACAATTTGTACTGTTAAACGTTGTCTAAAGCCTGCGTAAAACTTTAGTGTTAAGACGGTTATTTATAAGTTGTCACTTCCTCCTAGAAATTGAGCTAGCCAAACAATTCAAATGAAATATACACTTTTCTTGCCTTTTTTTCAGGAAATTGATAATTGATAATGAATAGAATATAATTACCTATATTAGCTAAGTAAGTCTAGCTGAAGACGATTTCAGTTGTTATAAAATTTCTGCCTCCTAGGACAACTTTCGGAAGAATGCTTAACCCGGGAAAAAAAGAGATGACTTTTTTTCGGGAAGCACGAGATTAAGTGACATTGTGGATAACATTTTACTAGGTTTTGCTTACACACGTTAAGGCCCCTGTAGCCCGGGAGCCCCGTATTATTGACACGGCTGATACTGCGGTAGCTACGCCCCTGCACATAGTATGTGAAACGAATTGTCAATCTTAACGTTCTCGAATGTAGACAATGTATTACAAGTGTAGCGAAGGTCTTCACGTGAATCTAAGATCTGGTCGTGACGTCCGGAACACGTTGGATGCCAGCGCTTCGATTCCTTCCATCACAGCTCTTTGGGTTAGCAAGTTGAAGAGGCCTTAGGTAGGGCACACAATTCGTAGAAGTAGAACTGATGTCCAATGTTTTTCAAAATTCTAGAGTGAAGACAAGATCAAGAAACTAACTTACATGGGTAGAATGTATAGACTGTGGGTCTGTAATATTTTAACGTCGCTTTCATTCTCATCATTGTCATTTTCTGAAATCAGGGCTATATATTATGTACAGCCACCCAACACATACAAACTCACTTTTATTTAGATATGCCAATACCTACTATCTCTTTTTCATAAACTTCGAACAGTTTAAGACTACGGAAACTCTCGCGATTTGGGTAGGTTTTAACTCATAATAATGGTTCATCCGGTATGTCTAGCATGTGTGTGGCGCATACCTACATTACGTGGTAAGTATATGTATAGCCAATCATACCCGGGCAAAGCCGGGACGGGCAGCTAGTTTCCTATAAATATATAAATATATATATATTAAAGATCTGGCTAGGCGACTGGTAGAGGTGACACGTGACCAGAATGCTGGCATCTACTTTGGTCAAAAAAATAGTATAGCGATTCAGCGAGGCAATATAAGTTTTAGTGTTTAGTATTAGTTTTTATTTTAAGTAGGTTAATTTTATTTCCTTTAAGTTCTATGATATTGAAGCGTGGAAAAGCCGACTTTTTCGATTTATTCACATAGTAAAATTTGTTAACATTGTTGAATACAAATTACCCATATGCGTCTGTTGGCTAGAAAAAAACTCAGTACACAGATGTATAGGAAGGGGTGTTTAGATATTTTACTTAGTACCTGATTTTCGCCCTGACGATGGCAAGGTAGTAACGATATATTTTCATTTAACATCTGCGTCTTTGTTGACCCGTCAAGACACCAATCATCATGGTTCAGACTTGCAATCTGTAAATTACAAATCTTTACTATATTTAGACAGCTTAAAAACGTTTAAGCTGTCTAAATATAGCAAAGATTTACGTGAACGCGGCTAGGCGACTGGTAGAGATGATACGTGACCAGAATGCTGGCATCTACTTTGGTCAAAAAAGCTGTCTAAATATAGCAAAGATATAATAAAGCATAGGAATATTAAGTGGACATTTTACCATAAACATAATGATAATAAAGGACCTTACTTGACCACTGGCGACATAGTCATCAGGTATTATCAATTGTGGGTACACGTTATCTAAATACCACTTGAAAGATTTACACTTCAATTTTTCGCGCAGTGCTTTCCTTTTAGCAACATCACCGATATCTCCTTTATTATTACCTATTCTTTCGTAAAAATATTTTGCGTATTCATCTAGCCACACCTAAAAAATAAGGGACACCTTAGACAGTCAGTTTGGGGTATCTGACCCCAAACTAAGCAAAGCTTGTAATACGGCACCACTAGATACTGTTAAACTACATACATTTGTTTGTTTTTAATTTTATTAGATTTAAGGTCCTTTTGTTAAGCCTTTCCAAGCAATATTGTTCAATCTTTTTTTCTTAATGTATATCCTAAAAAGCACAGACCCTGGAGTCTGTGGAGTGTAACAATTAAATAAAAAAAAAAAAAAATATATATATTTTAAAATATAATTACACAGATAAAAACACCCAAGCACGGAGTAAACATATTATTATGTTTATTGCATAATTTTTTGCCCTGCATGGGAATTGAACTTACGCCTCTTTGGCCCGAAGTCGGGGCCGTTAACCACTGGTCCACAGTCAAACTAGTGTATTTGGAAGCAGATTTTACTATTCCAAGAACTTACCGCAGCCAATCTCTTTTTATTTCTTGTATTTGATCCTTTAATACCCCTATAAGGAAACCTATTCCTAAATACATGTCCAACATGAGAACAGGGAACGATTTCCATGGAGCCACCACACATCCACGATTTAAAAGAAATTTCCAGATTTTCGGCTCCCCAAATCTCGAACTCTTCATCGTAGAAACCTAACCTTTCAAAGATTTTTTTATCAATTGCAAAAAGTCCTCCAGATATCGTAGGAGTTTTTATAGGTCCAACATTACTGTCGTTATTTGCATTGATTTTGTCCGGTAATGGCATCCAGCAAAAATCCAGACTCCATGTAAATCCACCAATTTGAAGGTCGACAAGGTCTTGATGAATGAATTCAAATGTGGATTTATGTATATCATCTATAACTGGACTGACCACTTTAGTGGGGTCTTCAAAAATTCTTTCCAGTAAGGGTTCTAGCCATCCTGAAATTTATTTACAAATATCTAAAAAAAAAAATCAAATTTGGAGGCACGGCAGTGTCCCCGCAAGACGAGCCTTTTCTCGAAGCGGTTCGCCGATTTTTCGAACGCTTATAACTTGAGTTTGGAGTACAATAGATAAACGAAATTATCTGGATATCATTACCATAATAGACATGAAAAGTTTTAATTGCATAGCTCTTATACATTAGTTTTTATGGATAATCTAAAAACCCCGATTTCGTCACTGATTCACTGATGATCATCAAAACCTATAGGGTACTTCCTGGAGTCCTATAAAGCTGAAATTTGGTATGTAGCCCCCCCTCCCAATTCCCCAGATTAGGGGGTGAAAGTTTATATGAGACTTCCATAATTTTTTATGGAAGTTTGTACGTGACTTTCGCAAATGTTGATGCCTGAGGTCTGAAAATTGATGTATGAAGTCCTTGTTATAAATTATGAAACACGTATTTAAGTATTTTTCGTAAATCACTCCGACCCCTAAAACTAGGGGATGAAAGTTATTGCGAGACGTCCACAAATTTTCACGCTAGACGTCTTAAAATTGAAAGAAAGATTGATACAAACTCGAAACCTTAGACAATAAAAATGTGGCTTGGCCGTTTCGTTACTACAAGAACTATTTGTGTAACAGAAAAGTAAAGAACAGTGAAAACATTTCCTTACGCCCATATAAAATTAGCGAAACAGCCAAGCCTCATATATTGACTAAGATGTAAAGTTTTTGATATAAAAGCTTGTAGAGTTAAGTCCTGTAGAGTTTGAAGCTTGGCTCTACATGAGATTTAATAACTTTTTGATAGTGCAAACTGTAGTCTCGTCTTGCTCCATTTTACATGAAAATGTTTTTTTGTTAGATTTGAATTTATCTTAAAGGAAGCTCTCTAGTTCCTTGTTGTTATAACCTGGAATATCTGTAGCACACTAAATTTTAAAGCGTTAACAGAAAGCAAAGGGTTAAGAATCAAACTACAGATAGAATGGCACAATGCTACAATTTCCAATAAATGAAGAAGTAAGTTTACAAAAACAGCTAGATTTCTGGATCCAAGTCGATATCAACCAGTTTGAAAATTATTAAGAAAAGTATTTTCCAAACTTTACCAGGATGGAGCAGAGTAAAAATGAGGACAGAACATTTTAGACCTCTACTACATAAATGCTACATTTTTTTAGGCAGAAATCAAACACAGTTGTGAGCGAGTAGAGTTTTTGTATTATTCTTCGCTATGCCAAAAAGGCGTTTCTAGAATGGAATTACGGTCTAAAGTGTCTCTCTAGCTTTAAATATCTTCTCTTCGCTCCATTTTGGTAGAGTGCTAGCTTCAATACTCATAAAAAGAATACCTACTTCTGAGATGCTTAAAATCTTACCTTCTGTGCATTCACAATGGCTGTCAAGGAAAACTACCACTGAAGCTTTGGCATTTCTCGTTCCCAATATTCTTGCTCTTATAAGTCCCTCGCGTTCCATATTTCGAATCAATTTCACTTTTGGAAAATATTTTACGTAGTCATCCAGCGCAGATTTGAGATGATCTGAAATGTTACTTTAGGTTACATTTGTGTATCAATGTGTGTTCTTATAGGTACTTATTTGTGGCATCGTACAGTGGCTAAGCGTAAGTAGGTTTATACCTATTAATTGTTAGGGTTCCGTACCCAAAGGGTAATAACGGGACTCTATTTCTAAGACTATGTTCGTCTGTCCGTCTGTCTGTCACCAGGCTGTATCTCATGAACCGTGATAAATAAAATGTTGATGATCGATTCACAGGTGACGTACTTCTATTGCCGCTGTATCAACAAATACTAAAAACATAATATATATTTTAGGGGGGCTTCCATACAACAAACCTGATTTTTAAGCCATTTTTCACTCGTCGTTCGATCTACCAAAAAAGAATAATTAAAATTGGTTCGTATTTACCCGATTTTATATATTAATAACAAGTAAATACTTGAATTTGACAAGTAGATGCTTGAAATATTCACAGAATACCTAAGTTAAATAAGTAGATATCACTTTATCCTACTAATATTATAAACGCGAAAGTTTGTGAGGATGGATGGATGGATGGATGGATGGATGGATGTATGGATGTTTGTTACTCTTTCACGCAAAAACTACTGAACGGATTGAGATGAAACTTTGTAATAATATAGCTTATACATCAGAATAACACATAGGCTACAATTTATAAAGATATTTTGTGAATTGTCCAAAATATAACGATAAATGTTGAGTAAGTAGGAAAATTCTGCCATCTGCGAGCTACTGAGCGTGCGCTGCAAGAATGTCAAAATAAACAACTGTCGATCGAATATCTGTCAAATCAATCGACGAGCAGTCCTTGGATATCATCATACTGATAATATATTATCCTTACTATTTTAATATCATAAATGCGAAAGTAACTCTGTCTGTCTGTCTATCTGTCTGTCTGTCGCGCTTTCACGCCAAAACTAATGAACCGATCTCAATGAAATTTGGTACACAGATAGTCTAGAGCCTGAGAAAGGACATAGGCTACATTTTATCCCGAAAATTGCATAATTCCCGTTGGATAGGACAAAATCTTGCGTTAGCAAAACTGTCACCTATCACAACGACGCTAAAAGGCCCAATTTTGAATACACCATCGTAATTATAACAGTTAATTAGACTATTTCTGTTTCTTTTTCACCTTCGGAATTCGATAGAGAGAACACTTTTTACGTTGCTATTAAATTTACGATGGCGCATTAATTATTGGGTTGATTGAGCCTAACATGGATTCACAAAACGTAATTAGATGACAGGTGACATACATTGACTGCAGACTTTTATAAATGTCTCGCTTAGCATAGCAAAGGGACAAATTGTCTTTCCACCATTATAGCTCCTCGAAGAGGAAATAAAGTATGAATTGACAATGATAACTGACATTAAAATTGGACAAAATAGTTTTCCCTTTGCCATGCTACATATTACAATGACGTTTAATACTGGGCCGTCATTTCGTCTGACATTAAAAATATTTTTAAATATACCACCATTAGAGGTTAAACATATTTCTTTATTCTACCTTTATGGTAGAGAATCCATGCTAATATACGAAGAAACGGATCGACTTGATTTTTAAAAGTAGTATGGCATGAGTATGAATATCTTGACACTAAGGTTATTAACCTTGATTCTGAGTTGTGACCTTGACACGAACATAAATTTCTGTTGGGTTGGTTAGGATTGAACAGTGATAAAAGTGCAGCCCGGCTCAGTTGCGGCACTCCTCATGAGGCACGCAACTTGCCGGTCAGCCTCTATGCTGCTATATTTAAAAACCCCAGAAAATCGGCCTAACCTCGAGTGCAAACTTCTAAACTGCCTAGGGGGAAAAGACCAAAAAGAATCGGGAGACTTCGAGCGCCGCCTTCTCAGCTGTCTCAGAAAAAACCCAGAGAAGCGGCTCTACCTGGGATTCCCGCGCCGCCCATAGGCCTCGGCTACTAAGTTCTCCTGCCATGACAAGGTGGAAACCTATGGGCGGGTACACTCTAACCTTATCTTAATCAACAGAAGCATTTATAAGTATAAGGTATTTTGATATCGGGATAGGTCTGAACAGTGACAACAAGGTGCAAGGTACTTGATTTTTTTACAGAGCAAGTGCTTAAGTGATTAACTACCACTAAATACAGACTTATAATATAAAACTTCATAAACTACTACTACATAACAAGCAATTGGATCATCCACAGACCCTTGAAGGTCTAAAGATATTCTAAATGCTCAAGCCCACTGCCAGTTAGCAGCGGTCCCAACATGCTGGCAGCATTGCCAATCAGCTTGGCAATGCTGCTTATACGTTGAGCCAAATAAAAACCAGCATTTTGGTCACGCGGCGGGTACATGAGACGCTCAGAAAGATTTTTGAAAACAAGATGAGCTCCCGGCCAACACGCGCACAATGTCTCAATTTCAAACGGCTCAAATATGTAACCACTGCCGAGGTTAGCATATTTGCGCCGTTTGTGCTGCTCCGCTGACGGCTCCAAAGTATCGACGCAAGTCGCGTCCCATACTAAGGGCCGTCTACACTTCCATGGGACCAGCTTCATACCGTCAGGCCTTTTGCCATCACCACGCGCAAACCCATTCGGTTAGAGTACGGCTGCGATATTGGCGGTCGCAAAAGCCCTGCGTATGACATCGTTCACAATGGCGTGGCAACTAATTCGACCAGCGCTTCTTGACTAAGAAAGACGGTGGTGACCAAGCTGGTCAACTAGGGTACTTGAATAGGTGAGAGCGCTCAGCTATGTGCGGCGCAGCAGCAAGGTAGGTCGACTATCTCGGTGATATCATCAATACCGCCGGTCGAGCCTGGTCACGACCGGCAAAGAGCCGAGGCAGATGGCACTGCAAGAGAGAGGCCTATACCCAACAGTGGGTCAAAGAAAGCTGCGGATGATAACGATGACGAAACAAATTAGTTGAGATTGGCTGTTTTTTGAGTTTGAAATGATTATTTGCTACAATATTTGTGTACCGTTTCACATTAAATTGGGGCTAATATTTTGTGGCGCACTTACTGTATTAGTTACCATATTTTTTTGACAAGATAAACATAAATTAAATTATATCGCGGGCGAAGCCGCGGGTAAAAGCTAGTATGTAAATAATTGGATTAAGATAAAATTAATATTTAAGCCCCTGTATCAGAAACGTGTTTTTTGTGCTCAATATAAATTAGGCAACAGGAAGATGCTTGAAATTGAATTCACAGAATATTTATTAAGTTGTATATTCCCATCTAAAATAAATAATTCAACTAAAACAAAAATTGTATATTAAAGGGGGCTTCCATACGGTAAGAAAACCCTTTATGCGCAAGTCTGCATTATTTATTTAATGTTTCAATTTAGATATTTTTCTCTAATCTTGAAAAAAATATACTAATCTGATTTCGATATTATTTTAATGAATTCACCTGTGAAGCATGATCTACCAAAAAAAGAAAAATTAAAATTGGTTTGTATTGACCCGATTAACCGCGTAACATGCGTACAAAGTAATGTAAATTACCTATTATAAAAATATAACTTTTGAGATCCTGGATAACATGTAGCAGCAGAGTGCTAGCCAAGACAAGTAAAACGTGCCCAAACACAACGGGTCTATCTTGTTTAGTACAGGTATTCCTAAGGCCACCTTCCTACTCCATTATCAGATCAGCTCAATGGTACCATATTATTGCATAGTCACACGATATACATTTGCGTGGAAAATTTCAGCTCAATCGGAAACCGGGATGTTGGTCAAATTTAACTTGCAAGATTCCACTAGAACTTACTCCTCCTTTATTAAGTCGACTTTTTCAAGATACCAGATATTTTTTTTGCATATTATTGTAAAAGTCTCTCTTGTGAATAGTTATTGTGTGCTCTGTATTTTTTTTCCAAGTTTGTATCAGTTACAGTTACGCCTAACTGTGCGACGAAAAACATGACGTTTTACGGATTTTTATCTCTGGGCAGCTCCTTAAGTAGTTAGTAAGCTAGAATATATAATGGAACTGTCATGTATTGTATATAAAAGTCCCAAAAAATTGGAATAAAAAAAAGTCGGCTTAATGTAGGTTTAACTTGTAATGTAAGTCAACGTACGTACGCATTGAAGAAGCGTCATCAACCAAAATGATTTCTTCGAGAAGATGACTTGGCGATCGATTCAGCACAGAATGAACTGTCCTTAGTAGAGTAGACCAAGCTTCATTGTGAAAACATATTATTATCGAAGCTGGCGGTAATTTAATTGGATAAGTTCTGTTTTTACACCTGAAAATATTCGTAACCTTTACTATTAGTATAAACACAAAGCAAAACCGTTATTATTGTGTGTATGTCTGTGTATCCACTGATTTTTTCAAACTAAACAACAGATAGCAATGCAGTTTTCACTATCTTTTAGAATATTTTTCCTAGAAGGTTTATAGCTATAGTTCATCCGTAGCCGGGCGAAGCCAGGACGGGCAGCTAATTGTTGATATTGCAATATTAAGAAATATTGGTAATAAAATGTGTAAACGTAAATTCTGTTTTACACCCGAAGAGCTGCATTATTGTTGTTATTGCATTTTTTAAAAATATTGGCCGTAAAAATAATTAAACAAACCAATTAACAATTTTTAGTATTTAGTATTAGTTTTTAATTTAAGTAGGTTAATTTTAATAGTTATAGTTTTTGAAATGTTTTTAAGTTTGGTCAAAATATACTATCATCCGTCAATATAAGGCAAACCTGAAAAACTTTGTAAGAATTCCGTTGGTCCAGAGTTCATCTATACACATAATTATAATAGTGCTACTTGTAATTTTAAATACTAGGATTCCAAATACTGTCTATTAAAGTTTATTAAATCATCAAAAATATAATTAAAGTTGATATATTTACCTAGTCATCGTCGTTTCAGCCCGAGGACTAGACGTTAAATATTTAGCTGCTGCTACAGATACTCGTATGCCCCTTATAAAGATCTCTTCAGGATGTTATGGCGTACACAATTACGCGTGTTCTGGCGTATTCATCAAGTTTCAATGATGATAATTGTCATATTCAGTCAATTTTATGAATTTCGCCGAATTTTGTTGGATAGCACACTAATTATTAACGATCGAAAAAACGATTTATGCGAAGATGCGTGGTGGTGCACGCAATTGCTATGTTTCTCGGAGTCATGGCGGATGACTAGTAGACGCTATGGATCGATTAAACTCGCGTTCAACTAGTCCAGCATGCGACTACGAATGCCACGAAATTAACTCTTTTCCACATGTAAAAAAGTGACAGATATATATTTTGCCATAACACTGTCTTGTTCTGACACGTCGAAAGAAATATTACTTCGTGTGCATCCTAGCCCGGCAGGTTTGCGGAGGTCCGTACAAGAGTTGTACGCGTATCATCGACTTGGAATTTTTTCTGTTAACGCGTATCCAATGTATGCGTGGACAGCGTATTCCGACTACGCGTAACACAGGAATGCGCAGTCGGTACTTACCTTTATAAGACCAGTTGGGATCGCCTTCTACCAGCGCGACTGTTTTTATCATCTGTTCAAGCTCTTTAGTTTGAGAAATCAATCGTTAGGCATAGGTATATTTTGACTAAATATGTGTACACTTTTTTAGAAGAAAAAAAATTACATACCATTTATCTCTTTCATCAAGTAACGTTCGATTTACAGAGATCAAGTCACTGACAAAACTGTTAAATGCGTGTTCTGCCCACCCTCTTTTCACTTTCTTTCTAGCATACATCTTGAGATCTTTTTTCAAGGTCACGGGTTTTCCATAAGACCCTTGGACAAGTAAAACATATTTGATTAAAATATATACTAGACAAGGAATTATAATTATCTAACCTATCTCACTGTAACTACAAAGATAGTTTTAATATATAAAAAAACCGGACAAGTGCGAGTCAGGCTCGCACATCGAGGGTTCCGTACAAACACGTTGTTAAATAATTATAAACCTGTTTTAGCATGACGCGCAAATGAAGTTCTTTGAAATGATATTTCACTCACTTTGAATTCGTTCGAGTCAGGAAATGGATTTATATATTTGCAATCAAACCACATTTCCGGAACGCATAGACACCTCGTACATTGACGGAGAAAGTTAATACCGCGGGCTAAATTGACGCCAGCGCCATCTAGTTTCGATATGAGTAAAAACTGAGATTTAAACTGTTGCTTTAAGAATTGATTTTATAACTTATTTGCTTTGATTGCTATTGAGTTTGATGTTTTTTATATTTATACAATTATACATTTACATATAAATTTATATTTGAACATATTTTTAGTTTAGACAGAATTTTGAACCAATTTTTTGTGAATTTTGAGGCCCTATTTTTTGTGATGTAAATAAAAATCTACAGTTTTTAGATTTATTCCTATATGTGTACTCTAAGACAATGCTTCTCGCCAAATTTCATAGTTCATTGTCAACGGGAAGTACCCTGTAGGTATTGATTTTTGTGAGTGCAAAATATGCGGTTTTTTACGACATAAACGGCTCTAACTTTTTTATATGACAACTGAGAAGCTTTTCTTTTACACAACTGCAAGAATTCATAGGTTTACGTATATAGTTTAAAGTTCAACTCGATATCTTTACGCGTTCCCGAGATAAAGAGTCTTGACATAGACACAGACGGACAGACGGACAGATGGACAGACGGACAGACGGGCAACAAAGTGATCCTATAAGGGTTCCGTTTTTTCCGTTTGAGGTACGGAACCCTAAAAATCTTAAAATTACATGAATCATTTTGTTATCATAGTATCTCTTAGATATAGAAAGTCACAATACTTGAATAATGTAATGTTTTATAGCAACTGTTTCTTAGAATATGTTTTATGTAAGAAGCTTTGAAACCGAGCAATACGTTTATTATTTTTTAATAAAAATAAATGTATAATTAGATATTCGGTGTCGTCCACGAAATGTACAGAAAATTTAAATTCAGTAAAATAAAAATATCACTTTCAGTATGGACAAGTAGAACAGTTTGTCTTTTCGCTCTAAGTGACTTCTTCAAGGAAACCTAAACTAGGTAGGTACTGCACTGTTGATAATTATTTATTTTTTGTTGATTGAATTTTTTGGAATTACATAAATAATTTTGTAATTTACCTGGTTCCTTATCAGGATTTATTAAAAATAAGTTTATTTCTCTCACAGAAGAATTATTGTCTAATGGTGGAATCAGATCCCAAGCTGAAAAAAAAACAAAAAAAATAAACAAGACTGAGCAATTAATCAAGCTAAAAACGTTGATTACATAATTTTTTACAGAAATTGAAAAAAATCATTATCGTCGGGTTAGCTATGTCTCTATAAACATCCGAGCTTACTCATATCAAATCTACTATCAGACATAGGCTTTCCTTTACATATTTATCTATAAGTTTCAATCTCATGTATTCCTGAATTTACACGAAAATATAAATGGCTTACTTAGTCTTAATAAAAACGAATTAAAACCTGTCTTCCATAGCATAGTCTATAACCATACAAAGGCCTAATTCTAAAAATGGAGGTAGGTAAGCCATAACGTCTTCAAAAAGTGCAAAGGGGTTTGAGCATTTTTGTATGAAAGCTGGCATATCCGCCGCCGCCATTGTGTTATTTTTATAAGTTTTCGCGCACAATAAAAGTAGTATATATGGGTAGCGGGCACATATACAAACAATTAATGTTCAATACTATGATGCCCTAAAGCACAGCCCGGACACTCCGCGATTCTTCATACAAAATCTGCTGTCTTACGCACACAACAGTACATTTTACTCACAGACACTACACATACGCACGAACGCTACACGGGTATTTGTGTGTAGAACGCCTATGGTTGTCAACGACCCATGTCGACCGTATGAATTGTAATTCTGACTTACCAAGAAGTTTTGTGAGTACTGATACGATGTACTAGCCGCTGCAGGTTTCACATACAATCGTACATACACTTATTTCGATGAAATCACTCATTAACCTACGTAGAACATAACCAAAACACGGCACTGTTACGAAATTCCCTTAATTTTCTCACATATTGTTGAAGTATCCAGTAATATGAACACGCACACACACGATTATGTATATTTGTAAAATCCTCCCATAATTTAAACAAAAGATATACCTAGTAATTAACGATTAAGTAAATCACGCGCTAAACGCACCGACAGATGGCCAACTGAGGGAAGTCCCTAATTTCATATTTCATACACCTACGCTAGTGAGGCCCCTCACCGGTTAAATAGCGGTTGCGGGATCGTTGCTGGTTTTCATAACTGTTTCTGGCAATGTTTCCGAATAATTGCAAAAAAATATTTTTAACCCTTGACGCAAAAAGGAGGTTCTAAAAGTTTATCACAATATTCTTAGTAGCTTAACATGTATCAAAGAAGATATAACAATACTACGTACAGTACATGTCTTGTGCCAGTGTGATGAGAATCCAGAATTTTAAACGGTATTTTTTCGGTGTCTCTGTCGACTTTTTAGAATATAATATCAGAATTTTAGGCATATTTGCAGAGGTCGTTTTTTTTCAATAAATATTGATATTTTGGGAAAAATCTTAGTAAAAAGATTTTTTGAGAATGTTTAGAAGATTTTTTTGTAAAAGGTATAATTAGCTTGATGACAAAAAAATATAATTAGTTCGTTAGATAGATAATTATTAAATAATATTTGACACGATTTTTTTCTGATGTCAATTAAGTAGCACTAAATATTTATTCAAAACAATGATTTTAAAAAGACAGGGCGGGCTCAGGACGGGCGCGGACGTGGGCCCGTACAACGCACGTTCCAAACATTTTGTCTTATGTAAATCATCTCCGCAAAAATAAAAAAGAAAAGTATAACTCCCTACTCCCGAACTTTGACAAGGTTTATCTTTGTCATTTATTGTGAGATTAACAAAATCTAATTCTTTATGTATGAAAAAATATTTAGTATTAGTATTTATGTAGAAAAAATAACTACAAATTATAGGACTGTACATATTAACTCAATGTTATATACATGTTCGTTTATTTACAGAAAATATACAAATACAAATTAGCACTTATCTACTAGGTATGTATGTGTTAACGCGAAACAATACATTGCATATCGATACCGATATTCTGTAACAGTTGCGTTACGATGATAACTAGTATTTTCACGCCCATGGCAACTCTATCTGTGATCAGCACGACGAGCGAACGAGAGATAATGCGCGCGAGTAGCGGCGCTACGTACGTTATGTTGGTAGCATTACGAATTCTCTATCAGCATTGAATTAGTTCCCAATTTTGGCCGCGCGCAGAATTATCTTGGCGTACTCTACGACCGATCCGCCATACTTTCATGCGGAAGTGAGCTAGATGCGAAATAAATTTACAAAAATGAATATCATTCTAGTGCTTATAAAGTATAATGAATTCATAATAATTTGACAGCACTGTAACTAAAAGTAAGCGATTTATTTTATTTGAAACAAATTATCAAGAGAAAGGAACTAAATTTGAATGACATAATTTTTATAACAATATTATCTACCTACTAAAAGTAAATAAGGTACCTTATTTTATCTTTAGGGAAATAATGAAATGATATCTTGTCGCGAATTGTTGTAGAACAGCCATAAACAGCACACGTCTTCCCCATTGTAAGTCTGTATTTTTTGTAGTCAAAATCACCGGCCTGTGCAACCCGCGCGCAGAGTGAATTTGACGAGTCCTGACGCGGGGTGGAAGTGAAGAAGACTCAAACGGGTGGGGGGTAACGAGTGGCCGTTCTATACGTAGTATTATTATATCTTCTTTGCCTAAAGTGTCACATTCTCGAGATATTTGGATGAAAAGATCGCAAAGTTCTCTTACAGCGATCTTTACATCCAAATATCTCGAGAACCTGTGTGTTCTACTCATATATACTACTTTCATCGTGCGCGGAAACTTTGAAAAACATTGGCGGCGAGTGGATATGCCACAAATGCACAAACTCCTTTCAATATTTTTTTTACACTACCTCTAAAACTGGAATTTCCATAGTTTATTTTCATTTTATTAAAACTACTGCGGAATTTGCCAAAAAATAACTTATTTTCGGCTATTACCATATCACGTTTCAATTTCGATTTCCTCATAATAAATATAATGCACAATACCCACAACAGACACGAAAAAAGTATTAATTTATAGATTTTCTTTAACATGGTGATTTGCGACCAGACCGTGAAACTCAAAGCGGAAAACTGATGGACTGCTATTGAATTGTTGTTTTCAATTCAGTTGAATGTTATGTTTGGAAACTATATGTGATTCTTGGAATTCTAAAGATAAACCGAAATGTTGTAGACCACAGTACGTAAAAACTTTGGCTAGAGTTTTTTTTTTACTTTGATTTCTATTATTTAGTTTGAGAACAAATCCAGAGCCATAAATAGGCGAAAATAAAGTCTTAAAACAAAATAATTTTGGCTGTAAAAAATATTTTTGAATTTATTATGGAACACATAAGTGGGTAAGTAGGTACATAACTGACGGACTATATAACCTGATAAAAACTGTGAGATCACGTTAGGTGGAAGCTGATTCCAACCAATCTTTTTGAAGATCTATAATGGAGGCCTGTGTCTAGCAGTTGACGTCCTACCATACGTACGTATTATACCTACGTATTATCGACAGAAACCTCATATATTTCATTAAAATTCTATTATATTTTCATATAGGTATTCTAGGTAATCGCACTTAATTGCATAATGATTATGCAAAACTTCTTTAAAACGTAATATAAAAATACTATTTTTTCTAAGCAACAGTAACTCTATAATGTTGATATTTACAAATAATAATTAATTACTAAGTAACAAGGGCAAAAGTTTTCAAAAATTTCTACCCTACAAGTTTCCCACCTCAATTATTTCCAAGAAAGCCCAAAGACCGTGTAAAGTTCGATCTGAATACTTTATGAAAGAACTTCCCAAACATTACCGAAGCTCAAATACTTTATGAAAATAAAATAAGTAAAATAACACAGAAAAAGTTTTCGTGAAAACACCTCTAACACCTTAAGTACATACGCAAAGGAGTTTGTCAATAAATTCGATTACAGCGCCTTCCCACGCCGGAGTGGAAACAAACGAACAGAGGGCAAATATTTACTCCCACCGAACACAATGAATAGTCATCAAATGTAGATTTGAGAAGTTGTGCTTTATGGAAATTTCGGAGAATTCGCATTTCGCTTGTCTTAGAGTCGGTTCAGATGGAGCGGTACCTAACCGGTGCCGTTCACGCGTTGCACATAATATAATTAATATCAATGACCATAATCATTTTTCGCCAAAATGGCATGACCGACTTCAACTGTGTACAGAATTCGCGAAGAAAGGGCACGGATCGATGTAACAATTTTCACATTATTGTTGATTTATAAAAATGGCTCAACTGATTTTAAAAACCTTAACATCGGACCAATTTTGAATACTCTTCCCAATAAAAAATAACCATCGAAATCGTACCACTTTGTAAAAAGTGATGTGGTTATACATAAAAATATACGCGTCGACTTGAGTATTTCCTCCGTTTTTTCGTTGGTCAAAAATGTTAATGTTTAGTTTGCTCAACGTCTGAGTAGGTCACTATAATTTACCTTGGTAAATCTGCCAGCATGCTGGACGCGCTTCCAATTAGCAGTAGGCTGATCGTTCGGATTATCTTTAGGCCTTCTAATCTGTGGCCCTGATTGCTTATTGCGTAGTACTTTGTGGACGCGGCCCCGTCGAATTAGTTCTATAGAATTTATGTACGGATTTACCCCACTGTTGAAGTAGGCCGTAAGACACCCTACTTTTAATTACGTAGGTAGAAGAGAATACCAAACCGCATCAAGTATAAAGATATAGTCCAACTATTAAGTATGTAGTATCACGGAAACGATATCTAACAGTATTCCATCTTCATACAAACGGTCGAAACGAGAATCATACCTACGCTCCTCGGAGCTCGGTATGCTAGTCAGTCGTGTCGCGCCGTAGTGACGAACAAACGTGTGGATTTGTAAGGATGCGATTTACGTTTTACTACGAAACCCTAAAACATCAAAAAACACACTTTGTATTTTTCTTAAACGATTCCTCTTTCATTCAAAACGAAATTCTTTTTTGTAGTAAATAATACAATAATTTTAATAGATAAAAAGTAGAAAGAAACTCAAGGTAGGTAAAAAGTAAGTAGGTGAAACTAAAATACAAATACAAATTCTTTATTTATAACGCCAAGTTACATGTCAAATTGGTTTACGATTTTGATAATATAATAATGTCATGATAATACAAATACAATTTTATAATGTGTATTATACAAAATATTGTTCTCACAGTATAATTACAATTATTTCTAAATACAGCAGAAAATAAAATAAAATCAATTACAAATTTACTACCTCCGGTAGTTTAATAAATTCTGTAATGTCATAAAATAGGTGACTGAGTAGCCATGATTTCAATTTACTCTTGAATACAGCAACGGAAGATGCGTCGCGCACGGGAGTTGGCACTCGGTTATAGACCGAAGGCCCACAAACATAAACCGACTTCTCTGACCTGACTAGCCTGTGGCTCGGCGTTGCCAATAGGTTCTTTTTACGGTTGCTCCTCAAGTTAAGCCTAGTGTTTTCGCCTCGTTTTTCAAATATACTGAAGGCGGGTAGCCCTAGCGCGTGATACGTTTAGCGTGGCCAAGTAGCGCTGTAGATATATATTTTAAAAGACAGGGCCGAGTCAAATACTGTTAGGTACTATTACCGTGGTAGTATGCGGTGGAGCGCAGTACGCCAGTGCTGTGCAACAGTCTCTGTCATGCAACCGTTTCAACGCCCCGCCGCGTGTAGACGAAATGGGATTCGTCTTGTTGGATGTAGGATACTCGGTGTAGGAAGCGGTACCGCTCAGTCGCTGTGCCACGTCGCCGCACCGCTCCGTGTGAACGGGCTCTTAGGCCGACCGTTCTCGGGTGGTGAGGTTACGGTGCAATGTGTGGTAAATGTCTTACCTTACCGTTGCTTTACAAGCTCCGCAGACGGTTTCTGCATACTGTCAACATTGTGTGACGTTGAGCCAATAATGAAACGATTCTTTATTTCATACTTCAGTTGCTGAGAACATGTATGTTATGTTTGTTCATTTTTATAATATCATAACAAGAAACTGTTTCATAATTTTGTCACATATTGCGCCGATATACAAATGATATACGAAATACAAAACAGTGAAAATTAATAATTTGACAATATAACATTCACAACACAATGTTGCCAGAATGAGTTTTGGAGACACAACTTTTAACATGCGGGCAACTGAGAAAAGAAGTTTAGTATATATTTCGAGATGTATAAAAGATCTCGGAATATGATAAAAGAAAATCAGCCGACCTTTTTTCTCGAATCCCGGGTAGGCCCCATAGTAAGACTCTGTCATAATGATAGCCTACATTGCTTCCATAGTACTAACGCAGTATTTAGTAACTGGTGAATTTCTTATTACTTATTACTTCTTTTAACATAACTTTCATTCTTTAAAATTTGATCCTCTTAACTTTTTAATTTTATTTCATTTAGAAACATCAACATAAATAAGCCGCAGCTAGAAAGAAAACTCATTAGAGAACAACTTCATTTACTTGAGCTCATTAACCAAACTTAGTGCCTATTATTGTAATGAGTTTGAAGTAGTATATTTAAAGAAACCCCTGAAAAGAAACTTGTCCCATCTTAATTGTTTGACCCTACGGGCCGGACACCCTTTTCAAACCTTCATTAGACCAATTACTACAGTTGTTCAATTCTGTCAAACACTGAATTAGTTAAGCTAAAGTAGTCTTTACTGTCAAGTACTTAAGGATACCGAGACCAAGTTTTACAGTATTAAAATTTCCAGTTTAAGTTTGCCAAGTAGTCCAAGAATCGAGGAAAGGGAATGCTTTTTTAGATTTTCTTTAAAAGGGCATCGTTAGAGTAAATTGAGGTAAAGGTGGGCAAATACTAAACGTAACGAGATACAAAATAGAATCTTTATAAGGAAAATTGGATAAATTGATTGCATTTGCGGTAGAAAATTTTGAGTGTGATAAAAGATATTTTGGTTTTGTGTTGTTTTATGAATAAATTTTCATATTTTATTGCTACTTTACAGAGTATCTGTATTTTTCTTTTTGTTTATTAATCATAATTGTGACGTGACAGAAGCATCATAATCATAATTATAAACCTCCTCAATGTTTAGTATGTTTGCATATGACTTGGAATGTTGTACTTATTGGAAATTTAAATCTAAGGCCTACGTCCAGCTGTGGAAGTGGCTATCATCCAAAACGCGGAAAGTTATCATAGGAACGTATAATTTCTTTTTTATATTCGTTGCTCATGTATTGGTTTATTCCATCTAAGTACTTACATAATACCAATCACTTCATTTTCATTTTTTGCTGCGCAAAAGAAAGTCTAAAATAACTTGGAGAAACAAAATGAAAACACTTCAAACGCCCATAAAATATTCAAATCATCAAAGTAATCGCAAATTAATGGACTGGACTTTATTTCAAAACTCTACCAAGATTTACCACCAAAGTTTTACTTAATAGAATCACCAGTAAATTTGGTAGCCATTCACTTTTTCACGAAACTTTTTTCAAGGAAACCGTACTAATGATCTCCCATTGTGGCTTCTGTAAGTTTTTTAACATTCTTTAATTGGAGGAGCCGTAGTGCAGTTGAATTACCGGGGGTCAATTTTTGAAGTGATAGACATGACTTTAGAATCGCATGCGATGCCATCCCGTTCGCACTAAATTAAATGTTTGTATGTAAAGTCGGTTTAAAGATGATAATTTTACGCGATAACGTCGAAACGAAAACATTGTTGAATCAACGAATCAAACAAGCCGAACCTTAAGCCGATGATGCCTTTCTATCGCATGTTCCGCGCTCTCGCTTGCACGCTTGGCTCAGGCGGAATGTAACACTTTTTTGTGCGTGTGACATCTATATATAAAACGTTATCACGTCAAAATATGTGCATTCAAAATATTTTCAACAGTCTACCCGTGACCACGGTCGACGCAACTCGGCCGAAACGTCGGGATGTATTTATTTATCTCGTAATTTTAGTGCGCGATTCAATGGTCAGTCTTTTAGCTATGATTTTCTGATGACAAAACGTAACGTCTTTCTAAGTACTTTTTATCTACTATCATGGATTTCGTGAGGAATAATGAACAATTTAATGATGTCATGACATGATGTGATGGCATTGAAATTAAATATAGAAGAAAAAAGTTGAGTTGATTTGTGCTGGAAAAATGAATATCTTACGCGAATAATTTTTTAAAACCAAAACTAAACTTAAGTTATCACACCGCAGTTCTCTTACGATGAACACGTGAGAGACCGAGAGAGATCAAGCATTAAATAACTATATTAGTACAAATAGGATATGGCATGCGATTCTTGAAGAAAATTCCTTCTGTACAAAAAATGAGCTCCTAGTGCTAATAAAACACAAATCTCGACTGAGAGCAAAAACGAGCATTGAAAATTTAAGTTAATGCAAAGAGTTCGATTCTTAAAGTCATTTCTATCGTTTCAAGAATTGGGCTCTAGACACCGAGAGAATTTTCTCACTTGGCATCGTTTCTCGGGAAGCTAGGTGTTTTAAAACTATTTCAGCTAATAAATTACTTTGTTGGTAGTGCAAAAGAACAAGCGGGCTGCAGTACTTTCTAATTGACTTGTTTTATTTATTAACTGTTAGATACTGATTGTAAATAGCAAAATTATTTTTCAAATGAAATATACAAAATATATGAATTTTCAACTCATTGTTTTGTTATTTTCGTTTCAGAAAATGATTTTTAAGTTTTTTTTATTTTAAAGATATTGAAACATTTTATTTATTTATTTCAAACCTTTATTAACTACCACTAAATACAAGACATAATATAAAACTACTACATGACAAGCATTTGGATCATCCATAGACCCTTAAAGGTCTAAAGGTAATCCAAATACTCAAGCCCACTGCCAGTTGGCAGCGTGCCCAGCATGCTGGCAGCATTGCCACGCTGAATGGCAATGCTTATACGTTGAGCCAAATAAACATCAGCATTTTGGTCACGCGTCGCGTCCACCAGACGCTCAGAAAGACTTTTGGAAACAAAATGAGCTCTCTTTTAAACCTTGCATTATAAATTTATAAATGTGTAAAAATTTGCTCACTTAGCACTAGTTACATATTCAACCCTGTAAGGGCGTCGCAAGTATAATTATTATACAATCAATGAGTTTTGAACTTATGGAAACTATAAAACAGATAGGAACATATGATACTTAATGTGACGGTATCCAATATTAGCATTTTTTTTAATACAGAATAGACCTGCATTTGGCCATCAACTCGCCTAATTTTGCATTGTTTAAATACCGGCTAATTCATCGACTCGCAATAAAGCCATGACGCCGTGCCAGGGAAGGCTGTAAAACACGTGTTAAACATTTTGAGAAGCGAAACTATCCGTCATTATATTTTATATACTTTTTTCGAGGTTTAAAAGAAATAGCTGTTATCTTAAATGTTAATGGCTAGAAATTTGAGACAAAAGGGACCTTTCTTATGATCGGTTATTTTTTTTTGCTAAGTTTGTACTTTTGTGAAATGATGAGAACATACCAACTTTTTATGAAAGGAATTCTAGGAATATATTTTTTTATCTTTCATGTGGACCGTCCGAGGGATCGGGCGTGACGCTGCGCGTACGCGGGTATCTCCACCAATGGGAGGAATCCTTAGCATCTCCCCCACGAGAGTTGAGGCGGAGCCGACAACTACCCTTAGGCCAGCGTGAAAAATAGGAGGGTTAGTCAAGTTTTAGCTTCGCATTGAAGAGGTGGTCAGTGAGATTTACGAAAGGCAAAATCAGTTTGTAAAGTGCGCGTAAGCAAAATCAGTTTGTAAAGTGCGCGATCGTAATAATTAATTGAAGTAATGTCTATTTGTCCGCGCTTAAAATATGTAAAGTGGTGAAGATTCGAGACGGACGACAGCAATGAGAGCTAAGTTTTATTTACCTTCAACATCTTAGGCACTAGATCCAGATATTACCTTTATGCTTGTAAATTCAAAATAGTTTATCAAATTAATTATCCAAGTAATCTCAATAAACCCTTCGTTATAACTGTTTGCAATAGTGGATTTGACTGTTTGTTTTAGTCTCCTAAAGATATGTTCTAGACTTCCATTCAAAGGTTAGCCTTGGTAACTATAATTAAAATCTCCGGATCTAGCGTTCTAAGTACAATAACTTAAAAATACTATAAATATTTCTTTGTGTGTCCTAACCTCATGTGTATACTTGGCTCCAGCCGTGTACTTTTGCACTCGGCTAGAACCTAGGGATTGATGTCGAAATCAGCTCTTCAAGCTAAGTATCTTTTGATTTTGAGCCTATTTGAAAAGGCTCACAGCAAAAAATGCTGTGTTAAGTACTGATTAATTTAACCAGTTAGGTCTTCCCCTGTTAAGGGGGCCGGGCAAAGCTGTATAGATAGTGATTTTTTCCCTTTTATGGTCAAAAATCTCTATTGAGGTGATATTGAAATGAAGGGCAGATTTAATTAGAGGAATTTTCTTTGGATTAAAGGAAACTCCTTTAATCGATCGATCAGTGGTGGAGCTTTTACCGGATAAGACAATTATCTTATACAATCCCCAGAGGAGGAATCCCTAGAAAAATATAGAAAGATTATTTACGTATTATTTCTCTATTTACATTGTTTTATGCCCTATTGTATTTTATGTCATGTATAAGAAAACGTAATGTTCGTAAACTTATCTGTTATTTACACTTTGTTTACCTCATGTATTGGTTTGTCTGTGTTTTTTTTAATAAAATTACACTGTTTTGTTACTAAATTAAATATTTCATTTCTAGCATAGTTTTCCCAAGTCCATTAGGAGTAATTTAGCTTTTATTTTGATTAATTTAATTACTTTTAATATTGTATCGTATCGACGATTTCGAAGGCTGGCTATCGAGACTTGTCTCACTTAGAATTTGTCGGTGAGAAAAGTATCGAGTTGGATAAAATTGTTATTTTGCGGTCTTTTTTTACAATATTAAGTAGTTTTCGTTGCTTTCGAATATTATTACAATTAATGCAAAGCCAGAAAATGCAAATACCACTAGTATTTTCACATAATTCTTTATTATACAACGTGTTTAAGAAAGGTGTAGTAAGTTGTAATCACACATGAGGTAAATCATAATGAGCAACTTTAATGAGTAATGAAAGTTGTTCATTATCATGAACCTAGAAAAAACAGTTGTTTTTTCTAGGTTCATGGTCATTATGTTTACCTCATGCGTGGTACCTCAACAGTCATTATTTTCTGAAGATGTTTTTATGAGATTAGATTAGAGGAAGAGCTTTGAAAAATATATTAGTGGACAGAAATAACAGACTAGACACATGAATAGTGTTTTTATTTAAATTCAATAAGTAGAAGTAAACTATACGAAAATATAGATAAAAATAAGACTTTTTCCATAAACGATACACAAACATTCATAGCCTGTTTCATTATCCATCCATGCAGCTGCAATTACAGGTCCATATAACTCCGTCATACTATTTTCTTGTAGCTACTAGGGATAAAAGAGGAACCTCCTCTTTAGAGGTGACTGGTGGTGGAGGCGGAACAACAGTGGGCTGACTGCTCGATCCTGGAATATTCCAATCTGAAAAAGGCCCAAATGAATAAGATTAATAAATATATTAGAGTCATCATTCACATGGCCTCTGTGTAACCTCAACTTGTAATATGAACAAAGCCTCCTAGAAATTTATATGGTAGGTACATAATTATAATCATTATATTTTGAAATACATACCTGTCCCTATTGATAATAACGTCCAGACACGGGGCAAACACCTATATTAATCCCAAATGCTTGCCCTAGGAGGGACTCGAACCCACCACTTATTACATTAGCCAGAGTTGCTAACTACTGGGCCATCAAGGCAGTAAAAATTAATCTGTCATTAATTAATTATCTTAAGTTTATTTTATATAATTTATGTATGATAATCACCATTTAGATTGAAATGACAAATCCTTTGGTGAGCTGAGTCTTGTTTAATTTCATTATTTGAACAGTGTGATATATCATAGTAAGAATACTTAAGAAATCAACTGTACCTTTTACATAAAAATTTGATGTAACTACCTACTGGCTGGATGTAACTACTAACTGGCTCATATGGTACAAGTTCTTGAGAGCTTCAGGTTGCTCTGACAGGCTCTTCCTCTACCACAGACATCATGCCCTGGAATAATAATAAAAAATAAGTTATTAAACTAGCTGTTACGTAGTTACAAAATGCACACCATTCTAACCTGTTCAAACAAAGCTTCTTCTATCACTATACCCAAAAAAAGTCTAGCCATTGACACGAAATGAATGATCACCATACCCGTTGCTGCTTGCACTCCAATTATCTGTATAACCCTATTTTCAAGGACCTTAGCTAAGCAAATCTTAAAAGTATGAAGTACCGAGAAGGTAGAGGCGGTATGTCAAGTGCCCCAAACAGCAAAAAATGCAACTGAGACAACATACCTTGGACCATTTCTCCTCCGACTTATGGTCTCCTGTGACATCACTATTTATTAGCAAGCTTTTCTATTTGAAGCGTCGACTTAGTGGGCCACCACCGCTTCGACAAATATCAATTTCTGCAAGAATGGATCTAATTAGTTTCCATTTCACATCACGAAAACACAAAACTGCACATAACAAAACACTTAAATAAAACTTACTTTCCAAAGTACATTCAATATCATCATGTACTTAATATGGCTAGTTCCTCAATTATAATATTATTTATTGTTCAATGCGACAGGAATCATTTAAAACATTTAATTTTAAGTCTTCGTACGTCGTATTGTAAACAAACTTGACCTCAATATTTTGTTTGGAGCAAGAGTCAATGAAATCATTTCGTTCGAAAGCCGTGAAAGCTTACGTTGTTAGAAAGACTTGGTCAAAATAAATTCGACTTTCTAGGAGTAGAGTAAGCATTTCTTTATTTGTGTTTGTTTTATGGATTATATATTCGTATAAAAATGATTTATAATTCATGATAAATACATTTCTATGTCCAATATAATAAAACCGGTAATTTCCGACTTTGTTTCTGAACGAAACACGCACCTCCTTGCTTACGATAGTATGACGTCACTTACGGAATCGTATCGAGCATTCGAATGTCCGACGATACCGTTTCGTGCTGCCTCCTATCGTTATCGTATCGAGCCGTCGATACGTTGACGATACGAAACCGCTGGAAGTTCGTGCTTGAGCTACTGATGGTGATGATAAACTTCTACAGGTTTAACACTCTAAATATGTGTGTGCACACATATTTTAATGGTGAGGACGAATACCGTTACATTATAATATATAACTATAACAATATATTTGATACAACTAGCTGAATAAACTTTGTGAATCAATCGAGGCAAAGTAAATATTATCGATATCAAGTTAATATTTTTGCTATGGATAAGAATAAGTAATTGGAAATAAGTTTCGATACTGAAAAATTGCTTATTTTTTTCCGGTCGTCCGGTTTTCGTTTATATATGTACATTGTACAAAGCTCCTAATACGTTAATGTCCTTTTTCATTATTTATTTAGTCAACCTCTCTATATTTCTCAAGCTTTTTGGACATAAAAAATAGTTAAGTAAAGTACTTTAAGTAAGTGTTACTCACGCTATATTTGAGTGGAAAACTTACTATAGTAGCAGTAATTAAAATGTGCGAAAACCACGCTAGTGAAATAAAAAATAGTTGCTTCAACTACTGTTCATTTTAAAGCAGTAAAAGTAAGTTCGTATAGACCGGGTCCTATAGACCTAGCCCTTGTGTCAGAGTTTTTAAGCCGCCTTAAGCCCTCTGGCATGGCTCATCAGTTAGAACAACCGTGACCCACGATTTGACGTGTCGTCCGAGCTACGATAGCGCTCAGCTGTAAATGCCACCCGCGGTCACCCATCTAAAAACTAACCGTACCGAACGTTGCTTAACTTTAGTGATCGCTGACAAACACCTAGTCAAACTATGTCATGGGCGCTGTAGAGGTTGCGAGATGAAAACACAGCAATTCTTTATATGACTCGCATTAAACTTAACTACTGGCGCATCAGGAATTAAACACAGAAGCCACTTGCCATTTGCAGTTAGCGAGATAATGACTGCGTCATTAATCATACAAAACAGTGCCTGTCTTGCGCTCAACTTGCTTACAAAGATGTGTACAGTTTTAAACACATTTCATTTGTTTTCAGCGATACATATTTTACGCATTTAGACTAGCTTTTTTGTTGTTTCTCTGGTCTACTTGCGGACCTTAGAAACATAGGAAAAAAGCCAGTATAATTCAATACATAACCAATAATCAGTATCCAGTAAAAATTGGTACATGTATTGAGCTTTAGTGGCCTAGAGGTAGTGACACCCGCCTTACAATCGTGAGGTCGTGGTTTCAAATCCCGGTCCCGTACCAATGACTTCTTTGGAATTTATGTAGGTACGGAATTTAACACCACTGGCTTTTTGGTGAAGGAAAACATCGTGAGGCAACCTGCATGCGTCCGTAGAAGAAATTCGATGGCGTATGTGAATCTAGCAAAGTGATGTATATGGCCCAATCACCCTTCGTGGGTAGGCCTACGTCCTGAGGCTGGTACAGTACAGTACATATATTGAATCGTATTGGTTTGCGATTACCTTTGATATTAAATAGATAACATACTGTGAACTTAAAAACTTCCTAGTTTTCAAAAGGTAGTTTTATAGGTGAAAATATCTTCTATGTATCATTACAAGTCCAAACTTCCATGGTTCAATATAAGCCATATTTTTTAAGCAGCGTCATAATACTACCGGAAAACATTTTCCTGCCTAAATTTTAGACCGTTAAATGTTAGTCCGAAATTATATCAAAATAATTCCAAAAACCGAACAAGTGCGAGTAGGGCTCGTACATCGAGGGTTTTGTACAAACACGTTGTTAAAATAATTAAAAACCTGTTTTAACATGTGCTAATGAAGTTCTTTTATATGATACCTTACATGATTCGATTTACTCACTTTGAATTTTGAACCCATATTTTGTGAAATTTGAGGCCCTATTTTTTGTGATTGAAATAAAAATGACCAGTTTTCAGATTTCTTCCTATATGTGTACTCTGAGACAATGCTTCTTACCAAATTTCATAGTTCTATGTCAACGGGAAGTACCCTGTAGGTTTTGATTTTTGTGAGTGTTGAAATATGCGGTTTTTTACGACATAAACGGCTCTAACATTTTTAACGGTAATTGAGAAGTTTTTCTTATACACAACTGCAAGAAACCATAGATATACGTATACAATTTAAATTTCAACTCGATATCTTTACGCGTTCCCGAAATAAAGAGTCTTGACATACACACAGACGGACAGACGGACAATTTTTTCCTTTTGAGGTACGGAACCCTGAAAACAAAGAAAATTAATGTTTAGGCCTAGAATAATAAAAATTTATTCATTAAAGGCCATGACCTTAGCTGTATACAATTTTTGAACATCTCTTGTAAATATTTTTTCGATGATCTGTTGTTTTTTTATTATTGTTTTTTTTTATGTCGAATAGAGCTACATTTGTCCAACGACTCGCCGATGGAAAGCGAAGTTGAAGACGAAGATGGAGTATGTAGACCTAGAAGATACCTATTCACTCTTGACTTGAAGATATCCAAATTGTATTTGTCAGGAAACAATGACGGAGGCAGGGCATTCCAATCCCTGCCGGTTTGCATTATGAAGGAAAAAGCGAATCGCTAGTTGTAATGGCTATTTATGTTATCATTTAATTTATGAAATGAAAACTGACGGATGAACTTTGAATTTAGATTGTTTTGCCCCATTAGGTATTCATAGATAGAAGTTACCTATAGGTAACTTCTATCCATGAATACCTATAAATTTATATGAATAAAATATTGTAAAAATAAGTAAAGTAACTTGTATATAAATTATTCATTACTTTTTTATCTACAGGTGAAAAACAAACTTAGTGTATTCAACGCTAACAGGATTTAGCAAAAAACTGATAGGTGAAAAAACGGCTCTTGCAACAGGGGCAGGTGCACGATTATCCAAAGTACTGTAATATGCCAGCCTTTTTAATAGTCCACTGCAATACGTGGGCCTACCCACGAATGGTCATTGGGCCATATTCACTACGGCACTACGGCGCTCACCCAATGCACGTTGATGGATTCAGATACGCCATCAAATTTCTTCCACGAACATTTAAAAGTTGTTTCACGATGTTTTCCTTCACCGAAAAACCTGTGATGTGAAATTCCCTACACAGGACCGGGGTTTAAAACCACGACCTCAAGAATGTAAGACGCATGTAATTACTACAAGACTACGGCTTTTATATCCTCTGATCCTCTGAGGTATATTTTGTTAAATTTAACTTATTATGAATGCAGTTTCTACTCGCCTGTACATGTCTGAAAGTACACCGGAAGCGTCTCCATTGAAGCCGCAATGACTATCCTCGCGAGTCGTCATTAAACGCGCTTTGTTAATTGAAATCCGTCAAACTCAGGTTTAACGAACATCCATTCATCTACTTACTCGGGCTTAACGAAGTTACTTGGTTTCGATATTTACTCTTACGAGTAAATAGATATACCTATTGCATTGCATCGTGACATGAAATGTTGCTAAAATAGCGTTTATTATTTATTGATTCCTTGTAATAATTTGTTGAAAACTAATTCATAGATTGCCAATATGTAATAATCGTCATATAAGCCGTAAGGGCAATTTATAAAAAAGAGGTTTGGGTCTAATGCTATTCTAACCGATTGCTGCTCTGACATCAGAGACTCCGTCTAGGGAAACTTTCAAACAGAAAGTAAAGAAATTGAAATATGTTTATTTGACAAAAATTGTTACATAGCTGTTGGATGATATTATGCCATAAGGGAAATTACAGACAAGAGTTTTTGGACTTAATTGTGGGTTCCAAACTCGGTTCGGCCTGTTTTTGGTAACCCAAGTGAAGTTGAAAATTGACAACATTTCAAATTCTTAACATAGTTATATTTATTAATTATCTGAAAGAATATTGCAAAATAACATATACGTATTTTTTTATTTTTCCAATACGACTTAGTTTTTCCATAAAATTAAGTTTTGAAAAGTAGCTTATTCTAAAAGGACGTAACTGCAAAATTTAGGACTCATAAACAATTTTACTGAAGCCACATTAGAAAAATATAGGTGCTGGCGTTGCTGTCACTATCAATGCCAATCAATCCGTCACAATTCACAACAAATAGGCCGGGAGGTCAGCGCAAAAAGTCCACTATGTACCGCGGTATACTATGGGAAGAAAAATATAATAAATGTTTAACAACGGCTAATCACCTGAAATATGTAACAGGGTCTGCCATACAGGTTTTAAATTAGCACCACTTAAAAGAAGAAGAATATGTACCTAGTACTAGTTCCAAGATACTTTTAAAATTCAAACGGATTCTTCCACCAAATGCTAGGGAATCCAGCTGACTGACTCCAGGGTCTTGATGTACACTATTTTTATAACTATGTACCAATAATTCAGCTTTTGGAAAGTATTTGCATTTTTTGCGTTTACCTCTCGGGCTAAAGCGAAATAAGTAATTTGAAAATGACACTGACATTTTATTTTTAAACTACATTTTATGTGTCAACACTGTCAGTGTTAACTGTCATTTTATATTGCTAGTATTTTTTTATCATTGGCAACTGAACTTTTAGTATAAATCCCCTAACGTCTTGGGTGAGAGTTTTTATCTAATATCTTAGCAGTTCCTGCACTAAAAATTTTGGAAAAATAAACATAATGATCAGCATCCCGATATCTCGATATGGTTTTGGGATTTCTGTATTCTGAAATTTGTGAAATATGAAAACTTGTCAATTGCCGAAGTATACAGTGTACGCGCTCTTATTTACAGTAGATAGATAGGTATATAGTATAATTATAGTGAAACATTTTGTATACAATAATAATATAAATTAGATAAAATAACATTATAATAATATGATACGCGGTTAGACAAAACTGTAAAAGGTTTCCTTCATCAATTTAAAAACCTTATACTTACTAAGTTATAATTCTTCAAACCATACAATAGTTAGAATATAGTTATCAGTGTCAAATCAGACATGAGAATCAATCCAACTACCTACTTAAATTTCGTGAAATTATTGCCAAGAATATAATAACTAAAGTTTGGAATAGGTATACTGATAAAGAAAAAAAAACATACGAGTACATATCTTTAAAAATTCAAGTACCTAGTATTCAATCAAGAATCTTCAGTTGCCCTTGGCATTAAACCTGTAAAATAATGTATAACTAATATCACGAATGGGTGTGTGTGTGGGAGTAACGCTGCAATACACGAGATCTCTTGAGAGTCAAGGTTTGCACCGTTACTCCTGTGTGTGGGAGTAACACTGCAATACACGAGATCTCTTGAGAGTCAAGGTTTGCAGCGCCACTCCCGTGTAGGTATGAAGTTGTGTAACGTTTGGGTGTGAGTGCGTGTATGAGGGCTTACATGTGTGGGATAGCACCGGGCGTGTTGTAGTCGGTGTCATATACTCTGACCATTTCCTCAGTCGATTTGTAATTGAGAGATAGAAGCCAGGTTTTCACCTTACCCCTAGCTTTCGGTAGGGAGTTTACTGGTGTACGGGTTTTTCTTCTAAGTTGCGGCATGTCTGACGAGTGTGCGTTGTCTATAGCTTTTATAATAAAAAGTTGACGAACTGTAAGTACCTTGGCTTCTTGGAAAAGATCTTCAGTTGGGAACCGTCGAGGTTTGCCCAAGATAATTTTTAAGACTGCCCGCTGCGCCCTCTCTGCAGCGATGAGATTGCTCCCTGCAGCGCCTCCCCATACTCCGATGCAATACTGTATTAGCGATTTGCAAAGAGAGATATATACCAATCTCTTTATATCCAAAGAGGCAGTTTGACGGAGTGCCTTCATGACGTGGATGATTTTCCGTACTCTTTTTGAAAGAAATGAGATGTGCTGTTCAAATGATAGTCTTTGATCTATTTGTACTCCCAGATATTTTGTACATTTTGCTCTGCTGATGTGATTACAAAGGCAATTGGCTTTGTTTATAGAAGAGTTAATAGTTGAGGACGGGCAGTTGTCAGATTGAATTGTGATGTGTTCGAATTTGTTCGAAATGGCTGGTCGAAGAGGCGTTCTAAAACTTTAATCAAATTACTAATATTAAAATTATTTAATGTATTTGTTTTAATATATTACAGTTGTAATTATTTATTGTATTCCAGTGTGTATTCAAGGATAAGTATGTTTTGGTAAAAACATATTTTGACATGTAACATCATTATGTTATGAATATGTGACTATGACTAACTTATGCATCGTGTTAAAATAAATTTATTGTAAAAAAGCAATCCAGCATAAATATTATTGTAAACTCAATGTAGTCAAAATTGATCGCAATGATGATTTCAATGACATATCTTTTAGTTTAGGTTGAAACCTTATGTTAAACTTAACTTAAAATGAAATGTATTTTTTACTTGATCTGACATAGGTCGAAATGCCATTGTCTCATTATTGTGAAAAACTTTAAACGGCACGAAGAACAAAATTTGATCTTAAAATAATATTTATAGTAAGGCTACTACTTCAAATATTTTGTCTGCGTCTCAATAGCAAACAGGTGTCTTGTGATGATATTTCATCCGTCAAACAATAATTATTCTTCGCAAAAAATCGCAACACCGACTTCCACCGTGTAAATAATTCATATAATTTGCACAAAACGATGCATTTTGATTTAGCAAAAATGACTCAGCCGATTTATTTCGATAAAATCAAAATGGGACCACCTTAGGAGTACACCCTTTCGAACTAAAAAAAGAAATTAAGTCGGTGCTCAATTGGCGAAAATATCGATGACCATGTACAAAAAATAATAAATAAATATAGTTTAAAAAAAAACCGGACAAGTGCGAGTCAGGCTCGCACATCGAGGGTTCCGTACAAACACGTTGTTAACATGATTATTAACTTGTTTTAGCATGGCAAATGAAGTTCTTTATAATAATGATACTTCACTCACTTTGAATTTGTTTGAATCGGGAAATGGATTTGTAAGTTAGAAATATAACAACATCTCCGGAACACTTCGTACATCGACGGAGAAAGTTAATACCGCGGGCTAACTTGACGCCAACGCCATCTAGTTTCGATATGAGTAAATACTGAGATTTAAACTGTTGCTTTAAGAATTGATTTTATAACTTATTTGATTTGATTGCTATTAAGTTTTATGTTTTTTTTATATTTATGCAATTATACATTTACATATAAATTTATATTTGAACATATTTTTAGTTTAGACAAAATTTTGAACCAATTTTTTGTGAATTTTGAGGCCCTATTTTTGTGATGTAAATAAAAATGTACAGTTTTCAGATTTATTCCTAAATGTGTACTCTGAGACAATGCTTCTCGCCAAATTTCATAGTTTTATGTCAACGGGAAGTACCCTGTAGGTTTTGATTTTTGTGAGTGCAAAATATGCGGTTTTTTACGACATAAACGGCTCTAACTTTTTTATACGGCAACTGAGAAGCTTTTCTTTTACACAACTGCAAGAATTCATAGGTTTACGTATATAGTTTAAATTTCAACTCGATATCTTTACGCGTTCCTGAGATAAAGAGTCTTGACATACACACAGACGGACAGACGGACAGACGGACAGACGGACAACAAAGTGATCCTATAAGGGTTCCGTTTTTTACGTTTGAGGTACGGTACCCTAAAAAACTAAAAAACACGCTTAAGAGCCATTCATTATTATTATTTATTTTTTTATTAACTACAATGCTGGTGTTTATTTGGCTCAACGTATAAGCATTGCCATTCAGCGTGGCAATGCTGCCAGCATGCTGGGCACGCTGCCAACTGGCAGTGGGCTTGAGCACTTGGATTATCTTTAGACCTTCAAGGGTCTGTGGATGATCCAATTGCTTTCTATGTAGTAGTAGTGTTGGTAGTTTTATCATACACATATAAAGTAGTAATGTATCATTTTTTTTTATAAATGCGTTGTCATCGGTCTTTGATAGGTGTGCAAAGTTTAAAGGAAATCTGATCGCTCAAAGTAGGTCAAAATCAAGGTCAAATGAGTTGGTTACAAGCAAGCAAACATACAGGTGAAACTAACAAAAGCGTGTTAAAATACAAACAGACGAACATAGTACCTCCTCCTTTTTGGAAGTCGATAAAACCGGCTCATACTACTTTGGTCAAAACGCAGTCAAATCACCTCCAATCCTCTATACGTACAACAATAAATTATATACCAAATGGAATCCTTGGCGCAAATCAACCGCACTATTGTTCGCGACAATAGACTGAAATAAGATTCAGGAGGGTATTTTCCTTCAGGAAATTACACGAAACGAAGTGCCGTTAGGTATGTGTAAACATTTTTAGGTTAAGTACCACTACGGAGATTGATAATGAAAAATATTGAGTTACCTACAAAGGACATGTCCACAAAATGTATGGAGGCTGGTAAAATAATAATCAAAAATTCTAACCACAACACTCGTTACATTTCGAGAATGTTCATATTTTTCTGAGTCTATTACAACAGTTAAAAACAAAAAAGAGACCTCCGATTTTTTAAATTAATTTTGAATTTATTAGGATAAATAAATATATTTGGCTCAATAAGTAGTTTATCTCTATCAACCCTGATTAAGTAACCTCCAAATTGTTAAATAAAAGCATTTTTACCAATTAGACACACTTTTAAAGTGTTTTTTTTTTGTCACATTGTACCCACTAACTGGTCACACTGGTAGGTTATAATTTTAATTTTAGCAAATTAAGCGATTAATGTGGAAGAATTAGCTACGAATGCAAGTAAAATAACGATAGAAGCACTTTATCATTGCTAAACTAGAAAAAAGTAATAAGCTGTATTGTTATTTTTCATACAATTTATTTTTCGCATTTAAAAAAATTGGAGGACTGAAAAAATCTAAATTAAATATTTTTGGGAAGCCCATAAAACAATCTTTCAAGTGATGTAAATATCATCTTGGTTCGATTTTTCTCTGAATAATATACCACTTGTGGACGTTACCTTTATTAGCCCTGTATTTTCAAGCCGCTTTCAATCGGTCTTATTTGAGACCGGCTTCACGCAGACGGACCACTGACCACAACCTCCAGTTTCGCGGACACTACTGTAGCCAGTGGCCGCCACCAACCACACGTGTGGGCGTTTTAGCAAAATGTATGAAAAATCGTGTACACCATGCTTGTCGCTGGCCTCAAGTGGTTGTGGTCGGTGGCCCCTCTGCGCCAACGCCGTGTCATTGAATATATTCAGTAGTGGACATTCGTAAGCTCAAAGTTTTAATAGGTATCTTTTTGTGTTGTTATTTAAGTATCAATTAATTTAACCAATCAATCAAAAAGTTTTATTGACATAAATAAGGTATATGAAAATTATTGAAGCCTCTGATTCCCGAACTAGCCAGGGGCTGTACTACGGGAACCAGCGTCTTCTTCTATAACAACGACAAATTATGTCAATTTACTTACTTATGTTACTTATCTAAATTTTATTTTTACTACAATTTAAATTTCAGTTAAGTACTTATATACTATTCTAAATATTTGTTATCATAAACAATTACAATACCACACAAAACAAACAAATCTAATTCTATAGGAACCATTATTATTATTATTCCCTATTTATTTATTTATTTTAACAAATAACAAAGGTGAAAATCAGTTGATGCGCATTTTTGCTTAAACTGGCCACTATTTTAGATTTTACATGTGTGTACCTCGTAAACACTACTGGTCACTGTGTAGGTACGTTAAAAGTGAAAGTGGTCCCTTAAAAGTAAGTTTTTAGGGTTCCGTACCCAAAGGATAAAAACGGGACCCTATTACTAAGACTCCGCTGTCCGTCCGTCTGTCCATCTGTCTGTCACCAGGCAGTGTGTCATGAACCGTGATAGCTAATTTAGATAGAAATTTTCACAGATGCTGTATATCTGTTGCCGCTATATCAACAAACACTAAAAACATATTCAATGGGGGCTCCCATACAACAAACCTGAATTTGTAGCCGTTTTTCGCTTGATATTAATAACGGTATCAGGTAAAGGCTTGGAATATTCCCAGAATATTTAATTGTACGTTTACTTCAGTAAAACTGTTGAAATTACTAAACATACTTCGCAGACAACGAGGAAGACGCTATCAGCCACTTTGTGCGGCGTGCGACCACTGCGTCACCTAAGGTCATCGTAGACTATAACTTAAAGATGGCCATTAAAGACCGAAACGCGGCGGTGATGGAGGCTCTGCGCGGTATTAGTAGTAATTTGGAAAATGATATGTAAAATCAACGTAGTTTAAAATCATATTTTTTTTTGTTTTTAATTTTATTAGATTTAGAGTTCTTTTGTAAAGCCAGCCTTTATAAGCAATATTGTTCAAATCTTTTTTTTTAAGTTATATCTTAAAAAAGCACGGACCCTGGAGTCTGTGGAGTGTAATAATTATATATATATATATAAAAATACTAAACAATAAATTATAAATAATTTTTTATTAGTATGTATAATATTTATCTGTAATATTGTATAATTCGACTTTTTTTAACTGTCCTCTAACTTAGCACACCTCATCGTTCTTTCTTTCTTAGTCTCTCTCCATTCTAAGGTTGCCCGGAAGAAATCACTTTCAGTCATAAGGCGGCCGGTTGCTTCACAAGTCAATATATCTGTTTTCTGTAGTATGTGATGTGTGTAAACTGTGAACCAATAAATAATTTAGAATTATAATTTATCGCTAAATTAAAATAATGTATTTTCATCCCATACAGTATATAGTAACCCTTTGTGTGCGAGTTCGACTCGCACTTGGCCGATTATATTTTTATAAAATAACGTGGATGAATACAACAAAATACACACAAAAATAGTTTAGTGCGGTCGTACCCTAATAGTAATTGCGACGGTTCTTATGAAGAGATGGAGTATTGACGAACGGATTTGCGCCGGTATTAAGATTGGGGAGGAAAATGTTCAAATGTATTAAAGGTAGATATGATTGTAGGAATATGTTACGATATAAATTTATCGTAATATTGATTATTTCGTATTTCCTAAATAATTCTCATATATAATATAATAAGAAAGAGGAGGTACTATTTTCGTCTGAATGTACCTTTTTTGGTGTATGTTCATCGATTTTTTCGCGTCTTCATAATTAGCCTAGGGCGATCAGAACTCTTAATCAGTCGCTGCAGTTAGCATCTGCTTATTGGCAGAGCCTTTTGTATCCAGTGCAATCTTACAGTTCTAATAATTTCTCGCGTCTCATACAAATTACTCTAAATTTACGATACGAAGTTAAATAATAACAATTATACCTTGCTTACTAACTGAATTAACTAATTTACCAAGTTATATTATATTATACTAGTTTTTACCCGCGGTTTTGCCCGCATGATATTTTGATTTTTGACGCAATATCATTATAATTTATAGCCTATGTGTTATTCTGATATATAAGCTATATTATTGCAAAGTGTCATCTCAACCCGTTCAGTAGATTTTGCGTGAAAGAGTAACAGACATCCATACATCCTTCCATCCATCCATCCATCCATCCACTCTCACAAACTTTCGCGTTTATAATATTAGTATGATTAAAGGAATCGGCTTACGGATTTCTTCTTTCTTCATTTAGTTCTTAATTCTAAAATTCAGTAAGATTCTTCTTGTGATTGACTGAGCAAAACGATGTGAGAGAGAGAGTCTCAGTTATGGATCAAATTGTTTGCTTTGTACCTGTCCGGATTGATTCTTCTCTGCATGTCACATTTTTAAACAAAACTTAATAAAACTTTTTTTATATTTTTGTTTTTTTTTTTATTCGATGATTTTTGATTAGAAATGAATTGAAAGGGTGAAATTTTCTGTAGCTCTATTTATCAACTGATTTTGATATTTGGAAAATCGTTTATTATCTATAAAACCTAACCAATTTACGAATATGAACAAATGGATCAAAAGCGAATCGAGGTATATGCATATAAAGGTTCATTTAAGGCAAATGCGAGGCATATTGTTTGGAGAACTAATAGTTATTACTAAATAAACAACTAATTTCGTCCAAATAGAACATCACTTGACACCCTTGGCAAGGTTCCAGCGTGCCTAATCCGCAGTTCCAGTATACCTAATCCAGCTTGACCGCCGTGACCCCGTCTAATATCGGGCTTTACACTTGGCCACATCTGGGATTACCCCATAATGTGTTCAGGGAAACACATTCCAAAGTTTTAGAGCTTTTTCTAGGTTACCGCGATCGGAAGTTCTTTGCCTCCAAGATCAATTCCAAGGATTTCATTGGTACGGGACCGGGATTTGAACCCATGACCTCACGATTGTAAGGCGGGTATCATTACCACTAGACCACCACGGCTTCTAATTATATTAAATAATTACCTATTTGGTCCGAGTCCATAATATCAAAAACTTACAGGAAGCATATGAAATCGTGCGATCGATCAAAATTTGAAATATAATTAAAGTTTGACATCGGTTCAATCGTGCCTAATCCAAAGTCCCGACACCTAATCCGGGTTGATCGCCCAACCCCTTAATATTCAGCGTTACATTTGAGCTCATCCGGGGATTACCCGGTAATGTATGCCAAGACATGTAGTGGGTACATAATATATTTGGAACGCTGTAAGTGATGTGGAGACAAAAATAGACATCAAGGCGTCTACTAAAATATAATTATTTTTCTTCAAAATGGCACTTTTGACTTCAGCCGGGTACAGAATTCGAATTGTTCCATGTATCGATGTAGTACATCATTCTTAATTTTACTTTTTTATTTATTTTTAAAAAGACATTTCAACCATTTTTGATAATAATTAATATAAATGGGAGTAATTCAAAAGTATGGTCTAACGAAGAAACAAAATGACTGCCGCGGTGGCTCAGTGGTTAGTGACCCTAACTTCTGGATCAAAGAGGCGTGGGTTCGATCCCCACGCAGGGCAAATATTTATGTGATGAACATAAATGTTTGCTCTGTGTCTGGGTGTTATTTAGTTACTATCTATATAAGTATGTATTTAAAAATAAGTATATGTAGTATATCAGTCTCTGGCATCCATATCACAAGCTTTGCTTAGTTTGGGGTCAGAGGCCGTGAAAAAAAAAAAAATGGCGTCGTAATAGATCGAACGGATCGTGTATCAACGATATAGTAATTTTCACGTTATTTTTTATATTCTAAAACGACTCCAACTAATTCATTAAAATTTAAATGAGACCAGCTAATTGATTAGAAATAACCCTGTATAATATAGTTCGCCATTTATCAGCATAAGTACCACATTATATGCTATTCGAACTAATTTACTAAAATTATGAAAATAGATCAACTAAGGCACTGTCACTTAGATTATAATTTATGCATAGCTTAATATCCATATCCGAGATACTCTATTATCGCACTAGCGAATAGAATTTGGAAACTTGATAGCATATTGCTTTCCTATAAACTAATGTACTAGTGTTGTTTTTAAACTTTCGCGATTTGAACACATTAGTATTATATACTACGGGACTAAACGCGCACTAAAATTACGAGATAAATAAATACCTCATCATCCCGACGTTTCAACCGAGTTGCATCGACCTACAGTACATCAGTCTACCCGTGACCACGGTCGATGCAACTCGGTCGAAACGTCGGGATGATGAGGTATTTATTTATCTCGTAATTTTAGTGCGCGATTAGTCCCGTAGAATATAATAATAATGTATTCGTATTAAATTTTGAGCTTGAATTCGGAAAATTGACCTACTTTCTATTGGAGGTTTAAAATTTTGAATTATCACTGAATTCATATGCGATGGACTAAATCCCAATGCTTTGTCATAAATTACTGATATTAATATCTCTGAATAATTTACGCAATAAAAGTAGGTAAGTTCGTATAGACCGGGTGGCTAGCCCTGGTGTTAGAAGTTTTAGGCCGTCTGAAGGCCTCTGACATGACTAAACGGTTAAGGGGGCGCCTAATGCCAAAATCAAGCGAAAGGTGTATTTTTAAAGACGTGGCGTAAAGGTAAGTAACATAAATATTCATATTAAAAAATACTATAGGAAAGGGAAAAGCCTACAGTAGCAGTGTAATTGCGTAGAATTTAGGAAAATAATATGGTTACTTTAGAAAAAAATAAAAACTTTGCATCATAAAAAAAGACATTTTATTTCAAATGCTCGAAATTATCAGCGACAACAGCACATTATTTTATGAAAAATTACGTCGCCAGACTAATATTCTAGTCAAATAATCAGTTAGTTTTTTTATTACATGCTTAAATTTTGAATTAATAAATAAAATCCCACCTAAAAATATAAGTTGGAGCTCAAAGCCAACATGTCATAAACTGTGTCATGCGATTTTCGACTCTAAACAAAGCAGCATAGATGATAGCGGGTGATGTAAGAAGTGAGGGTGAAATCTGTTTTTTTCATGGCATTAGGCGCACTCTTAAAGCAAGTGGGACCTACAACACGTGTCATACAAACCACGGTAGCGCGATTCACGACTAAAAAATATTCTTATAATTCTTATTCAGCGATCATCGAAGTTGAGCAACATTTGGCGTAGCCAGTCTTTGGAGGGGTGACCACAGGTGGTATTTCTAACTGAGCGTTGGTAGAAAACGAAATACCTACATGTCAAATTGTAGTTTCTAGTTGCTTCAGCCTTGTCCTATGACTGAAACCACAAAACCACATCTAAAACTTTTTTTCAATCCATCTAAAACCTTTAGGCAGAATAAAACTAATATAGAGCTAGCTACAATATAATTATTATATATATATATATATATATACTACGGGACTAATCGCGCACTAAAATTACGAGATAAATAAATACCTCGCCTCATCCCGACGTTTCGGCAGAGTTGCATCGACCGTGGTCACGGGTCGACTACCGACCTATGGTACCGCCAATTCAATTTGAACTAGAAAAATTGTCACTACGACACAAGCGATTAGTCCCGTAGTATATAATTTTAATAATGTGTTCAAATCGCGAAAGTTTAAAAACAACATTAGCTACGATATATTTTGCAAAGAAAACTGTCACCCGTATATGAGGAGATCCGTAAAATAGCTCAGCGGATTGGCAAGTTGAAATCGCAGTAGGCAGGACACAGATTGTTGGATACGAAGAGTTCTCGAGCGGAGACCACGTGCCGGCTAGCGCTGCAGCGTAGACGTCAACCCACAAGGTGGACGGATAACCTAATTATGACCGCGCGATTACGCTGGATTAAAACCGCTACCAACCGGTCTTATTGGATATCTATATGATAGGCCTATGTCTGCCGGTGGATATCCTATGGCTGATGGATGAATGGATAGAAAACTATGATCACACATCAACCATCATCCCTCAAAATAACGCGTAGCCATTTGAAACCCATTTCAACGTAAACATTCATTCGAAACATGAAAATGGATAAGTAGAGAAAACATGGCGTAATACTTCGATATTTTTCTCTGTTTACATTGTGTACCGTCAATTCTCTTATGTCTCGCCGCATTATCCCCTGTCAGTAACAAAATGGATTTTTGGTTGTCATTCGTTACCGAAATGTTTTGACGGAACATCCCTTCCTGTTACTTTTATTTTATCTTTTATTGAATCAATTTAGTTCCATAAACTAAAACAAAGTTGTTGTTGTAGGCATCTATTGGAAAGGATAAAAATATCGTGTTGCGTTTTAAAAAAAAAATCCGGACAAGTGCGTGTCAGGCTCGCACACCGAGGGTTCCGTACGATTCCAGAAAATTTCACAAAATTGTGAATATATACACCCATATTTTGTAAATTTTGAGTCCCCATTTTTTTGTGATTTAAATAAAAATGTACAGTTTTCAGATTGATTTTTAGATGTGTACTCTGAGACAATGCTTCTCGCCAAATTTCATAGTTCTATGTCAACGGGAAGTACCCTGTAGGTTTTTATGTGGTCTTTTACGACATAAGCGGCTCTAACTTTATTAAATGATAACTGAGAAGTTTTTCTTTTGCACAACTGCAAGAAACCATAGATATACTTATACAGTTTAAATTTCAACTCGATATCTTTACGCGTTCCCGAGATAAAGAGTCTTGACAAAGTGATCCTATAAGGGTTCCGTTTTTTTTCCGTTTGTGGTACAGAACCCTAAAAAAACAAGAATTTAAATTGCCTAAAACGAATGTATATAACTCTAATCCAAAAAAAAATGCAAAGTCGATGCTCTAATCCTTCGTTTCTTACTCATCCTACTTAATATTAATAATAATCATAAAATATTATAAGCGCGAAAGTTTGTATATATATGGATATTTGTTTTCCTTTCACGCTAAAGCTACTGAAGGGATTGAGATGAAACTATGCAATAGTATTGCTTATACACATACATACATCAGAATAACACGTTTGCTATAATTTATAAAGATATTGCGTGAAAAGAAGTTCGCCGGGTCAGTTACTTTATAGGTATACATATATAATATTATAAATCTGAAGAAGAATTTGTTGGTTTATTGGTTTGTTGTTTTGTTCCTCTTTTACGCAGCAACGGAGCACCAGATTGACTTGATTTTTAGTACGTACCTACATAGTTTGAACGACGGAAAGTGTCATAGGCTACTTTTTATCCCAGATAAATAAAATTCTTTCATTCTTTGTGTTAATAATAATGATATTTCAGGTCTTTTGTTACAGAAGAAAAAAAATGTGTTATCTAACCCAGTAAACCCAGTGACCGGCACGATTTCACTCCTTAATAGTCCGGTCTGTAACCCGACTAAATAAATTATTATTTTTTGTTGGATGGTCGCTGGGGCCATAAAGTTCTAGAATGAAGACTACACAAGAATAAGAAAATGTTTATTGTCAAGCCGTGTAAAATGATATAGGATCTCTGCCTACAATGTTTATTCTTTTTCGCGCGCACATTCACTCACACTAATAATATATTCACTCACGCACGCACACACATTATCACACCCACACGCGCACACACACATTCACACACGTTGCATATACACTTTTAAATGATGGCATTTCTTTTCTGTTTTCAATCTTTAATAAATATTGTTAAGCACTAAAAGCCGCATTAACTCTAAAACTTGGCAACCAATTTGTTCTGGGCTCCTCAATAGAGGATTTGCCTAGTGCAGGGCCCGCAATTCAACCTGCAAACCTTTTATTTACATTAGAAAACTGTAGTAGAAATTATTAAATATTATGATTAAACTAAAAATAATCTACAGTTAATTACCTATATGTGCTAAGATTTAAAGTAAACTTTTTGGTAGATATTTTTTTTTGGATTTGTATTTGAATGTGAACCGTTAAAATCTAGTAAAAATGCTAGTCAAGCATGCGACCACGAATAGCTACGAAAAGAACTCATTTTGACGTGTGAAAAAGTGACAGATATATACTTTGCCATAACGCTGTCTCTCACTGTGTAACACTACGAACGAAATAATTCGTGGCGCGCATACTAGCCCGGCTAGACTAGATGAAAATTGCTCCCAAACTGTCTCATTGGAAATCAGTTGGGGAGGCTTATGTCCAACTGTGGACGTCCTAAGACTTATAATGATGATAATTGATTATAGCAGTATGCGCATCAGAATGTTGACAATGCTTTATGATTTTAGAGCACGAGCTCCTGATCATTAATAATTTATCTAAATGGATAATATATCGTCGGGTCAGAGCTAAAGTAGCCAATCTGCAAATGACAAACTTTTCAGGAGACGGATTTGAAATTTTTTGATTATAAAACTTCAACGTGTAGATCGGATATTAAGCGAAAACTATTTTTTTTTTGGAAAATATATGTAATAAGCGGTTGTCTTAAGGGGTAATATACTACAATATATATTTTATGGTTTTTACGAAATTTAAAGCAGATTGGCTAGTATTATATAGTAGCAAATCTACTATACAAAAAAATAATACAGTACTAAAGTAACTGATGTGGCAGTTAGGTTAGGTTACTTTTGTGTAATATGCTTATTCCATGAATTTCTACAGTCAAAGTTGTTAGTGAGGTAGTTACAATGTAATCATACAGTATGATGCAAGGTTAAATATTTAATTTCTTTTTACCGACTTCCAAAAAGGAGGAGGTAATATGTTCGTCTGTATGTATTTTTGTGTATGTTCATCGATATTTTCGCCAATTGAATGTCACATCTATTCGCTTGAATTCTGTACACAGTGAAAGTCGGTGCTGCAATTTTTTGTGGAAAAATATATTAATAATATAATATATCTCAGTAACTTACCAGACTATACTCAAGGGGGCATGGCTACTTAGTTTGGGTCATGCTGTGTATGAATCTCAACAAGAACCCCTTCATAAAGAAGAAAGTAGGAAAAACGATGATACGCCTAAATATTCTAATTATTTTTATGAAGTTGTTTACCACAGATGTCACTTTGACACCTGTCATTTTTTTAAAACTATTGACCGGCCCGGTAAAAATCGATGTTCTAAAAAGATCCTATTACAAACTACTACGGGCAACAAACGTGTAAAACACTATTTATATAGAATTAAATATTTTATTGGCCATCATTTGCAGTGTTGCGGTGACAATGTGAGCCGGAACATGCTTTTGCCTCTTTTAGACATCATCCTTCCCATCCTGTGTACCATTTTTAATAATTCTATCTCTTGTGGAATATTTCCTACAGCCTGGAAAGATGCACAGATCATACCACTACCTAAGAAATCCTTTTCCGATTACCGACCTATCTCTATCTTTCCGTTCTTATCCAAAGTTCTGGAGCGTCTTGTTCACAGACAGCTGAACGATTACCTTAATAGACATGATCTCCACAATCGTTTCCAATCCGGTTTCCGTCCTAGGCATAGCACTGTCTGCGCTTATTAAGATCACCGACGACATACGCTTGGGTATGGATGACGGTAAGCTTACTGTTCTTACCCTGTTGGACTTCAGCAATGCCTTCAATACCGTTGACTACGACATTTTATTAGCATAATTGCGCTCTTCTAACATATCTCCATCAGCAATCGACTGGCTTCACAGTTATCTGTACGGACGCCGGCAGCGGGTTCGCCTTGGAGATAATTTTTCTTCCTGGTGTGACACTACTGCAGGTGTGCCACAAGGCGGCGTGCTATCTCCTCTTCTTTTTGCTTTTTTCATTAATTCTATATGCGATATAGACGGCCTACTTCTTCTTATCACCTTTATGCAGACGATCTTCAAATTTATTCGCAAGCTCGGCTAGATAATCTAGATTCAGCGATAGCTGCTATAAATTCTGATCTCTACCAAGTAACAGAGTGGAGCAGATCTTTTGGCTTAAAGATCGACCCCGCAAAGTCACAAGTCATTCTAATTGGCAGTTCTTATAACATTTCAAGAATCGACTGGCCTAGAGTTCGATGGAATCACTTTGCCATATACATAATGAATCTGTAAAAAACCTCGGTGTAATGTTTGATCGTACGCAATACTGGGATATTCATATTAAAACGATCAGCTGCAAGTTGTTTGCTGCTGGTATAGCTCTCTTAGACGGCTCCGAAACTTCCTAGCTACTAAAGTTGCGCTCGCACAGTCTCTTCTTCCTATTTTGGATTACGCTGAAGCCAGCTTTTTAGATCTTACTGAAGCCCAACTTGATAAGCTTGAGCGACTCCAAAATTATTGCATTAGGTTTATATTTGGGTTACGCAAATATGACCACGTATCTCATTTTCGTTCTAAGCTCAAGTGGTTTCCGATTCGTCTTCGTCGGAATGCACATATCCTTAATCTTCTTTGTAACATCCTCTTCAATCTTTCTACCCCACGCTATCTTAAAGACTCTTTTTCCTTCTGTCGTGATGCTCATTCCTTTCCCCTCCGATCCAAGGATAACCTTTCCCTTATGACCCCTACCGCACGGTGTGAAACTTTTCATGGCCGTTCATTTGCCTTTCAGGCAGTCCAGTTATGGAATGCCTTGCCCGTTACTGTCAGAAAAGCTCAATTACTGAGATCAGGTTAAAAATCATTACCTGCAGAAATTGTCCATTCTTTAACTATGTAAATGTTGTTGTTATTTATGTTGATGTATGTAAGTAGTATATTGTAATTTATTATGTATTAGTTTATTATTTGTCATAGGTTTCTTTTATGATTTTTTTATGCATTGTTTTCTTTATTTTTAGGTATTTTAAGTATTTATATCAATATTATTAGTATGTATGTTTATGTTGTGTAATCTAAATTATATTTTTAACTAATGCGCACCCCGTCCATTATTTATACGCTTTCTGTCTTCTCCATCCCAAGGTTGCCTGGCAGAGATCGCGATAAGGCCGCCCATTGTTACACTGTTTATGTATCTTTGTTTCATCTTTTTGTTTATTTCTTGGTGTGCAATAAAGAATTTATCTATCTACCTATCTATCTAATCACAATGAAAATGAAGTTTGCAAAATACGTACACCCCATTTCGACGCAACGGCTAGAAGAGCAATGAAAAAATTTGAAAATATGTCAAAATGAATGAAGTTCGTTCATTCACCTGTCGTAGACTAAATAAAAATAACTGTCAATTTTAGTGATGTGCTCTTGCTTTAGTTCGACTTCTCAAAAATCGAGTTAAAAAATGTATGTTCTTAACTTTTGTTTAGTTATATTTAAGGTGAGTTACTGTAATAACGGTTGAAAATCCGCCATTTATTCTATTTTTACTAACAATACCAAAGTATCTGCCACATAAGCTACTTGATCTTTATATCTATCAATTTCAAGTTTATATTAAACCAAGGTATTCATTTTTATCTGCCACTTAAACTAGTTGTTCAATGCTGAATTTACAGGTCTGATTAGACATGAACCATGAAAACTATCCAATCTGCTCACTTAGAATAGTTGTCTGTTGTGGTATTTTAGCTGTTTTAAAATTTTCATACTTAGCCAAATATTCAATCTACCACTTTGGCATTTTGAACATTGCGATATTTTTATATCTAACAGTTTCTGACAGTGGCATATTGATTTAAAAGCATATAGGTTAGTTTAGTTTTGTGAAAACCACATGTCGTGCAAATTGGCTAAAAAACATTAGCTCATATCTTCTGTAGTTTTTACATTTCAGATATAATACTTGGCCAGGACATGCATCTGATAGAGACACATACGTCTATGCACTTAAGTCAAAATGGCCATTTTGGCAGATTGGCGAGTTGAGTTTTGCACCGACGATATATTTCTGGTGATCACAAATAAATCATGGTACCTATACTCTTAAATTTAACTTGATCTCTGCGACAGTTACATATTGACATTTTTAGAGTTGAGATAGTGGTGGAAAAAATCGATTTTCAAACAATGTTGTAATGAAATCGAATGAATAGTTGAAGGTGAAGAGAAATTGGATTTTATTTACTTACTATTATTTAAGATCAAGTATGTACACATGTAAATAATGTTATGATATTGATTAAATACTCATAATAATGTAACGATAGTATTTATCGACGTTTTTCACTATAATTGATGCTAATGTAACATATAATTGGGTTTAATTTAATTACACATGTAAAAATGTTATGATATTAAAATATACAGTAAAGTTAATGATAAATTAAGTTTTATTTAAAATATCGTCAGTATAAACTATCGATATTTTAATTAAAACTCTATCTAAAACTCTGTAGTCACGATCATTCATCGCCCATCACTAATCGGCATGCCCATAAAGTATGATATTGACAGGTACTGTCTGTACTATTAAGAAATTCAGGACTTCATAGGCGTGATTTTTCTGACAGCTGTCGCAGAGATCAAGTTAAATTTTATAGAGTATAAGTATTTCATTACCAATCGTGGTTGTCAGAAGAGTACACAGGAAGATATGGGGGTTGACGATATAAGTCTACTGGATGACGTCATACCATAAACACCCACAAGATGATACTAGAATAACTTAGTCAAACGTTTCCTACCACCTACTCACAAATGCACCCCTTTCTTATTCCATTTCAATTATTAATTCATAATACACTTAGCGCAGTAAGCAAAACTTCGTTCTCCATTAAAATATTTGCATAACAACGAAACAAAGTTATTAAGTGCAGTAATAAGAGAATTTATGCCAAGCATTGCAAACAAGTCCAACATCTGTTATAACTGTTACGACAGATTTGAATTTCTCACTGCTTGTGGTCCAAAAACCAATTATATTGTTGGAAACAATGGCTACCCTTTACGAAACGTCACTCCTAGATGACACGTTGTTTGTGATTCTGAATTAACAATCATGAACTACTCGTATACTGTGACCGGGAAACACTTTTGATCAAAATAGGTAATATGATATTATGATCAACAGACCCCAATATAATGCCTCACCTCACATGTGGGAGCTCCATTGTAAAGTCCACTTTGAGAAGTATCATACTTTGACTCGTAAGTCAATTGATACTTTGTTTCACATTTATTTCAACAAAACTTAGAAAACATTTCATGAACTATAGCTATTAAAATTAACCTACTTAAAATAAAAACTTATACTGTACCTACTGTGTACTGTATCAGCCTTTTTATTTTAATAGTCCACTCCAGGACGCAGGCCTACCCACGAAGGGTGTTTGGGCCATATCCACCACGCTGGCCCAGTGCGGGTTGGTGGATTCACATACGCCATTGAATTTCTTCTACTGACATATGCAGGTTGCTTCACAATGTTTTCCTTCTCTGAAAATCCAGCGGTGTTAAATTTCGTACACAAATTCCAAAGAACTCATTGGTACGGGACCGGGATTTGACCCACGACCTCACGATTGCAAGGCGGGTGTCACTATCACTAGACCACCACGGTTTCGAAAAATTAAAACTTATACTAAAACACTAAAACTTGTACTAAAATAAAACTAATGTAAAAGACCCGGGGCAGAGGTTAACGTGGCCAGAATGCTGGCGGCGTTGCCTCGCTGAATTGCTATACTAATTTTTTGGACAAAGTATATGTCAGCATTCGGGTCACGTGTTACTTCTACCAGTCAATTGATTAGAATTAGTGCTATATTTTTGTTGACCGACGAAACGGAGGAGGTACTCAATTCGACGAAATATATTTTTTATGTGTAACCATAACGCATAACTTTTTACGTAGTAGTCCGACTTCAATAGTTATTTTACTTTGGAACAAGTATACTTCAAAATTGGTCCCATTAAAATTTTATCGAAATCGGCTGTGCCATTTTTGATAAATCAACAATAATGTGAAAAATGCTACATCGATCCTTGCGAAATATTCGCGAACTCTGTACACGGTTAAAGTTGGTTTTGGCCAGTTTTTCGCAAAAAAAATTATTGCTAAATTTAGTGCTACATTTTTACGGAGTTGATATGTAGCTATATTTTTTAACATGTTTTCACTATGGGACTAACCGTTAAATTGCAAATAATATATACTTACCTATTTTATTACTTTGCATCAGTGTATTCATATATCAGGTTTTTATGTATCAGGGTTTGTCTTGGGTTCCGCAGCTCGCTGAGACTAGCCGTAGAGTATTTGCTTCCGGGGGCTCGTTGCGTCGATTACAAAACTTTTTGCCCATTACTACTAAGGTTGCGCTTGCTCAGTCGCTCTTACTTCCTATCCTTGATTATGCAGATGTATGCTATCTTGATCTCACCGAAGAGCTACTGGATAAACTCGAGCGCCTTCAAAATTACAGCATTCGGTTCATATTTGGCTTGCGTAAATATGACCATATTTCTGAATTTCGCACTAAGCTCGAGTGGCTCCCTATCCGTCGTCGCCGGGATGCTCATATTCTATCGCTTCTTTACAGCACTCTTTTCTGTCCTACTTCCCCTTTTTATCTTTCTAGTCTCTTCAAGTTTAGGAGCACAGTTAACTCTCGTACGTTGAGATCTGCAGATAATTTGACTCTGGATATTCCTTCCCACAGAACCTCTTTCTATAGTTCGTCGTTTGCGGTGAAGGCTGTGAACCTTTGGAACGAATTGCCTCTAGATATTAAGCGTGCACGTTCACTGGATGCATTCAAACGTCTTGTAAAAACTCATTATCTCTGTAAATAATTTGGTACTGTATCATTTATTTCTTTCTGTCATTACATATGTACTTTATATATTTTATGTATGTATATCTATGTATTGTCTATTTATGTAGTAGTATTATTATGTGTTAGGTATTGTATGTAGTATTAGTATTTAGGTCTATAATGTATTTATTTTTTTAGTATTTATTGTACTCCCCGTCAATTATTTTTAGCACATTCCTTTCCGTACATGGGTTGCCTGGAAGAGATCGCTTCCAGCGATAAGGCCGCCTAGTGTTGCACTATCTTAAGAATTTCACTAATGTATTTATTGTTAATTTATTTTGTGTGTACAATAAAGAGTTATTTGTTGTTATTTGTTTGTTTGTTATTCTAAGTGACTGATCATTTATGATCACATTATCTTTGTACTGAACGGGACTTAATTATAATGCTTCTTGTTCCTTTCGCTACTATTTTATAACGTATGTAGGTATGTATATTTATGTAGGTATATGTGTAATTATATTCATATTTCATATCGTATATATGTAAGTATATTTAAAACTTAGATTGAATTAAGTATATTTAGTTTATTATTTATAGGTGTTTTCTTTGTTAATATCTATTTAAGGCCACTATTTCTTATTCTTGTCGGTTCATATTCGTGCAAGGTTGCCTGGAAGAAATCGCCATGGGTGATAAGGCCGCCACTTTATAAGCATATTTTTTGTCGTATATGTGTAAATAGTGTTTATTTTTCATATTGTGGTTGTAAATAAAGAGTTTTGTCTGTCTGTCCGTCTGACTTACTGCGTAATAAATCATAATACCTCTTTTTCTCAAAAAACGGAGAGGAAATTGCTCAAATCGTCGAATTTTAAAAACACATATATGATCAATCGTGACACTCGTAAAATTGAGCTTTCTATTTTGCATTTTTGCGAGATTTAAGATCTGCAAACATATTTACAAAAAATATTATAAATAATATAAATAAGCATCTCAGTTTAATTTAGTTCAACAAGCAAAAGTAGTAAAAACAAAATCTCATTCAAAAGTTACCACCTAGTTATTTCCCACTCTTATTTTAACCATACAACTTTCGTATAGAAAACTCATAACTTTTATATGAAAATACTAGACGCTCTATCTCGTAGCTAAGAACGGGCTACATCCCGGAAGAATTTAATACGATATACGTCTTAAAGCATCCCTTGGTAATTACGTCGTTCTAGATGAAATTTATGAAGTGGAATTTCTGCTTGCTTCCAGGTTGGGGTCGTACTGTGAAACGTCAAATAGCTTCACAGTTTGAAAATAATTTTGTTTCATGTTCAAAAGTACACGAAAATATAGCAACAGTAATAAAACTGTAATTTGTTTTAACAAATACATATAGAGGGATATATTATGAGAAGGTTCCGGGTGCTTCTCCTTCAGCCCTTTTAGGGCAACCAACAAAACAGGAGCAAAAACCATAGAAGCGGTGTTAAAATTGACATGGCATTATAACTATGAACTTCGGGTTCAAAATAAAACTCAGCTTAAGAGACGTTTGAAGTTTGTCCACCATTATTGTGAAACCGATTTTGACATCTGATCACTATAGTTCAAGTGTCATTTGTGTCAAGATTACATAGCAGTTTCTATGCGTTTTTGACGCCCTGTTTCTGAGACCATGCATCAGAACTTTTTTACATTATTTCACTTCTACTGTTTTTTATTATTATGAGGCAAAAACGCAATCCGATGTCAACAGTGTATGTCAACAGTGATGAATGCGTGCAGTCAACAGCTTGCGAGCGGGTGAGAGAAGTGACACGTCTACGTCCCGCATAATGTACAAATTGGGTATATTCTACTACTTATAGCAAAATTCAACCATTTGGAGGCACGATTTTTCTCGAAGCGGTATATTAATTTTTGAAACACTTTTTACCCTTTTTTGAAACTAAGTAAGAGCTGGTAGAGTTAAGGCGTGTAGAGTTAGAAGCTTGGCTTATACATGAGATCTGATAACTTTTTGATAGTGTGCTGTAGTCTCGTCTTGGCCACATTTTACATGAAAATGTTTTGTGGGATTCCTATTTAGTTGACACAACTGAAACAAAATGCTATAAAGTGTTGAAGAGTTTACAAAAGTTATTAGCATTGCTGATGCATTAGCGCACACATACTTATATTAATTACAGGAGTACTTAATGACTCTTGTTCTAAAATAGTAATTATTTTACCTTGTACATAGAGTTTTTTTACTTTCACGGTACCCCTTCTAGACCTGATGTACGGAAGACAAAGCCGGTGGTCCGCTGTCGGCAAATTGGATTCCACGATTCCGTGCCGCTTTGGAAAACCTCGATGTTATTATTAAATTTTAGAGGAGATTTGTCTTTTATATTTTAAAAGTCAAGATATTTGGTCCCATTGACAATAATGAATACAAGTTTATTGGATAAATATTCAACCATCAAAAAATTAATTGGTAATGTCGTTCAACTCTCCTTCGTAAAATAAATGGAAAATCTTTAATGTACTTATGTGAACTAGAACTCGGTTGTAAGTAATTTCTAAATATCTAAGGTTTTTGAACATTGTATTATTCACCTTAATATCTACTTGGTTTATCCGTGAATGTGTCAATTTGTGAGATGTGCTTGTGCTGAAATATCGGAAATTCCAAACAAACAAAAACCGGGGTTAAAACCTTTATCACCAGTGAGTACCTGTGCCCGGGCGTCATGCTAATTGTGATTAGCATTTAAAACAGAGCGTTACCATGGCTACAAAATATACGTTACATATTACGTTTCCTGGGATCAGTTAACTTCCAGACTTTCCAATGATCTAAAAACGCCAGGTTAGGCTAAAGATGCCAGTAGGTAAGAAGTAGGTAGCTAATTAGGTACATCCACCATTCGTCATAGTTTCCACTACTTCGAACACATAGCTAATAATAACTCTATGACTTCGAATAGTTTTCTGAGTGTCAAGTGGGAGATTTGCAAATCAAATCGAATTACTTTTATGTCGCGTTGACCGAGCGCGCCGTGCACACAAGTGAGCACATTGACACACACGCTTGAATTAACCAATAACAGACGTTGCCGCGCTCGTTACATTACCGTAAAAAATACTCACACTTAGCTATTCAGTTTTCTGTACGTGACACAAGATGGCGCTGTGCCATTTCCATAGAAATCATATCAAACGTTAACGCGACCGAGCTCGAGCAAAAATCTCGCACTTAGCCCTCTGACATGACGTAAGTAAGTCAAACAAAGTTACGAAAATGTACCTTTTTATTTCCTCTTTTCACACCTGAAACTTAAAGTAGGCGAGCACCTACCTATATCTCCATAATCTTTATCTACGAGAAAATGCGATTCCACATAATGCCATGTTTTCCCAGTATAAGTACGTGCCGCACTTTGACCGCCCGGCCGCATAGGGCCCCATCTCTCCACAAAAGAAGTGTTTGCACAAGTAAAGAGGTTTTGCATTTTTTAAGCCGGTTCAGATAGGGTTGCTGCTGTATGCACTCTGGTCTTCGTAGTTTATTTTTAATCTTTTTGGTATTTTTTTCATTTTCAATCTATTTGGTAATTTTGACTGTCTGTATGTAAGTATATCAATCACTGATAAAATTAATGAACTGTTGATGTTTAACAGTTTAACTACATTTTCAGCGTTTTGTTTACAAATGCTAAAATGTAATGATCGCGATACTGAAAAACTTTACTATACATTTTTAATAACAATGGCATAAAAATGATTGCGACAATTTGGGAGATTAGATAAAGGTACTACAAAAAAAATGTAGTGTAGATATTGTACCTATATACGTATTGTAACACTTGAAGTCTAATAAAATTAACCTGCAAAAAGAGGTACAGCAAAATTAGCAAAATTAAATATATTGTACAGATTATTCACCTTTATTATAAAGTATTGTAAGTAAACCTAAAAGTCTAAAAACTCTGACACCAGGGCTAGCCTCCCGGCCTATACGAACTTACTTACTTAATACATGACTGTTCACATTCAGTACAAGTAATCGTATAGATTTCATACCTATACGATTACTTAACTTTCAAATTTAGATTTCCGTTAAAATTGATACCAAAAATATCGATTAACTTGTTTTGTGTCATCCCTATTTTTTTCTTATCTCTAGATCTGCCATCATTGCAATGGCTTTTCACATGGAGTGGCGCTTTTATCCTTTCAATTATTTTTAGCCGATTCTTCAAGAATGAAAGGAATGTTATCGAGAATTAGTAAATACTTAAATGATCGAGCAACAGGGAAGATCTCTGTTAATTTGGCTTTCGTCCATCCGGATTTTGGTTTTCGTCTACAGGTTGCATTGTTCAACGAACCTCGACAAAACTTGGCACACAAGTTCTAATTTGGGTACAAGTAAACGAGTCGAGATAATTTAGATGCTTATGAAGATTAACTTAAAGAGATGTGTCGCGAAATTTACTGTTCGAAAAAACGTGTGCTACATCCTAGACTGCATATCTGCTCAACATCAGGCAGTATGTAGTCAAACGCAAACCTATAAGGAATAAAAAAAAACCGGACAAGTGCGAGTCAGTCTCGCACATCGAGGGTTCCGTACAAACATATTGTTTTAATATAATTAAAAATCGGTTTTAGCATGTGCTAATGAAGTTATTTTATATGATACCTTACATGATACAATTTACTCACTTTGAATTTTGAACCCATATTTTGAGAATTTTGGGGCACTATTTTTATGTGATTTAAATAAAAATGTACAGTTTTCAGATTTATTCCTATATGTGTACTCTGAGACAATGCTTCTCGCCAAATTTCATAGTTCTATGTCAACGGAAAGTACCCTTAAGTGTAGATTTTAATTTTTGTGAGCGTTGGAATATGCGTTTTTTTATGACATAAACGGCTCTAACTTTTTTATACAGTTTCTGAGAAGCTTTTCTTTTACACGACTGCAAGAATTCATAGGTTTACGTATATAGATTAAATTTCAACTCGATATCTTTACGCGTAACGGAACCTAAAAACTACTACTTTAGTTTACTACTACTTTAAAACTACATGTTTCCAGCTGTGAAAACCTTAAAACTAATTAAAATGTTTTGAATTAACCGTTATTAATAAACCAGTATGTCATAATTCTTCATTTGCATTGCTTATCTTAAAGCAGATCAATACTCAGGTCATCAGTTAATAGTTAGTAGTTAACCACATATACACTGAAACGCATTATACTGCATGTTTGAGGGTACACGCGCACTTGGTTATTACGACCAGATGGGTGGTTGATATTCAACTTATCTTAAAAAGATTATAATGCCCATATCGAAACATAATAAATCAAAATTGTATTCAATTGTATGAAAATAATTGGCCAAATGCAAGTCGGATTTGCTCACAAGGATTCCGCACCGTATGGAAACCCCCCTTAATATATGTATATTCTATTTTATCTTATTAATTATTTTTAATGGAATATACTATTTAATATTTCAAGAATCTTTCTGTTGCCGTTATTAATTTCAAGCAAAAAAAATCACTTTACTTGTATGGGAACCCCCTAAAATATTTATTTTATATTATTTATTAATTTAGCTTTAAAGTGCTTATTATACTAAATAAATATTCTGTGAAAATTTCAATAATCTACCTGTTACCGTTATCAATATCGAGCGAAAAACGTCTAAAAATTCAGGATTGTTGTATGGAAGCCACCCATAAATATTTATTTTATTCTGTTTTTAGTATTTGTTGTTATAGCGGCTCTAGTAATACATCATCTGTGGAAATTAAACCTGTCTAGCGAACACGGTTCATGAGATACAGCCTGGTGACAGACATACAGACGGACATCGGAGTCTTAGTAATAGGGTCCCGTTTTTACCATTTGGTTACAGAACCCTAAAAATGAACATCACAATAAACAAACACCAATAACAGCCTACCAAAATTGAATTTTTCAAAATCTGTCCAAATTCAAACTGTAGCAAGTGACTAGTATCACTAGACACTTATTACGTTTTGATTTTGGACAGCCGTGTGGGTTGAGTCTTGAGTCTTTTCTGCAAAGTTACGTCCAATTGACAGTAGGTACATGTTTCGCTTAGTTTGTACGCAGAACTAGATAACGGCCACTTAGCGTCGCGTTATGATTAATTTAAGTCACGTTACATGACTCTCTTATTGTAACTACTAGACTTTGCCTGCGGTTTTGTTCGCGGTTACTTTGTAGCCTACGACTACAACACTACTAAGTACTACTCACAAATGATATGGCTTTCTATTAGTAAAAGTACTTTAAAAATCGGTTTTGTAGGTCCAGGGATTACCCCCTACAACCTGACAACTCACTAACTTTACCTCTTTATTATAGTGGTATTAGGGTTTCTCATCGTGAAGTCTCGAAGCGGGAATCCCCGAGAAATTTGGCCGGGACGGAAAAAAAACTGTTGAATACCTGGGAAGTCGAGAAATAAAAAAACACTTTAAAAAATTGCAATTTCATATTATTTCCTATGTCACTTATTACATAAATTATCTCTCCTCTCTATCTCCTCTCCCCTTTTACATCTTTCTACTACCCACTGCTACTAAGGCATCCTCTATCTTCTCTCCCCTTTTACATCCTTTTACTACCCCCTACTACTAAGGCACCCACCTACGGAAGTATTTTTCGAAGAATAAAGATTCATTGATGGCACAATGCCTAAAATGCCCGAAACAGCTCTCTATAAAAGGCACAAACACAAGCAGACTAATAAAACACCTAGAGCTTGTACACAAAATTTCGGTAAAGGCACAAGCCGGAGCAGAAGAACCAACTCCATCTTCCGATTCAGCCATCTATAAGGAAGACGATCAACCGCCAGTATCAAAAAAATCAGAACGAGACATTCAGCTAACTCTAAACTTTGAACCAAAACCTAAAAATCTATGCAGGAAATCGTATCAATGTGATGATGGTTGGCAGCGAAAGATGATTTTACGATTCGTCAAATTACGAAAAGTGAATTTATACGTGAATCTCTTAAAAAAAAAGATTCCAATTACCCAATAACGAGACAGGGGGTGGCATATTTTTAGTTAATTGACGAAAACTGATTAAAATAAACATACTGTTGATTACGAAAATGTGTAAAACCTTTTTCATACATTTTTATTGACGTTAATCCAATTCCCGACTTCTCGGGCATTCCCGGGAAATGGTGATCTAGAAGTCTCGGTATCTGAGAACAAAAAAATGTCAGGAAATGAGAAACCCTAATTGGTATAGATAAACGTTTTGAGGTATTAATTGCTCAGCCTATTATTTTAAAATTTCATCCAAAGAATCGAATACTCGTAAATATGTTGACCAGACTGCTGCATAATGTGCGTGTACGCGACAACTCTACGACGCCTAATTACTCATGAACGCAATTAATCTCGATCACGAGTATCTTGATTAGACCCTGTTTAATGCTACTGGAATATTAGCTGACTAATTAAAGTTAATTTTTGAATCCGATAATGTAAAATTACTATTTGCATAATAAAAACGAAACTGGAGACGTTACTCTTACATCTGACATTCAAAAATATTGGTCTTTAAATTGGATAAGATATTTAAAAGTTTCTCTCGTAAAATTTCGCTTGTTATCTTTGAGCAGAAACCTTTGATTGTAGGCTATTGTCAAATAAAATATTATTTAAAAATATTTTTTTTCTAACTAAAACAATAAAATCTGTTAAAATTATTAGAAGCCTGCCAGTCACTATTAGAAATTATTCTAATCTAATTGCTAAAATATGACCATTTGCGTTAAATTATTCATCATTATTCTTATTAAATCAACTTAATGACGACTAGTCTTAGAGCTAGACGTTTGTCAGGGGTTTGCATCCAGCGAGTCCTTATAATTGAATTACTATTATTAACGTGATGCCGCTGTTCAAATAAACATGCGTTTATCGCGGGTAATTTCCCCCCTTACGCTACTCTAGTTCTAGAACAAAGCTCGCGTAAGGGCGAAAATTCTAAACAAATTTTTTCACCATTCGCTTTTTATATCCCCATATTTTCATGTGCCAAAAAATTAGAGCTATGTCGTGTGTAGATTGCTTAGTACAAAAATGACATACTAAAAAAATTATGAAAAAATTAGTTGTTTTTCGGCTCTCCAGTACAGTTGGCATTTAGCCCTTACGCTACTCTAAATTCTTAACCCGCGTTATTGTAATAATATGTATTTTACATCTACAATTTTAAACATACTACTCGTACGTACTAGTGTTGAAACAAAAGCTAACAATTTCAAATGCAAGCTTTCTTGCTGAAAATCAGGTATCTAGTACCAAAAAGAGCTGAAAATTGCAATATATCGTCGCACAGGAAACCGCTGTCTCAGCAAGAAACGCTCCTAGTGTAACTAGCGAACAAATTGAACAGAGATGCATTAAGTATTCCAAGAGGGGGGTGGGGGTAAACTACAACATTTGGTAATGGCCTAATGTCCCAGCACTGTATAGAATCGTTTTTGTAGTATCCAAGAATCTTTTACGGTAATTAGCAAACAAATTGAACAGGGAGGCATTGAGGATTTGAACAGGGCTAAACTACTAATTCCGTGATCCAATTATGTCTCAAGGATCCAAGGATCTTTTGTATTTTTGGGCGATCTCCAAAACTTATATTTGGACTTATTAGATTGATATAATAACTATCTCATTGCTCTTATTTTCCTATCAAAAATGATAAAGTTGAATTTTCAAAATTAGAAAAAATAGATAACAATTAGCCAAATATTTCGTTCTACGAGACTAATAATCGCTGCTGTTGGTGCGTAGGTACAATCGAGAACGGGATTGTACTTTTATGATAATTTTGTTATCAGTCTTACATCTTCATTTGAGAGTTTGGTTATTTCCTATTGATTCTTAGACCTCAATAAAACTATCCCAGGTTGGAATGATTTATCAACTTCATAAGACAAAGTTTATTTCAAAATTATATATTCAACCTTACAATAATAAGCTATTGAAAAATTATCTAGTAGAGAACTAAAGTTTGCGCCCATCGCCATGGTCGCTCCCTTGAGTACAAACTTGCTCTATCACATCCTACGAGCTGTATACAAAATGAGCTCTATTTTATTCTAAACAAAGCCTCTAGATTTGTTCAAGCGTTATTCCAGAGCTTCTCGAACTTCCTCAATGTTGCAAACAGTCCTAATTTTAATGGATTCTGTCCGAACAAATATATGGGAACTGATCTTAGTCACGCAAACAAGACGCAAGTACTGTGTTCAGTTTGACTTGACGAGAAATAATTATTGTTTGCCAAAAATGGCACAACAGACTTCAATCGTGTACAATATTACATAGTTTGCTTGAATCGATGTTTATCGATTTTTGAATGTTTGTTGAAACAGCTCAGCTGATTTCTGATTTCGATAAAATTTAAATGACCATGTCTAAAATATGCGCTACTACCAACAAAAAATAAAAAATCAAAATTATTCATTATTGGCAGAGTAATGGCGCATATATGTATACAAAATTAATTCAGGCAACTTGATTTCCCCCTTTTTTGAAGTCGGTTAAACATAAGATCGAAGTTCGAAAAAACAGCAATTAGGTGTCGTCAGAAAAAATAAATATAGTTAAAAAACTGAAACACGCTTAGGATCCTTAATTATTGCTATTTTTTTTTTAAATGCATTGTCATCGGTCTTTAATTAGTGTGCAAAGTTTAAAGAAAATCTGATCGCTTAAAGTAGGTCAAAATCGAGCTCAAAGGGGTTGGTTACAAGCAAGCAAACAAACATACAGGTGAAATTAATTAAAGCGTGTTAAAATAAGCTGTCAAGCGCGTATCGCGCGAGTCGACACTCGCGTATGATGCTTTCACCGCGTAGGTACGGACCTCGTCATAACGTCATGTAGCTTTAAATAACCAATATGTTGTAAATACTAATTTATAAGAACTACTAAAATATTAAATCTTCATCTTTTAAAATAAATTTCCTGCTACTTTAATTTTCTTAGCACAAAATCCTGTTCTCCAATCTCAGTGAACAAAGCAAACAATATTCAATTTCCATCAAACTTCTAAATCATTTGCCAACTTCACGTTTAATAACTTCCAATAGCTTTCCAATAAATTATCTTCACCACTTTATTAAGAGCCATCGACCCTCTGACCCCATAAAGGAACCTTCATACATCATAAAGGTCCTAGCTTCGTAGTGAGAAATCGACGGCCAGCTCCGACTTACGGTTTCAGCTTTTAATTGACTTTATAGGCATTAACTTATAAGATTGCTAGAACAAATGCCATACCGAAACGTAATAATTTATTATTGCCTACAATACGAAGTCTTTCTGTCAATTGTAATAAAAAAAAACTTTATTCAACATAGCTGATGCAGCCGCGGTGTTACCCACGTTAACCCGATATAAATAACCGGACAAGTGCGAGTCAGGCTCGCACATCGAGGGTTCCGTACAAACATATTGTTAAAATAATTAAAAACCTGTTTTAGAATTTGTGCTCATGAAGTTATTTTAAATGACACCTTACATGATATGATTTACTCACTTTGAATTTTGAACCCATATTTTGTGAATTTTGAGGCCCTATTTTTATGTGATTTAAATAAAAATGTACAGTTTTCAGATTTATTCCTATATGTGTACTCTGAGACAAAATTCATAGTTCTATGTCAACGGGAAGTACCCTGTAGGTTTTGATTTTTGTGAGCGTTGAAATATGCGTATTTTTACGACATAAACGGCTGTAACTTTTTGAAACGGCAATTGAGAAGCTTTTCTTTTACACAACTGCAAGAATTCATAGGTTTACGTATATAGTTTAAATTTCAACTCGATATCTTTACGCGTTCCCGAGATAAAGAGTCTTGACATATACAGACGGACAGACGGACAGACGGACAACAAAGTGATCCTATAAAGGTTCCGTTTCCTTTTGAGGTACGGAACCCTAAAAATAGTATATGTGTTAATCCAAGGTCTAATCTACCTTTGTACCGAATTTCATCACAATCGGTTAAGCCGTCTGTCAGTGAAGGAGTAACAAACATCCATACTCACAGACTTTCGCGTTTGTACTCGTAATATCACTTGCATTATATTAACAGAATACATAAAAACAGTAAAGAAAGAAAACAGGGCAATGCAGAAATTCCTAAAATTGCTCTGAACTATACCAGCCTGTTAACAGTCACTGCAGGACGTTGGCCTACCCACGAAAAGTAATAGAGCCATATTCACCACGCTGGCACAGTGTGGGTTAGTGGATTCACATACGCCATCGAGTTACTTCTACTCGATTTATGACGAGAACAGTGAAAAATCTTCCCAATGTTGTGAAATTTTCTGGATTTGTACGGAAGCGGTGTGCGAGCTCGAATTGCTTGCTTGCTTTTAACAAAGTTTTTTCCAAAACTCTTCTGGTTGCTTTACTGTTATAGTCGGGTGAAATAATGTCCCATTTTAAATATTAATAACTTTAAATTTTAACGCAGGCCATTATATTCGGGTCACTAACGGATAGTTTTTGTTTTAACAGAACCTCATTAAAAATGGATATACAAAAGGATCGGTGGATGAAAATAAACTAAATATTTTATTAGCGTTCAAAAGTTAAAATAGTACAGATTATGGGTTTTGGTTAATGCTTTGGCTATCCACATGAATAAATTATTATTCGCAAAACTAAAATGAACTAACTTTTTAGCACCTTTTTTAATTCGACGATGCTGTTAAAATGGATGCTGCTATATTGATACTGATTTCAAAAATCAAATTCCAAAAACAAACTTCTTCGTTGAAACGGTATCAAATTTTACTAGGTTATTTTAATTAATAACGTTTTATTTATAAACAAACTAACTGAACAAAATAAATGAACTAACTGTAAATGAGGATGAATGTGAAATGTAGACAGACGCGACCAAAGCGCCACCCTTTTATGGTGGACATTCCGCGCGTTAGAACTAAGCGTTTCGAATCCTCATTCCTCATACGAACAGCCAGAATGTGGAACGCTTTGCCTGGGTCTGTCTTCCCGCTTAAGTACAACGTGGGTGTCTTCAAATCCCGAGTAAATAGGTATCTTCTAGGTAAGCGTGCTACACCCTAGACCGCATATCTGCTCAACATCAGGCAGTATGTAGTCAATAGCAATCCTAGACGGAATTAAAAAAAAAATTGATTCACATATAGCCTCATAGCCTGTGCGGCCAAAAACCATCAATTATTGTCTTTCTAAATACAGTTCTAATTCTGGAACCTTTGTGAACCTCCCAGAAAACAGAAAGATAAACCTTATAAGCATTGAATTGCAATATTTGTTTGTATTATATTAATAGGTAATTGATAATTTTTCTAAATAGTAAATATATTTTAAACCCATGGTATTCATATACCTAGATGAAATATTTTATGAATAGTTTGAATATAAATAATAAAAGTAAGTAAGTTCGTATAGGCCGGATGGCTAGCCCTGGTGTAAGAGTTTTTAGGCCGCCTGAAGGCCTCTGACATGGCTAAACGGTTAAAACAACCGGGACCTACAATTTAACGTGTCATCCGAGCCACGGTAGCGCTCAGTTGGAAAATGCCACCCGCGGTCACCCATCCAAATACTGAACGCGCGGAACGTTGCTTAATTAGCGTAGCGCTCGTAGCGTAGTTTGACTAGGTGTTTGTCAGCGATCACCGAAATTAAGCATATAAATAATATACATAATGTTACGTTGGTTTCACAAAAGCTCAGAAAGTCAAGAATCGTTTTAGTTACAGTTGATGACGTACGTAAAAGCGTGTGATGTACCATGAAATTTTTAGATATTTTCTAAGGCAAAAAAACTGATAAGGTAAGTTCATTCAGTTCAGTCTCATCTGATCAAAGTTGGATTCATATTTTGACAGCGTTTCAGTAAATGACCCAATATTACTATATCCCACAACTTTACAAAGAATTTCAACGTTTCTAAAAGCGTGAAAGTATCTCACCGGCACACAATCTGCCTTACTTAGCTGCTGGCTGGTGTATTCCAAATGAGCTATTTCCTAAGGCCATTCTAGTCTATCTTTTAAAAAGGTCGAGTCGTTGGCGCGGATACGAGTACGTTTGCGTAAATTTATAGCAAGACTAAGAATTCATTTTATTTAACTTTAGTATCGTACTGTACCAGCCTTTTTGGTAGTCCACTGCAAGACGTAGGCCTACCCACGAAGGGTGATTGGGCCACATCCACCGCGCTGGCCCAGTGCTTGGTCCGGTGGTTGGTGGATGCACTAACTACGCCTTTGTTTTTGTCTAAGGACGCGGGTATCATTACCACTAGACCACCACTACCTTAGTTTTGTACGAGCTGTACATCTGAATGACGGATATGTTACCTATATATGATGTAGGGTTATTCATCATTATTATCAACTTAACTTAAAATAATCGTAATGGAAACTTTTGGCAGGTTTATCCGACGCTAAATATCTACTGAGCCAGAGCGATGGATATGGCCCAATTTTTCTTTTTTTTTTATTTCAAATAGGTTTTGCGTTTGTCTACACACTGCCTGATGTAAAGCAGATATGCGGTCTAGGATGTAGCACGCTTACCTAGAAGATACCTATTTACTCGAGATTTGAAGACACCTACATTGTACTTTAACGGAAAGACAGACTTAGGCAAATCGTTCCACATTCTGGCAGTTCGTATGAGGAATGTGGACTCAAAACGCTTTGTTCTAACGCGTGGGATGTCCACCATAAAGGGTGGCGCTTTGGTCGCGTCTGTCTAGCCGTACGATAGAAGAAATGGGCAGGTGGGACCATATCGTGCAACTCCTGGGCGCACTCACCGAAGTGTATCCGATAGTAGGCAGACAGACACGCCATTCTACGTCGATGCTCAAGACTTTGCAGCTTCGACTCAGTCAAGGTTTCGTTGCCTATCAGCCTCCTGGCTCGCCTTTCAATGGACTCCAACGCCTCCAACTGGTATTTGGCAGAGCCATCCCAAAGGTGACTATGATTACGTTTAATTACGTTTCGTCACTATGATAAAATATTTTTTCGCCAAAAATGGCATCACTAAATACAACCGTGTATAGAATTCAAATAGTTCGCACGGATCAATATATCACCGACGTAGTAATTTTCACATGATTATTGATTTTTCAAAAACGACTCAGCCAATTTCGATACAATTTAAATGTACTGTATTGTATTTGCTTTTCAGCCTTTTGGCATTATCAAAAATGCGCTTAGGCACGTCAAGTTGCAATAAAGTATATTCCTATATGTGTACTCTAAGACAATGCTTCTCGCCAAATTTCATAGTTCTATGTCAACGGGAAGTACCCTTTATGTTTTGATTTTTGTTTGTCGAATTATGCGGTTTTTTACGACATAAACGGCTCAAACTTTTTTGAACGATAACTGAGAAATTTTTCTTTTACACAACTGCAAGAGACCATAGTTATACGTATACATTTTAAATTTCAACTCGATTTCTTTACGCGTTCCCGAGATAAAGAATCTTGACATACACACAGACGGACAACAAAGTGATCCTATAAGGGTTCCGTTTTTTTCGTTTGAAGTACGGAACCCTTAACAAACAGTCGAATTGAGAACCCCTTTTTTGGAGTCGGTTAAAAATTTTAGTACATTTTTTTTAATGTAAGTCCTTAATACTGTAGATATTCATAGTAAAACTCTTATATTTCCTTTCCCAAATGAAGGTAAACTTTTCAAGATTCTCGCGGTCAGTCGTATGATTAATGGGTGCATCAGCAGAGGGCGTTAGTGGACTCGCTCGGTTTCCTTCGATAAATGATAAATTGCCGCGGAATAACCTTATGTTAGGGAGAAATATTCCTCATAAAATATGTGGAAGTATGATTTTATTTTTAGCCAGTGAAATGCTATTACATAAACGTGAATGTGCTGCGTACCAAATACCACCGAGTTAATTTTTTTGAGAAATTATTTATTTTGTTATGATTATGAGCCTGTTTCGTTGCACTTCTGGGCAAAGGACACTATTTTCCCACTCTTCACGTTCTAAACTTCACGTTTACTTCACGTTCTTCTCTTCACGTTTGGGTTCAGTTGTTACAAAAGGAGCACAGTTTATTCCGCCATATCCGCCTGGGCCTGCCAACAGGTTTGACTGCCTGGGCAACCCACTGTGTAGTGAGTCAGGCGCATAAGTCGTCTAATGTGCGGCAGATAATTACGTCCAGCCTAGTTTCATGTCAGTTTGTCAGTCTTTTGACCAATTTTTGACTGCCTCGGTGGCTCAGTGGTTAGTGACTCTAACTTCTGCCAGGTTGCCTTCTGGAAGGTTGCCTGGCAGAAATCGCTATTAGCGATAAGGCCGCCCTTTGTTACACTGTTTTTGTATCTTTATTTCTTCTTATTATGGTTATTTCTTGGTGTGCAATAAAGCGTTTATCTATCTATCTTCTGGATCAAAGAGGCGTGGGTTCGATCCCCACCCAGGGCAAATATTTATGTGATGAACATAAATGTTTGCTCTGTGTCTGGGTGTTATTTAGTTACTATCTATATAAGTATGTATGTAAAAATAAGTATATGTAGTATATCAGTCTCTGGCAGCCATATCACAAGCTTTGCTTAGTTTGGGGTCAGAGGCCGTGTGTAAGATGTCCCAAAAAATATTTATTATTTGAACGATTTGCGTCTTGGAGCGCAGTATACTATTTCTAATGCGGTCTGAAAGCTTAACTCCCAGGATTCTGCGCTACATAGCTCGCTGGCAAAACCCCGAGGCTAGATTTCTGATCTTGTAGATATTAGCGCTACTTTTTTCATTCTGAAGTACATAAAATGATTGTGAGTGAATAAATACGCAAAACACATAACTGATTGATGGAGCCGTAGAGTTCTCGAGAAAAGCCGACATACCGACCAGCGTGGTAAGAATTTAAAAATTTAGAGAGACAATCTGGTTACGATGATTGCAAACAACCTTCAACTAATACAATATTTATAGAGAAGACCAACATTTAGTGGGTGTCTTACATCTGGTGTGATGATAGAAAAATAAGTAAAACGTTTCTGAGCAAATTAATACAATGGGACAGTTTTTAAAGAACGTAACTTATTGCAAAGTTAACTTACCTAGCCTACCGTTCAGCCATGTCAGAGGCTTTTCAACAGTCTATTATACGCACTACGACATAATTTTACTGACTCGCTAAAACAAGACTGAGTTATAGTCACAGAATAGGCCCTATTACACAGGGCACAGAAGGAGCCTCTTCATACACACCTAGACTTAAAAATGTGAAAAATACAATTTGTACCATAGACAACTTTTGAGTGAACTTGCCACTTGAAATAGGGATTTCGAAATACATGATGAAAAGAATCGATTCCTAAATTGATTCGAGTCTAGGATGACGTCATGTCTTATCACATGATAAGTCCGACTGGCTGAAATTTAGATTAATCTATTCACATTTTGGCTCTTTTTCATAAGTGGTAATTATGTAATTATATATACGTTTTTATCGTTCATTCCAGAAGTTATTAAATAACAGCTGGCAGCCTTAAGTAGATACCTCTAAATTCAATCTTTTCTCTTCCAGAAATAAAAAAAACATTTGGTTCGTAAACCTAAAATAAAAATACATACAGACGAACATAGAACCTCTTCCTTTTTTTAAATTGGTTAAAAATGTGAACACATCACTTGATGCTGCTCCATAATGTTATTAAATCGATCTAAAACTAGTAGTTCGACCCACATTGACCTTGCGACCTTATTCCTTTACATGGCCGGCCGCCCGGGTCTACATCAATTTTGACCTTAAAGTTAATCGATTTGACGAGTGAATATTCGATACTGACATTATCCGACATTTCTAACTGACCATAGATAAATTTTCCACTCTGTTTACATTGTCAAATGATTTTATTTTCGATATTTTGCTTTTGCTTGTAAATCACATAGAAAGATATTTATTACTTACCGGTGGTATGTGACAATGCCTTTCGTTATTTCTTTTGAAACCGAGTAATTTCGGCAAGATGGAATGACGCAGTTCACCATATTTACATCTTTACTTCGAGATGCGACCGCAACGCCAGTCTAATGAAGATTAGTCATTGGATTGGTTGATTCTGTATGGATTGGTTGATATTGGTCGGCGACATTTCATTTTGTACGATTAGGTGTCTATCTTGAAGGTCGCTGGTTATAGTGTATTCTACATCTGTCACTTCTACACACGTCAACAAAAATTATGTCTTGGCGCTTAAACAAGGCTAGCAGGGCTAGTCAAATAGTGCTAAAACTTTAACCCGTGGCTACTTTTGCTTGATATTAGGATTACCGTACCTTAAAACACTCTTCGACCGTTAAAAAGCACAGGTATAGCTTTTTTTTTATAAAAAAACAAATGAAGTAGTATACAATTTTAAAAGGCATTAGTTCCAGCAAACCGAGCAACCTGAAATTTAAGATCTTCACATCTCATAGTAGACTGGATAGTCTATACGAACTTACTTTTATCGTAAAGTGCCCCTTGTTTCTCTGATATCTGAGAGTACCTCTCACGTTGTTCAAATCTGAAATCTGTGACGTCAGTTACGAGGCTACAAGCCTGCGCCTCGACAGCTACACAAAAGGACAACATCTGTCGTTAAGACCGATGATAAATTGCAGTCTCATGGCACCATCTACCCCTTTCAACTTGCCATTGAAATTCGGACTTTATCGTCTACCTGACATGGTTCTACGCGTAATTTCTAAAAGGGTAGTGATTCAGTTTGATAGCAGTAAGGGCTTAAAGAACAATTTCGATTGCGAACAAGCTCTCTGCCTGTAAGTCGGCAATGTTGTTGTTGTTTAGTCGACTTTGAGTAGTTGAATCAAATCTTCATTTACATATCAATATGTAAATGAAGATTTGATTTTTTCAAACTCAAATCATTTATTGCAACATATGAAATTTCTTTATCATGCTGTTTTTAGTTAACATCTTTTGTATACATTATATACTCGTACATAATCATTAAATGACCCTATAAGTACTGTACTGTATCAGCCTTTTAATATTCCACTGCAGGACGTAGGCCTACCCACGAAGGGTGATTGGGCCATATCCACCACGCTGGCCCAGTGCGGGTTGGTGGTGACCCTATAAGGGTATGTCAATTTTATTATTTGTATTGGAACGACTTATTATTATGTTTTCTAGATTATCATTAAAAATTCGTCTAATGTGTAGTAGCATTTGGATAGTAGAATAATTTTTAGTTGTTTTATAAAACAGTGTTTATAGTTTAGTTTTTTATCATTGACGGACAACCTAAGCATTACCCTGATGTTATGTATGCATCGCGGCTCTGAAGGTATTGTATCAAAATTTGAACTACCTATATTAGCGCGAAACACTTCGCGGCAAATAACTACGCTTGCTACTGAAATATGTAGATCTTTTTCATGTTGCTCCGAAATTTTGCTGAAACCAGTGATTTTAAACGTACAATACTTACTTAATTTGATTTTTACCTATAGCAGGTCGAAGAGTGTCTGAAACTATGGTGTTTTCTAATATCACACGAAAATAGCCGCTGCTAGAACTTTTAAAAATATTTGACTACAAAATGACGAGTATCCATTCTGATATTGACAATAAGAGAACATCCCATCTATTTACAGATTCCTAGCCGAATAATCTGCGCGATCGGCCACTGTTCAAACATTTCGAGCGGCCGGGTGGCCAACGAAAGCAAACGTTTGCACAACCGATACTTGTTGGAACAGTCTGTAGCCACTCTTTCTCATGCAAATCGGGCTTAATACCTCGGAAACGGTGCCATAGCCAGTGAAACTTGACCCGTGCACTTTTCCTTAACAGCAGGATATCCTGTAAAAGATACATCACTTCAGAGGCCTATCAATAATGGCAGTTTTGACGTGCATCCGGTGTTAAGCTGATTTTCACGGGTGCTAAGCCGTGATTACACTTTGTTTGGGGAAGGCTATAGACACATTGCCCTAATTTACGAGTATGCCATTGCGTTGATTTCTGTGTGATTTTTGATGTTTTCTGAAAATTAGTTATATGTAATAATTAAAAATCTTTATTAATTTATTGTTTACAAATTATACATACCTACAATTTTAATTATGATTAATTATGATCTAGATTTTAATAATGAACAAAATAGACAGTTGCCGAACTAGGCTAGTGCCGGTGTTTCGGCGTACAGCGACCTCACCTCAGGGTAATACCATAATCAAATTATTTACCATAGGTTTAAATGATTGTTTTGATAGTTCACATAATTTAACAAAATAAAAGAAAGAATTGAATTGCATTAAATTTTCAACTTAACTATTATGAAATTGAAGTAACTTGTTAGAATTACGAAAGATCTCTTAAGAAAAGTCTGTCATTAAACTACACGTAACCTATCAGCTTAATCAGTGTCATTCTATTTATTCGTAATTCTACATTTATATCAAACAAAATTTTTAATATCAGCCATCACTTTTATTATCTACAGTGTAAGACTAGACAACGAACATAATATCTTAGATAATATTGTAATCATTCCTAAGACAAATATTTATAACAGACCAAACCAGAAATCTGGAAGTAATTAAGCTGTTCGATAAAAAAACTGCATCGACTCTTTGAAATGTTTACCATCTCTACAAATAAAAGAAACAACTGACTTCTATTTCGCGGTTTCGTTGTTAGCCCTTATGGTAATCGTTGTTCATAATGATGAGTACCTACTATGCCAATGTCGGATGACACGTTTAAATGTGGGCCCTGGTCACAGATATCTGTGTTCTGTAGGTTTATAACAGATTGATAATGCTGTTGTCACTTGAGGCAATAACTGTTAATTACGAGTATGTTTTGGAATTTGACGTTCCGTACCTAAGACTTCTTAGACTACCGTATAGGAAAATAACAAAAGCAACCGTTTTTGTTATTTTAATTATACGGTAGTAACACGGTTAATTATGTTACATTTCTTATGTTCGGTAAGTAGGTTCTTATTACCTCCAAATGGAGCTTGTAGGTGACTAATTAGCGCTCTAAGGTAATAATGTAGCTAGAAAAGCCCTAGGGCGGTAAGTAATCTACTATTAAAGGTCGATGAAACGTTATCGTCAGCATTATGTAGAGTGAGAGAACTCGTAACTTAGTAAGTGATGAGATTTGACGATGTATAATTTATTCTTGTCTTATGTACCTCTCAATTTCACTACGATGTTTTATTCTTGTAATGCCGGTTTTTTTCTACTTACCTCACAATCGAGATGTAACGCAGAATAGTTAGCTCGGGCGTAAGCAACAATTACACCCTCAAACTATAGTATGTATAACTAAATATCTGGGGCTGCAATTGATGCCTTACAGCCCTTGGCCACTAATCTACTATGAATTGCTATTTTAACAACTTTTAACTGCAATAGTAATTAATTAACCATTCTTACTACTAGTAACACTGGTAACAAAAGTAAAAATCCGGCATAATCCGCCAAATCGAGATATTTTTCATTTCTCTTTCTAACTCGTGCCATATAATATATCTCAGAGTAATGCCAGAGTTTGATATATATATAATATATATCAAACTCTGGCATCTCTGTGGTTTCGGTTTTTTAACCGTTTAGCAATATCAGAGGCTTTTGGCCGGCTTAAAAACTTTGACACCATGGCTACCCAGTTGGTATAAATATTACTTAAGTAGGTACTAATATTTTATACATATCTATTCATTTTGTTTTGATCTTGCAGAGAAACTTCAAGCTTTACCTACATAGATAGATTCTATAGTGTAGGTTATGCTTGTAGTTTTGCATTGTTTTTCAAAATGAAGGCATGCCTTCCTAAAGGGGCGTAGCAAAATGTAAAGGAGGGCGCGGACACTGCAGCTAAATATTTCAATGTTTAACCCAAAAATAGCAGAAGAAACATTAAAAATGTTTATAGCCTTTTCTAATACTTATTAGTTTTTTTCTTCGATTCTAGGTATGTATTTTATAAATAAGGTATATTATGGATCCACTGGCTTCCTCTGGCTAGGGGGGCGTGGGCGGTTTCAAGGTAGATCACAGGGGGGCGTGACCAAAAAAACTTTGGGGACCTATGCTACAGATTACTATTTATGTGACCGTTACCTGCATCATTCAAGTAAGCATTTTTCTTTTATAACCCCCATGTGAGGTTATGGTTTGTGTACAAAACACCATCATCGAGCCGCCACTTATCGATGGCTATGTGAAAGGGCACCCTACTAAAGTGCTTGTGATCATATACTCTTCCATTATAGTATAATATATGTATACGTACTCGCTTCAGAAAAAGAAAACTGTAGATAAAACGGTGTTAGAAACTTACGAAACAATTTTTTTAGAAACGAAATTTATAGAATCTGTAAAAGAAAACTAATTAAAATTAATGCATTTGTTTGTAATTATTTTTCGCAAAAAATGGCAAAACCCACTTTCATCGTGTACAATATTTGAGTAGTTCGCTAGAATTGATGTATACAATTTTTACATTATTGTTGAGTCTATGGGACTGTCTATGGGACTGTTTCGGAAGTATAACTCTTTCGAACTAAAAATTAATTTTTCGAATCGGTTCACCATTGGTGAAAATGTCGATGAACATACACGATAAAAACTTAGGTACAGACAAACATAGAACCTCCTCTTTTTTGAAAGTCGTTTAAAAAATTAAGACCTTTCTACCTTTGACTGTATAAAATGGTAGTTATCAGAAATCTATTTTTAACCTAGTTAGGTGAAATGTATTTGCAGAAAATAAAATTAAAGAATAAAACTCTGAATAAATGACTGCCTCGGTGGCTCAGTGGTTAGTGACCCTAACTTCTGGGTCAATGAGGCGTGGGTTCGATCCCCACCCAGGGCAAATATTTATGTGATGAACATAAGTATTTGCTCTGTGTCTGGGTGTTATTTAGTTACTATCTGTATAAGTATGTATTTAAAAATAAGTATATGTAGTATATCAGTCTCTGGCAACCATACCACAAGCTTTGCTTAGTTTGGGGTCAGAGACCGTGTGTAAGATGTCCCAAAATATTTAAAAAAAAAAACATAATGATAAAGGTACATTAATCTGATGAGACAATTTACAATGTTTATTTCACGTAAACACTAAACCTAAGTGTCGTTTAAAAAACATAGCAACATTATAGCTTTTCGATTTCCCTGTACAATTGTAGATCGTGTTCTTATAGGGCAGCTACTCGTACACAGCGAGTAAAGTGGCACTGAACATTTGATGGACTTAGGGCTGTTTACATAGTACAGGCGGTCGGAACGTAAAGCGAAACTTTTGTACACCAGTGTACCTACTGATTGATTGGTGTTTTTTTAAACGACGAATATAATTTGTACTTACCAACTTTTTTTACGGCATCAATATTGAAATCTCGGAAAAAATCGATACTTATTACTTACATACATTTCGTCAAGAATCAACGAATTTATTGTATGGAAGAAGTTTGTGTATTTGAGTTTTCAGAATCGGGTATGCTACTCGTACAAAGTGAGTAAAGTAGCACTGAACAACATTTAATTTTGATGGACTTAGCGCTGTTTACATAGTACTGGCGCCTAGTCGGAACGTAAGGCAAAGCTTTTGTTTATCGTGTATTAACTGGTAAATGTAAGATTATACTTTCGCCTATTATTGTATGCACCATCAAAGCACTTATAGCGTAGGTAATTTAATGAGTGTTCGTTAGCGATCATCGAAGTTAAGCAACTGTCAGCACGGTCAGTTTTCGGATGGGTGACCGCGGGTGGCATTTACAACTTCTATAGTCACAAAAACAGTATTTGATAGCATACCGAAATACAAAAACAAACCTGAAAATTACGCCATTCTATGCTGCACATTTCTAAAAATTCAACTGCTATCGCTGCAGCAAAAAATAAAGCCAACATTTTTGGGCAAGCTCGAAAACCATTCGCAATTAGATGCAAAATTTTCTCATTTATTTTTAATTCTATGAAAATAGCGTCGTGGGTTATAAAAACAAAAATCCAATAGCGCAATCTGCACCGCTACTGCACTCGTTATTGTTTCAACGCTTGCCATTGTGCTCTGCGTTTAAGGACTACTCCACTTCTGAACGTTTTCAAAGCAAATGGGGCATACGTAGAAAGTTGTAACCAGGGACGGAATAACCGAAAAGAGAAATTATTACTTACAGATACTAAGTCATTTTGTGGTATTTTTGATATCTGAAAATTAAGATACCGGAAAATAGCGGTACCAAATCAATATGCAAAAATTACAGTACCATTTCACTGGCATTTTAATAGTCTACTGTTTAACATAGACCTGTATTCGAAGAGTGACTGGGTCGAATCCACCAACCTAGCCTAGTGCAAATTTATACGGTGTTTTAGACACTATATAAAACTAAAAATCTAAGATAGTAAAATCTTCACCGCTACTGCACTCGTTATTGTTACAGCGCTTGCCAGTGTGCCCTGCGTTTAAGGACTACTCCACTTCTGAACGTTTTCAAAGCAAATGGGGCATACGTAAAAAGTTGAGGACCAGGGATAATATAACCAAAAAAATCTTAGTTATCATTATTTATTATTTAAATAACGGTAAAATATTTTTTTACAGTACACTGTCATTATTTTACTTATAGATGTTCGATACATATCTCGGGTCAGGTCCGGTTCTTTGATGGGCAACAGTGGAGCCGAAGCCAACACTGAGAGGCCACTTTTAAGACATCATTTAGCTATATAGTTGGGATGATGGTACAATGAAACCTATTGTGAGGAATGAATTCAAAAAATTATAGGATATTGTAATGAACTTCTGAATTATTTAGAAAACCGTTCCTTATTATGAGTCTACTTTTGAATAGAAACCTACTGTTAGTGTGATTAAGTCATATTCATTTTTCTGGCTCTCTGTGGGTTAGTACTATCAACAGAGTTTTATTGTTTAAAACATTGCGCTGCCTTCCAATCAGTATCCCGACTAGCTAGCATTTTTTTTAATTCTTATCAGGTAGAAACTAAATAATTTTGTTGAAATACAGTATCAGTTCAATATCGATAGATCGATCGTATAGCATAACAGCTACCGATGAAAAAAAAACGTTATCGTTATTTCAAACCGGTACAAAATTTTCATACCTTAACCGCATTCAATCTCTGGGTAAAACTGAACCTTGGGCAAAGTTGAAGTGCTTGAAATTTTAAGCTCTGAAACTTACTCCCGTTTTCTTTCGTGATATGGCATTATTGCGCAACCTCAAAGTTTTGTTTCGATATTTTAATGGTGCCAATTCTTACGTTATCCTCTTCATATAGGTAGCAGCTGTATGAAAGAGATTATGCGAACAGAAATTGAATATAGTTTGTAACTTATATATCTGTGTAGAGATTTAAGAAATAGTTTGATATTTTAAAAATTAAAGTTTTTCTAGACATTTCTTGTAGCTGTTTTGCAGAACCTGCAGGTTTTGTTGTGATATATTTTTTGAATTGTATTTTACTTCATCTCGTATTCATTTCAGTTCAGGTTCAGGTTTCAGGGCCATCATTTTTGTCAGCACTAATTTTAGTTCATTAAAAAGTTAACGATGATGAAACATAATTGAAAAGCTTAAAAATGTTTGACGCCATAATAATGTTAGCTGTGATATTTTAGTGTAAAAAATGAACAAATAATTTTATATTTTACTAACGAACCGGCCCGGTTTCGCACAGGTGTATTATACAAATAAACCTTCCTCCTAAATTTATCTATTTAAAAAAAATCGCATGAATATCTGTTGCGTAGTTTTAAAGATATGAGTTTACATAGGGACAGACAGCGGGAAGCGACTTTGCGACTTTTACTTTCCACTATGTAGAGATTTAAATTATACCTGATGTACCTAATATCTTACAAGTTACTTTTTATTTTAAGTTCCTAGTTAAGGTGAACAAGGTTTTTACGATGAAGTAAAATTTGGAGCTGAATTACTTAAATAAGACTAGGCAGCCTTTTGAATTGCTAAACCGCTTTGATTCATCATTCATTCAAAACTTTCCTAACTAGTTCGCGATAATACGACGTCCTTCAAAATGAACTAAATAAAAAAGTTTACAAAAAAGCCAGATTTACTCACTCAAAGTAAAGTTATTAATTCCTCAAACTTGAAGGTAACCATGAACGTATATAAAGTGGACCGGGTGTTTAAAATGAGATGGAATTATTACCTACTATATTAATATTGTTACGAGATGGGTTCTTGGTTAATCAGTTAAAATGCCGATTATTCACTTTGCACTTTATTGCACTAACGATTAATACACACGGCACAACTGGTTCGCACAAACACTTTACACTGGCACTGATATTCACACAAACTAGTCACTTCACAATCGCACTGGTCCACGAGATGTTTTCGCTTCGACGGTAAACGAAAAACTGAGTCCCCAAGGGTCGGCCGGCGTATTTATATCCGTTATTACTGTCTGGAGTTCACTAGGTAATTTGTGACATTACTAGATCTAATAAACGCTATTGTGTTAAAAAGTAAACAACTTGAAAGTTCGAGACTTCCCTATTGTTTCTCCAATACGAAAACACCAAAAAAACTAAACAACGACGGCAGGCAAAGCCCGACCCCGCTCGAGTCATAAAACCGAATACAAAAAAGGCACCAAAAAAACGCAAAACAATAGAGCACCCCAGAAGCGTGATCACGTAAACATCGCAGATTACATCATAGTTACCACATACCTACAACGGGCGTGCGCCTACTGGCTTACAATATGATAGTAAGGTTCAAAATATAAGCCTCGGACGCGTTTATAGTTTGTCCGCCATATTACTGCGATCCAATGTGACATTTCATCAGTAGTCTAAGTGCCTTTTTTGTCAAGATTAAATAGCAGTTTCTAAGGGTTTCGACGCTTTCTCTGCTATGATCACGTAATGCATTTTTTTACTCTATGTCACTTTTAACATAGCTCGCAGGACTGATAACCGATAGGGTCGAAAAGTTCTCGAGTAGAACACGTACCGGCAAGCGCAGCGTAGGACGTTCACCGACAAAGTATACATACGATATCATTAAGAACGCAGGATTACGCTGGATGCAAGCCGCTTCCAACTAATCTTATTGGAGATCCACAGGGGATGCCTATGTCCAACAGCGGACGTCATATGGATGACAGCTGGATGATTACCGCTTCTACTGTCTTTCATAATTCTGAGAAGGTAACTATAAAAAGCCTGAAGCCTTGTTTGAACAACTTTTGAACTTCATAATTGAAAGGTTGCTTATCCGACCGAGGGATAAAAAGAAGAGTAAAACGTAACGCGATGAATTTTCAAGAGGCCTCAAAGGATGACTAATCTTATAAGACACAAAGTAAGCCTTATTCTCTGCATGGGTAATTCTTTTGTACGGTAATGGGTGGATGTAATCTTTTCGTGAACAATTTTGATATTGAATCGAGGACGAGTCAAGTTACCCTAATGGCAGGAAATGATTCTTAGAGGATTTTCTGTCCCGAATTTTGCTGGTATGGAAACACAAATTATGTTTACGATAATGTGCATACAAGGAAAATAAGATAAAATAGTACCTACAGTAGTAGCAAATAAAGAATGAAGGAAATGTAGGTACCTTTTTAACAGTGGAAAATTTAAACTGACTTATCGCTTAGGAAAATGAAAACTGACTGATTATGGTTTTGCTAACTTTCATGGTCTCAATGTCCTACGAACCATCACTATACAAACCAATGACTTTAATGCATAAATTAAGTACTTGTGGATAAGAAAAAAAAATAGTGCGCGGTATAAATAGTCGTCTCTCCGCGCGGAAGAAGTGAAACTTCGTAATGTGGAAATCAAAATAGGAAGGGGTAGAAATTGAAATTTAGTAAGTACAACCCGGTCAGAATATCTGTGCACCTCGCTGGAATGCGGCGCCTCTCCCGCTTCCCCTGTCACCTCTCCGCGCACTCCCCGGTGCGACAGTACGGTTAGCATCTTCGTTGCCGATACACGTCCCGATAATTTTGATATTTTCGCTTTGTTGTTGTTTTGTTTTTTAATATTTATTGTTATGTTTAGACTATATGACGTCACGAGGTCAGGTGCACATATATTGTGACCGGGTTGTAAGTAAAAGTAAATAATGTAAGTGCTTTCATACCCCCTCCATGGTAGCGTTAAACGTTTAACGCAACCTTGTTGGAAGTCGCATTAGGAGTTTCACTTCAATAATTCTCTACGAATCTTTTTATTGTATGTATTATTAGACGTATTGTAAAGCTATTCCTATTTATTAATTATTTATCTAATTATTTGGCCAAGATAAACGTGATTGTCTAGTTTTATAATGTGATCGTCTAGAAAATATTAAACTCATATGGACCCTTATACGTTGTGTTTAAAGAATAAAAAAATTGGATAAATAGTAAACCTAAATTAATTTTAACACTAGCCTATATAAATCAATAAATAATCAGAAAATAATAGGTGTTGCCAGTTCTTTGTATCATAAATAGATACAAAATTAAAATTATAAAAAAGGAGAACAAAACAAAATAGATATAAGTTCAATACGATTCAAATAAGATGCAGTCTCAGAATAACATAAAAGAAATACAATCGCTCAGCACATAAAACACATAATGGAATGAAATTAAGTAAATTTGAATACGGAAGGTATATGGAAATACAAAATAAAGAGAGTACAGTTATACAAAAGCATGCAACTTAGCTTGATTCCGGCTATCTGCTACTCCTTACAGCTACAGCGATCGGTGATCCGCAGCCTGTCCTTCTTCTCTCTTCGTGGCCAATTTTATGCTAAAAGAAATACCGATTAATAACATTAGTGCAGTGAGAATAATATTATCTGCTCCTTTGAGTTGCGCCAAACTGCATCGCTGCTAACACCATCCTCTAGAAGGAAAACAGGTATGGAATATGGAGTTTAGATCTTTAAGATCTATAAATGGAAAACCTAAGCGAAATAGAATGTGGGGCTCCCTGCCATCCTTCACCCCACTCCAAAGCGTTGCCAACAAATCCGTCAGGGTTTAGCCCTAACCACGCCACTAAAGACACTAAATAATCAAACCTTCTTATCTCTTACTGATCACCATTCATTCATCTCTTAATCCAATCATACATCCAAACACTTTTTTAATATGGTTAGAACCTAAGGTTCTCAAAGTTGGTTATTATTTGGTTCCCTAAGCTAATTTAAGACCAAGGTATTCCTCATGACTCGAAATGATCCCTACAGGAATATCGTGGTCGTGTGGTGTGTGTACCTAGTGCATGTACGAATATCCAGTTGTGAGACAGCGACCATTAGCTGGAAGCCATCATGAACTAGATACTCTGTGTAACCCAGGGCGGTACCGGCTTGTTGACCTTGATGCAAAGGGTGAGGTTCGAAGGGCCCGACTCCAACATCTGATCAGCTTTAAACCTTCGCCCGACTCTTTATTCGTGTTAGCTAGTGTGCACGTGTGTAAGAGAATGATTTTTTATACTAATTTTCATTTTGAAGAAGAAAAACAATATAGTTCCAGTAAGATATTTTCGTTTTGTGTTAGTTGATGATGAAAACCTTCAATAACCAGATATCTGTGTTAATAATTATATATTATGTTGTATGTTTCACAATACAAAATCATGTAGGTATAGGCGAATATTCCGAATCTCGTACTGCATTCATGAAACATGAACTTGCAGTGAGAATGTATAATTGTTTAAATCTCGTTCAATAAACACGAACTCTGAACTCCTTGCGTAGATGTCTGTTCTCCTTCATAGGTGTTTGATCCCCTTACGGGATGAGATAAGTACTGATATATTTTTATAACAGCAAAATCATCCATCAGCCATAAGACGCCCACATAGGCGTGCTGGACATAGGACTCCCTCTATAGATCTCCAATAAGACTGGTTGGAAGCGGCTTGTATCCAGCACGATTTCCAACCCCATCGGTCATCAGTTCTCTGCGCTATGTGCCCTGCCCAAGTGCCCATTGACACTTCAACTTCCCAATTCGCTGGGCATAACAGCATAATGTGTTATGTATATCCAAATATAATGAGAATGAATCAGATGCAGAAAATTATGAGGTTATTGAAAGTTTTCATTCAAGCAAGTTACTCGTATTATTTTTGTTTGTACCAGAACTATAAAACAGCCTAGCTACATGTAGCTGAATTTAAATGTTTAGTAGCATTCATCCAATCAATCTTTCCAAACACACATCCTATATGTCCTACGTGAGAAAAACTAATAAATAGTCTACCCTTAAGATAGCCCAAAAACAATGTAGACAGTAGACCTCTCTGCTTCTGAAAGAAAAAGGACTTTACGCTACCACTATTGTAATTTACCTATCAATAAATCTGATAAGATGGTGGGAGAGAAACGGAGTCTAAGGTAGAATCGTACTTATAGTACCGCTATCTGAAAGTTAAATACTTTGGAAATTAACCTGGAAACAAATACCTTGAATAAAATATGCATTAGTTAGAAATCTTTCTGAGACCTGAGGTAACACAAACTTTATCTTTGACACGGGAGAACCGCAGGAAATAACTATAAAATGATTATAAGGGATAACATCATCAAATATCTGATTTGATCAAAGTTATTAGTTACTGCAAAGACGAATCCTTGAAAGGCATCGCCAAAGGTCTCAAAGAGATTTATGATATATCACTTTCACAACACAAACACTATTCACTTATACACTTGGGAAATGAGCAAAGCGAGCGAGCTCTAATTTCCAAATTTTCACACGCGATATAATTTAACACCTGAACTATTTTCAAAACGAGTATCCTTTACCGCGATCTAACCCGGACTGTCCAAAAATCCTAGCTTTTCCCATACAAATTAATTGTAATCTCGACGAATTCCACGCCTGTCAAATACTTGAGACATCAATTATAAAAATATTTATGGGTTTGTACAAAACGGACGAAAAAATTGAAACACTCGAAATCACTTTAGTTTTTGTGAAAATTTCTAGCACCATATATCATTCCTAAATCCAGTAAGTCAAATAGTTACAAATATAGAGTCTTCGACAAAAACAAACCTAATATGTAATTACTATCCAGACATAGTACTTTAGTTGTATTTCAGTACATATATTATTAAGTGATTTGATTTTATATAGCTACAAGGTTATATTTACATAACAGTCCGCCGCCATACCTGTAAATACTTCATTTATTTCGTAAAACTATTTCAAACTACTATCAATCAGCACATAAGTAACCATAAATTATCCTTATTTCATTAATTGAAAGTCATTTTCGCCATAAAATTTAATGCCCTATTAACATACCAAGTTGTCTTACTGTCTAAGTTTATACTGTCTCTATGCGACAGTTGCCACTCAAGATTTTTTATGGCAGTCAATATGGATTGCATAAAGGACAACTAGGGTTAACACATTTATATTTTTGCCCAACTACCAAAAGAAGAGAGGTTCTCAATTTATACATACTTTCGCTTTCTTATAAATTTTCAAAATGTTATTAGAAAATAGTATAATTTACATACTAGTATTTAGAATAATACGTAAGATTGTAATTATAGTGTCCGATGATTTTTACGTGACACAAAATAACATAACCAAGATTATAATTGTATAAAATGAATAAAACTATTTTGATTATCGTTATCATATAAAGTTCAGACATTATAGTATAGGAATAAGTAAAATGACCTAATGTCGAATGTATGTAAAACAAAAGAAATAATGATGTCCAAATCGTAACTTTCTCATATTCAAAATTTACTTCTTTACTTATTTAATACATCTCATTGAAATTAAATATAATTAAATACATCTGAGACAGTGAAAACCTTGTCCTCGGTGTTCGATTTTTACTCAAAACAATATTTCTGTTAACGCAGGAAATAAAAAGGGAAAAATATGACCTGCTAACATGTTCTAAAGAATTTTAGAGAGCCCAGTAGAAGTACTGGCACTTGAAAATGTAAGGTTTCTAATAATTTGCGGTTGACCTGTGTCAGAGAATGGCAATTTTGAACTTTATTCTTTAGTGCTATAGATTCTCCAATAAAATACTGAGCAGCAAACTGTCGTGGTATTCCTCCTAGAACTTCTCACGACTCAATTTTTTTAAAAGACAATAAATATTTCAAAACCCGCATTAGCATGAAAAGGACAGCAAATACAACAATTTTACAAAGTCTGAGAGAGACAGAAAATTTTAGTTAATAATTTATAAGGTGTATAGTCAAATATAGCATAGGTACATGGAACAGACGTTATGTGTATATATACATACATAACGGCGGTTACAGTATTTATGTATGGCTATTATTATGTGGTTTATTTTATTATTGATTAGGAATTTGTAGTAACTTTCTTTCATTATTTTATTTTTTACATTTCCTTGCATCCAAGAATGGTTGTCTGAAAGAAATCGCTTTTAGCGTGAAGACCGCCTTTTGTGCCTTTTATGTCTTTGTTTTTAGGGTTCCGTACCTCAAAAGGAAAAAATGGAACCCTTATAGGATCACTTTGTTGTCCGTCTGTCCGGTAGTCCGTCTGTTCGTCTGTCCGTTTGTGTGTATGTCAAGACTCTTTATCTCGGGAACGCGTAAAGATATCGAGTTGAAATTTAAACTGTATACGTATATTGATAAATTCTTGTAATTGTGTAAAAGAAAACCTTCTCAGTTATCGTTTAAAAAGGTTGGAGCCGTTTATGTCGTAAAAAACCGCATATTTCGGAATCACAAAAATCAAAACCTACAGGGTACTTCCCGTTGACATAGAACTATAAAATTTGGCGAGAAGCATCGTCTTAAAGTACACATATAGGAATAAATCTGAAAACTATACATTTTCATTTAAATCACAAAAAAATAAAGCCTAAAAATTCACAAAATATAGGTTTAAAACTAAAAATGAGTAAATCGTATCATGTAAGCCTTATATTGTAAGGTATCATATAAAAGAACTTCATTAGCACATTCTAAAACAGGTTTTTAATTATTTTAACATTTTCAGTAATTTTCGATGTATGACGAGAAAAGTAAAAAAAAACTTTATTGTCGATGGTTACAGTATAGAGATTTTAACGACTTACTTCTAAATTTTGTAAAATTTTCTGCATTTGTACGGAACCCTCGGTGTGCGAACCTGACTCGCACTTGTCCGGTTTTTTTGTTATGTTTTCTTGTTGGTGTCAATAAAGTGTTGTTGTATTGTATTGTACGAAATTACGAGTAAAATTAGGCGAAATTTACTTTCCTAATGTCGCTGTTAGATGAAGCGAATATTATTAATCTGCAGAATAACGACTCAGTTTCGGTAAAATTTTTGACCGACCAACCGGAGGAGGGTACACATTCGACACTATTTTTGGGGTTCCGTACCTCAAAAGGAAAAACGGAACCCTTATAGGATCACTTTGTTGTCCGTCTGTCCGTCTGTGTGTATATCAAGACTCTTTATCTCGGGGACGCGTGAAGATATCGAGTTGAAATTTAAACTGTATACACTAAAAATCTATGATGTATTACAGTTGTGTAAAGGAAAAACTTCTCAGTTATCATATAAAAAAGTTAGAGACGTTTATGTCGTAAAAAACAGCATATTTCAACACTCAGAAAAATCAAAACCTACAGGGTACTTCCCGTTGACATAGAACTATGAAATTTGGCGAGAAGTATTGTCTCAGAGTACACATATAGGAATAAATCTGAAAACTGTACATTTTTATTTAAGTCACAAAAAATAGGGCTTCAAAATTCACAAAATAAAGGGGTTTAAAATACAAATTGCGTAAATCGTATCATGTAAGGTATCATATAAAAGAGCTTCATTAGCACATGCTAAAACAGGTTATTAATTATTTTAACAATTTTTGATGAATGACGAGAAAAGTAAAAAAAAAAACTATTGTCATGATGATGATGAGTATTTAAATTTTAACAATGTACTTCCCAATTTTGTGAAATTTTCTGGATTTGTACGGAATCCTCGGTGTGCGAGCCTGACTTGCACTTGTCCGGTATTTTTCTGTATAACCACGCATAACTTCTTACACAGCAGTCCTATTTTGATAATTATTTTGTCATTGGAATGAGTATACTTCACTTTTTTCACACATTGGTTCCATTTAAATTTTATCGATATCAGCTGAGCCATTTTTGATAACTTCACAATTCTACATCGATCCGTGCGAACTATTCGCGAATTGAAATTGACACGGTTGAAGTCGGTCATGCCATTTTTAGCAAAAAAAAAACCACAAGCGACTTGTCAATGCAATATAGATTCAAAGGCAGAAGGTTCATTCATACATAGTTTTTTAGGGGTGGTCTATGTTCAGCAGTGTACAGTGGACAGGTATTTAAAAGTATTTTGGCCACTTTTATAAAGTATGAAATTATTTACTCCTTACGGGGAAAAAACATTCAAAGTCGATTAAAAACTTAGCAAGTTTAGAAGGTTTCATCAAAGCAATCAAGTGTAATCAATTCAATGGCAACCCCGATTTTTAATTTCCTATGAACCGGAAGCCCTAGAATCTTGTTTCAAAACCAATGCACCGAAATTTCCTTTTCAATATGGAAATCACGGAAATTGCTCTTCCATGCCTTCTGTTTTGATCGTTGACAAGGATTTCGAGAAAAAGGTTTGTGGTTATTTTTTGGTACTTTATACTCGCCTGTATTCTCGTCCTTTTGGCTGCTTCTTAATTCTTCACCTTCGAAATTTAAATCAGGTATTTAAAACTGATTAGCTTGCTATATAGCATTTTTAGGTTAACGTATTGCAACTAAAGACAAAAAATATGTTGCACTTATTTGTTGCACACTAATATCTTTTGCAATTTTTTTAAAATTTTAAATGCTAAATTCCAGAATATAGTGAGTACTACCTAAATATTTGAGAACACAATAGAGGGCACTGACGTCTGTAACACAGTTTCGTTACTAGTACGGACGCCAGTCAGTCATTTATAAAAACATAACTTGTCTCTCATTTTATAAGCGTCAAAATATTTTTGTAAATCAAACTGTTGTACAGTTCGTAATCTGTTGGCTCAGTAAAGCATTTTTTTTCTGAGCTCCAGCTAACTTAACATACGATCACGAAAACAGTGTTGTCGGCGAAATATATACTTCACCACAACTATATCTCGTTCTGATTCGTCGAAAGAATTATTTCATGGTACATATACTAGCCTGGCAGGTATTGAGAAGGTATTTCGATATGATTTTTCGGAAAGATCGACTGCGACGTTATTTTAGTCCCACAACTTGGATTAGTAGGCGTTCAGAATAAACCAATAATACCTACCTACTTTTTGCAATGGAAACTCATCGATCCGCGTGCTCAAATGAGAACTAACTTAAGCTGGAAACATACTATCGGACGCAGCTGACGGACGCGACTGAGAGCCGCGACTGATAGGTATCTAAACTATGAAAGTACACTGAGCCGTGCACACTATCGGACATCAGTCGCGGACGTCACCTTCGGACGACCTTGAGCGTTCGGACGTCCGAGAGCGATCTGGATGCGCCAAATGTTTTAAGACGTGCACACTGCTAAGTCGCGGCTTTCAGTCGCGTCCGTCAGCCGCGTCCGATAGTATGTTTCCAGCTTTACAGTTTGTGTAAAAAGAGAAGGGTCGTAGGTAAGATCAACCGTGTGCCATTTTACTAATTTTGTTACGTTGCAACGCTGCTCTATCGTTCCTAGTATAACTGAAAATGTTTGATACTTAAGATACCAATTAGGTTTTCATCAGTAGACTCGCGTCTACCAAGTAGTAGGTACCTTGGCTGGTGATTGAAATCTTTTTGGTAGTTCGCCGTAACGCCACGACGGTTCTATTTTTGCACAAACTCTAGAACCAAAATAACTAAACAGAAAATAACGACCTAACATTTTTAAATATAAATCTTGTTTCCTCGCGTTTGGTTCTTAACAGTAAGCTAAGATACTTGTACCTACAGAAGTTACCAAGTCCGAAGTAGGACGAAGTCAGTCGCAGATTGTTGTCCGCCAACTTCCATGTTCGAATGCTACGAGAATGTTCCAACTCTATTGAGTTCTTCGAAAATTTTAAACGTGGTGTTCAAGTTTTTAAACTCTCGTTTCCGAATCGATAGGTAGTGGTTAGAAAGAACAATGAACTGTTGTTTTATTAAAGGTTTCAAAAACTTGTTAGCTAATGACAATAAAACTAAGTTTTGAACACGCTGAACAAAACTTTCCAACTACGGATATTGAAACCCAGGTCTTGTTTGTTTTACCTATACTCAATTATCTACAAAGTTACAGCAGCCAGATAGCCCACTCCTAGATAAAACTGAAGCCCATAGTGAGTGCCGAGTGCCAGTTTTGCAAATCAAATCGAATTACTTTTACGTCGCGTTGACCGAACGCATCGAGCACACACTCGAGCTCATTGACACACACGCTTGAGTTAGCTAATCACACACGTTGCTACGCTTGTGTTGGATCGGTTTGGCGCTCGTTACATAACCGTAAAAATACTCAGACTTAGCTATTCAGATTTCTATACGTGACACGAAATGGCGCTGTGCCATTTCATAGAAATCACATCAAACGTTAACGCGATCGAGCTCGATTGAAAAACTTCCACTAGGCCCTCTGAGCAGAACTTTAGTTTGATGCCGTAAATATCGCTTGCCGGTATGGAATTTTCAGTTTGAAACTATACTTTCGTATGTTTTATTCAAACACTAGCGACTCACCCCGGCTTTGCACAGGTGTATTATACATATAAACCTTCCCCTTGAATTGTACTGTACTGTACCAGCCTTTTTAATAGTCCACTGCAGGTCGTAGGCCTACCCACCAAGGGTGATTGGGCCATATAAACCACGCTGGCTCAGTGCGGGTTGGTGGATTCACATACGCCATCGAATTTCTTCTACGGATGTATGCAGGTTGCCTCACGATGTTTTCCTTCACCGAAAAGCCAGTGTGAAATTCCATACATAAATTCCAAAGAACTCATTGGTACGGGACCGGGGATTTGACCCCACAACCTCACGATTGTAAGGCGGATGTCACTACCTCTAGACCACCACGGCTTACTGGCAACCTACGAGTAATTAAAAGAAAAACATCAAATGTAAATTTAGCCGTGCTACGCAAAACTTTTCAACTACTCAACAGACACAATGTTGAAACCCAGGTCATGTTAGTTTTACCTGTACTCAATTAGCTACAAAGTTTCAGCAGCCAGATAGCCTGTTCCTAGATAGAACTGAAGCCCGTACTGAGCACGACTTTAGTTTGATACCGTAAATATCGCTCGCCCGCGCCCGTATCGAATTTTCAGTTGGAAACTATACTTTTGTATGTTTAATTCAAACTTTCGTCAAAGTAGAGAGCTGTAGAGAGCAGATATTGCTGGTATTCATACTCGCATACTAAATTCAATTATTAATTGAAGGACAGTAGGATCGCACTGGATGCTAGCCGCTACCAACCGGTCTTATTGGAGATCCATAGGGGAGGCTTTGTGCTACGAGACAGTGGATGTCCTATGGCTGATGGATAGATGATAAGTACCTCTAACCAACAAGAGCCTATAACTATATTCTACTATTCGGTTAAAGAATATATAAATGATAAGTTATAGCTAAAGGTATTAAAATATATACATGTTTTTTTTTTGTACCTGAAAATCAAGTTGTACAATGTAATTAATTGTATAATGTATATACCGTAATCTAACTTGTAATTTTTTATTTATTGATAAAGAATCTGAATCTGAATATATATACCAGCTGCATCAGAAAAGGTAGGCTTATTCTAGGAAATCAAGAAATCGTCTCTAAAATCGCAAAAAACAAATTCCTGTACAAAATATTTAATGATCTTCTATAAAATGAAATAACTAATATCTTTTTTATTATTCTAGTTGGTTTTTGTAACAATTGGTCATAGTAATAACTAATTCACACAACTCATATGTACAACGATATAAGACGTATTCTACGAGAATAGAATACTTAGAATAGTAGTCGGTCTAGACACACCCTGCAATATACAATAGCTATATTATGGCAGTAGGTAAGTTTTTGAAACCTTCAATTAAATATTTTGTGTTTAGTTTACACATATTATTAAACTTAATAGTGTAAAATAAGTTTGTAGGTATAACGAGCGGCTAGCTTCTGTCTGAGTTTTCAAACTGCGTTAAGACCTCTGATATGGTTAAACGATTTAATCAATTGATCTTACAATTTATCGTATCATTTAGGTTTCCATAGCAACTGTAATGTATCAGCCTTTTTAATAGTCCACTGCAGGACGTAGGCCTACCCACGAAGGGGTGATTGGGCCATATCCACCACTGGCCCAGTGCGGGTTGGTGGATTCACATTACGCCAGTGATATAAAATTCCGTACAAAAATTCCACATAGTTCATAAGAACGGAACAGGGATTTGAACCCGCGACTTCACCAATGCAAGGTTGATGTCATTACCACTAGACCACCACGGCTTAGTAAGTAACCTTGTTCATTACTATCCCTGTAGAAACCTCATCTCAACTTAGATATTCAATACTACTAGTTAGAAATGATATGCATCGATCAGTTTTGCAAATGCTTTAATCAGTGCTTTATGAGTGGACAACCTACATTTTGAATGACATTCTATATATTCAAAAAAATAATCAAATTCCATCACAAAACGTATCGTAAAAAAACTGCTAGTGAAATATTTATTTCCGCTTTTTGTCATGTTCACATTGAAACAATTTTTTATCTATGTTTCATCACGAATGATTGAAAAAAGTCAAGATAAAACAGCAATCTGTAAACGCAACATGCGCATATGTT